>JAJPUD010000067.1:57531-129726 GCA_023553655.1 Myrmecobius fasciatus
TTTTTTTCTTTTGGTGATGCTGGTGGTGATAGTGGGAAGAGGAGAAGAAGCATCAATTCTTATCCTTCTTGAATGCAGCATCACAGAAAAAACATTGACTTTGGAATCAACTAATTAATCAATATTTATTAAACACCTAGTGTATGCCGGACACTGTGCTAAATGCTGAGAATACAAAAAGAGGCAGACATGACATGGGATTAGTCCTAACTCTCTCACTATATACAAGTCTTTAACCTCTCTGAGACTCAGTTTTCTCATTTTTTAAAATAAAAGTTAAATAACTTCTAAAGGCTCTCCCAGTTCTAAATCTATAATCCTATGTTTTCTTTGAAAAGATGAATATCCCTTCATTCTTGGAACCTTCCTCTTGCTTTGTGTGACACTGAACTAGCCTGTCTCCTTCAATCTGCAATGAAAAATTCCTCTCTCTTCCCATAGCTGGCTCTGCTTTGTCAGCCTGCCCCATAACTCTCCTTTTATCTCTCTATAATCCAATCCATTACCATCTAGATACAGAGTGACTCCCAAATCAATATCTATGAGTCTGGTCTTTCTCTTGCACACCAATTCTGCATTTCCAATTGTATTTTGGACATTTCCTTTTGGATGCATTGGTAGAACAACTCCTTTAATACATCTAATGCCAATCTTTTTATTTCTAGCCTCAAACCAGATTATTTTCCTGGTGTTCCTATTTCTTTTAATGAAAGAAAGCTGAAGCAGTTCAGCAGTTCTGTTCTAGTGAAAAGAGCACTGGATTGAGAGTCAGAAAGATCTGATTTCCAATCTGGCCTCAGATATTTACTAGTTGTGAAATCCTAGGCAAGTCATTCTGTCTTAGCTTCCTCATCTGTGAAATGGGGATAATTATAGCTCTCACCTCCCAGAGTTATTGTGAGGATCAACTGAGATATTATTTGTAAAGAGCTTAGTACAGTGTCTATAGTAGGTGCTATTTAAATCCTTCTCCCTTTCTTCTCCTTCTCCTACCAATTCTCTCAGTTGCCCAGTCTGAAAACCTTGCAGTGATCTTTGATTGCTTCCTGTCCTTCAGGACCCTTCATCCAATCTGCTGTTATGGATTATCAATTTTTAATTTTCTTTCTTCCCTCACACCTTCTTGCCACCATTCTTTGTGACACTGCCTCCCCAAATCCATCCTATATACCACTGCCATATTAATTAATCTAACTAAAGATTGATTGATTTTATTACTCTCTATGAGTTACTCATTGATTGTCTTGTTCTAATGTCTCCTCAATCACCTCTGCTAGATCTTCATATTGTGTTCGTGTAGATATCCTCCGATACTCTATTCTGTTTCTCTTTTTCATCTATTTTACTTGATGATCTCATCATCTCCCATGAGTTCAAATGATATCTCTATGCTGATGATTAGGCATTACTATATCTAGCCTTAGTCTATTTCCTGAGAACCAGTTCCACATTTCAAATTGCTAATTGTTAATTTCAGAATGGATAATGCATGAGTTGTAAACAAAGCAAAACAAAACTTCTCACTTTTCCCCAAATTTGCCCCTGCTCCAAACATCCCTATTACTTTGGAGAATACAACCATCTTCTCAATCAAGCTCTCAGCTTTCATTTAATCCTTGATTCCTCACCCTCCCTCCCCTCGTACATTCAGTTACCAAATCTTATCATTTCTACCTTCACAATATCTCATAAACTGAGGCTTCTTTCTCTCTTACTTATACAACCACCATCCTAATTCAAGCTCTCATCCCCTCTTGCCTGGACTATTGCATTAGATTCCTAATTGATACTCTTTCCTCCTGTCTCTCTCCATTCCCATCCATCTTCCTCAAAGTTGACAAAATCACTTTCCTAAAGCATAAGTCTAACTTTATCACCTCCCCTACTCAGTAAACACGAGTAGCATCCAATTGCATCTCCTTTCTTTGATATTTAAAGTTTTTCAACACCTGGAACATTTTTACCTTCCCAGTATTCTTGCTTAGTAGTCCCAACCATTCACTCTTCAAGTCAGCCATACTGCTGTCCATGTGCTCCCTTACACACAATATCCCAAAGCTCATCTTTCTGCCATTTACTGTACCATGACTTTTCTTCTTCGAATCACCTTTTTTAAATCTCTGGTTTCTCTCCAGATTTAGCTCATGATTATATGAAATTTTAAACAATAAAAAATAAAACAAACAAAACCAATGTAGACAAAATTAGAAAGAAAGGAGGAAAGTATTGGAGTGTAGTATATATGTAGCCTCCTTTGTAGCTCATCCCATTCATGCTTTTCCTTCATCACTGATGATTTTGCTCTTTTTACCTATTATAGTAAGTAGGACACTCAAATGATCCTACTATAATTCTTCAATATCAATATACAACATACAATATTATCAATATATCAATATATTGATTACATACCACTTGTCCATTTATTTTATTAAGATATTTCTTGAAAGATATCCTTTATACTACTTATAGCCATAGATTATCATTTTTGATATGATCTGGTCAATGTGGGCATATTCCTTTACTATCCTGCCCTGGTTTCCTTGCCCATAAAGTGAGGGGAATTGGACTCAATGATTTCTGCAGTTCCCCTAGCTTCAAACCTATAATCCCAAGATTTTATGGTCTCTTCTTGCACTCAATTAAAGATCAATATCTTTGGGTCATCTACAACTTTGAGCTTTTAAAAAAGTATGTTCATAACTTTCTAGGATCAACACAAAAACATTTGTGTACAAATGACCATCTAATTGTATAAGAAAGCAGTGGGTTGTTGACTATACTATATAATTCCCATTTTGTTCTCATTGATTATGTTTTGAATTCAACTCATTGCCTATCCAAATAGCCTGCTTCAGACCACAGGATTGTTAATTTTCAATCCAGAAGGGATCTTATAGTTTGATTCCAACCCCTTCATTTTATAGATGAGGAAACTGAGTCATAGAATGATTTGCCCGGGGTCACATAGCATAAATATCTGAATTCAGATTTGGGCCCACTTCTTGTAGTTACTGGCCCATGGCAAACACAATAAATACTTACTGATTCACTGACTGATTTTAAGTCCAGGACTCCATCCACCTGTCATGCTGATAAGCTAATTCAAAGGATGGATTAACTTTCAACTGCTTGTCACAATCTGAACAATAGACATTTTCTTACCCATTAAGTTTTTCCTGTTAGGCTGATCACTTTTGAAGAGTCATCAATCTCACTCGAGGAGGACCTGTCACATCATGGAGCTTGACATAATTGGTACAAAATCATTCACTAATAGGGTGATCTGGTAGATTTCATCATCATAAAAAGTCCCTTTTCCATTTGGACCTTGCAAAGGTCAGACCCCATGATGGTAACTAGGATGCATCTACCAGGCTTATGACCTGGTCAGTAGCTATAGGGATGTTGACTGATTATTTCAGTTTCCATTCAGTATCAAGTTCATACTGAGTGCTTAAAAATGTCTATTGATTGATTAGTTTTAGCACTGTCAAAATGGAAGAAGGGAAACCTGGGGTGGGGGGGGAATGCATTCTGCTTTTTTCTAAGTCACTACAGGCTGATGGATAGGGGCTTAGAACAGAGTAGGTGCTTAATAAATGTTTGTTGGTTGACTGAAAATCCCAAGTATACCCCCAAGATCTCATGAAAAGAATAACCACCTCTTGATGAACCCTTTTTTACTGTAATAGCATATTACTATTTCTTTCAAGGGACCAAGTCACTTTCTCAGGACTGGAAGAAATCTCACATACTTCATACAAGGCCTTCATTTTCTAGATGACCCAGAAAAATTACATTATTTCCCCAAAGTCACAATCTGGTAAGGAAGAGGAAGCTGAATTTACATAGGTTAAATATCAGTTCAAATTTTGAGTTTCTTTAGTTTTTCTAGAATAATTTGTATATTTGTCTTCTTCTCTTGACATACACTGCCACCAGCTTAGGACAAGCCTTATTTATGCCATACTAGATTATAAAAATTGCTTCCTATTACATTTTTCATGTCTCTTTTCTTTCCAATGCACCTTTTATAGAGCTTCCAGTCTAATCTTGATAGAATGAGAGATTTAGACCTGCAAGGGACCTTAGAAATCATCTAATCATTTCCAACAGCTGGCAGAGGAACAACTAGAGTAGTCCATTGGTACCCTCAAAAGATATTTTGCCAATAAAAAGGCAAAGGTGATTCCCTTCATCATGATAAAAAAAATCTTAATTCCATGTTAGCCAGTGGCTTTTATGACAAGAGGAATCAAAGTCTCCACTATTCTGGATTCAATCCTTTTCACTCCATTGTCCTTTGTCATTAATATTCTCTGTCTCCTCAAATTACTTTATATTTATTTGTCTCTATAGAAGTAGATTCCCCCTTGAATGCAGAGCTCATTTAGCTTCCATCTTGGGTATGTCCAGCCCCTAGCACATATTAGGCACTTAAATACTTGCTGAATTTATGGAATCACAAAATCTCAGAATCAGACTGGACCACTGAGACTATGTGTAGACCAATCAATACCCAAACAATAATCCATTATATGTCACCAACAAGTAAGGATTCCACAAGTCTTATCTTCAAGAACTCCAATGAGAAGGGAATGCACCAACTCTCATGGTAGCCAATTTCATTTCTGGACAGTTGTAAGTGTTAGGAAATTTTCCTGGATATCAAACCTAAATTTGATTCTTTTCAGTTTCCACCTTCACTCCTAGATATGTCCCAGAGAGTCAAACAGAATTAGTCTAATCCCACTTCTTCATGATCCTCCTTCTTGATACTTGAAGACAGCTAGCCCATATATTCTCCTCAACTCATAGCACTTTGGAACTTAAAGCTATAAACAGCTTTGGAGACTATCTAAACCATTGTCTTTATTTCATAAAAGCAGTTGTGAAAAACAGTGAAATTTTAATAGGGGGACACAACCCACCCAGATCAATGGCTGGATGTAGTGACTGACCAGCAAGTTCCATCAATCCACTGGCCCTCAAGCTGAGCCTAAAGGAAACCTGCCACTCATACAAAAGGCATCAAGACCACTGAATAGACCATGGACCTCCAGGAATAATGAGTTTTACTAGTGACCAGAGCATGAAAGTCATAACAACTCATTAGTAACTATTACCTATATTAACAGGAATGTCACCTGGTCTGTGGAACTCATTTACACCCAGTGTGATTCAAGGATTTTATCTCAAGACCATCTCACAGACACCATACTCCCACAGCAGAGTTTCTTAACTTTTTGTATATTAATGAGTTCTTTATCTATTTGTGGAAATTATGGCCCTCTCTTCAAAGTAATGTTTAAATAAGATAAAATGCAAAGGAAACCAAGGTTGGTGAAAATAAAGATGAAGCCCATGACTCCCTACTCAAAATAATGTTTTTAAAAGCACAAGATAAAATACAAAGGAAATCAAGGTTGGTCAAAATAAAGATGTCTTTTTCCCCTACATCTAACTTAATGGACTCACATAAATCTGTCCATAGAACTTTTGGCGTTCTGTGGATCACAGGTTAAGAGACTTATCCTGGAGCAAAGTTGAAATCACAAGCAGTGATCTCTAGATATCTATACCATCATTGATTAATCTAGAGCCTCACCATCTCTTCTGGGTACCTCTCAGAAGTGATCAAGATTGTCAGGCCCATGATGCAGAAAAGGGAATATCAGAGGAAATTGTAAAGCTATGACTAGAGGACCAAGCAAGGTTATTGTAATGAGGAAGTTGAGGAGAGATTTAGAGGGGCCATGAAGGAATGACCAAATAATGTGTGGTTGTTCCTCTTGGCTTGAGAAGCAACATGATGGTACCAGGTGCTTGGAAGTATAACTCTTCAGATCTTGCCTCAGATGACTAGATCTATGACATCAGACAAGTTGTTTTACCTCCGTTTCCTTATTTTTAAAATGCAGGGAATAACTTCTCACTACCTACTTCAAAGGATTATTTCACACCTTAAAGTAAAGGCCAACTATTATTATGAAGTGCTTCTGGTAGGCTGAGGAGAAGCCAATATAGATGAAGGTTAAAGACCCCAAATCTATTTTTAGCATGGGTGGATCAATTTGGGGGACATTTTGAAATCTACTTACTTATAAATAGCACTATTTGAGGTGATAGTAGGTTAACTAGATGCTGTAAAAATATTTAAATCTAGGCTCCTAATGTATTCCACGCTACAAGGTATCTCAGAGAATATCTAGCCTAACCATCTTGTTTACAGATAAGAAATCTGAGATTCAGAAAGCTACAGTGTCTCATAGATAATACACTTCAGGAGCAGAATGTCCACCCAGATCCATCAGATTTCAGACTTTTTTATTTAAAGCTACTTTTGAGGTGTGTCCCACATGAACATATCTTTTCCCAGAAGTACCTTGAGGAAATAGAGCTTCTGGGATGCTCCACAGATCTCCAGTTTGCTGGTCAACCTCAGGCCTGATCTAGCCAAAACTCTTTCTGGTAGCCCACTCAGAATCACACCTTGATAAGTATATACATAGATCTTGTTTAGATTGAATGCTGGTTCTGGAAGGGAAAACACAGATGAGTTTGGGACTTATGATGTCTCAGATATTTCCCACTCAAACCATAAGGCATGAAATAGAATGGACTTACCCATAATATACTTCTCACTCCCTGTTAAAAATAAAAAATAAATTAAATTAAATTAAAAAATAAAATGCAAATGTGAAAAATTCTTTAGTTGAAGAACAATATTATAACTAAATGGAAAAAGAGGAGTTAAAAGGGGGTTCTTTTTCCCCCACTTCCCTCCTATTCCAGCCGTGGCTCCTACTCTCTCTTCAGATCAGAGACCATAGGAAAAGACCTGAAAAAAATCACTGACCACTTTCCTAGTTCTCCAGAACCCCAATCCACAGCAAACCATCCCAACACTTCCCTGCCTCCATCTTCCCACCTTCATCCTGCTCTAGCAAGTACGCCCTACCCCCTCCAACTAAAAGGTGTAAGAGAGACACCTCAGAGTTATGATTTGCTTCCAGAAACCATGGGGCTCTGTCCTTGTCACCCCTCCAGCCCTGATTGATGTACCTGCCTCCCACACTGTGGCCCACTGGCCATGGTCTGTTTTTATGGGTTCTATCAATATATTTCATGCTTACACAAATTTTCCTCAGCCAAATTCATTTGGGGAAAGTAGGGCTCAGGGATTTTTAAAGCCTCTTCCCATTCTGACATTCTATGAGAGAAGGCACAGTCACTTACCCACAAGAGAGAAGAGCAGGACCAAGGTGATTCTCTTCATCATGGTGATGAATGCTGAACCTGTGGCAGCCGGTGGCTTTTATAGCAAGAGAATAAATCCCATGTAGTCCCCCTTGGGTTGTTTGACTGGGCTGTCTGTTTTTTTTAATCACCCTTGGCAAACACCCTGCTGCATGGGGGGAAAATTCTCTTTTTAAATAGAAGAGGTTACTGGCCTATCCTGTCCAGCCTTGCAAAGCCCCTCAGCAGAAATCAGTGTCCCTTTTTGTCCTTTGTCTAAAATCACCCTTTCTAGTGGTGCTGGTGATGAGGGAACAACAATTGGCCCACCTTGTCCAGGGATGCTGGTGATGAGGGAACACCAACTGGCCCACCCTGTCTAGGGATGCTGGTGATGAGGGAACACCAACTGGCCCACCCTGTCTAGGGATGCTGGTGATGAGGGAACACTAACTGGTCCACCTTGTCCAGGGATGCTGGTGATGAGGGAACACTAACTGGTCCACCCTGTCTAGGGATGCTGGTGATGAGGGAACAACAATTGGTCCACTTTGTCCAGGGATACTGGTGATGAGGGAACATCAATTGTTCCATCCTGTCCAGGGATGGTGATGGTGATGAGGTGAACAACAATTGGCCCATCCTTTCCACAGGTGTTGGTGATGAGAGAACATCAATTGGCCCATCCTGTCCAAGGATGTTGGTGATGAGGGAACAATTGGCCCTTCCATACGAGTTCCTTGTTGACAAGATTTTTGCCATGATAAATGTCTATATTGAATTTCTTTTTGAGAATTCCATGCATGAGGATCCAAGAGAGTTCGTAGACCTAAACCTGAGGTGAGTTCAGAAATCACCTCGTCCCACCCCCTCATTTTGAAAATGAAGACACTAATCCCCAGGCACTGAAGACCCATTTTATAAATGAAGAAACTGAGGTTCAAGCAGATGAAGTGATCTTCCCAAGACCACACAGATCAGAGGGAGAACTTGAACCACAGATGTGTTGGATGGGGGTGAGAGATGGAGGAAGTGACCTGAGTTCTCATCTCACTTCAGTCTCCAATTGCGTAAACTTGGGCAAGTCATTCATTCCCCTGGCCTCAGTTTTCTCATCTGTGAAATGGGAGGAGAGTTGGACTAGGTTCCTTCCAGTAACACTCTTCTCGGAGTCTATAAAAGGCTTAATTAAAAACTAATTGAGACAGCATGGTACAATGGAAAGGATGTTATCAGAAGATTTCAGTTCAGATTCTGACACATTAACTGTAGCACTTTGGACAAGTCATGTAATCTTACAGGTTTTCAATTTACTCTTCTATAAAATAAGAGTTCTAATAAATGTCTTTGAGTCCCCTTCCAGCTGTAAAATCAAAAGGACCTTCGGATGGCCCTTTATATGATGGCATGAGTTAGACACAGAAATCCTACATAGTATATAGCACAGAGAAGTCCCATAGAACCCTGAGAACTTCCTGAAGGAGGTGACCCAAACCGAGTGCTCTTATCCAGACTCACACAGTGGATTATATTTTGGCACCAAGTTAGCATTCAAACCCAACAAGATCAGGAGATTGGGGAAATTCTACCACTGAGGATAGGATGGGATGGACACTTCTGACTTCTCCAGACTGAATTCCTTATCACTATATCCATGAGTCTGGGAGCTCAAAAAGGAAGAAAAAATAAAAGCTCACGTGATTTCTTACTAATTTTCAAGATGAATAACCCCAAACTGTGGAAGATGGTGTACACCCTCCAGATGTGTCCAAAGGCTGGTATAGACTCCTGTGGAAGAAGAGGAATGAGAACTCTACAAAGAAACCTGGTTAAAAAAACGCTATTGGAATGTCTCAGACAAAGAAAAGGATATTATGCTCTAACTAGGTCATTGTGGTAATGTTGTATAAGGATTAGAGTGCTAAACTTGGAATCAGAAAGACCTGGATTTGACTTTCACCTCAAGCACATAGTCTTGGGGAGACTGGTATTTATAAAGTTATAAAGTTTATTTTTTGAATTTCAGTGTAAGATTTTGAATTTATCTCTATGGAATTTTATCTTATTAAATTTATTTCAACTTTCTGGTCTGGTCAAGATTTGGGGGGATCCTGACTTTATCATTTTATGTAATCTATCCTTCCCTAATTAAGGATCATCTAAAAATTCATCAAAATCTATTTGAACCTCAGTTTCCTCATTTATAAAATGGGGGGTTAGACTCACTAGTCTCCATAAAGTCCCTTCCAGTTCTAAATCTATTTTTTTTAAATCTAAGAATTATCAGAAATGGAAGCTCCCTTTCATAAGGGAAATATGGCCTATTTTCCTTTTAAAATATTTTTTGAACAGTGCATTGATGAACACAGATAATCCAGCTGGCCAGTATTTTTCCACATCATAGCACAGTAAACAGGGCAAAGGGGCAGAGCATGATGACCTGGCTATTTCTGTTGACAGGTCATCCTTGGGTGAATAGAATTTTTTTCTCAGAGCAAGGCAGGTTAGTTAGGTGAATACCAATTCTGCAACAGCTGTCAAATGTCACATTTCTATTCTAATCCTGCTGTTCTAGTCTTCATTTCCCTCACCATCCTCCCAAATCACATATGCTATACACTGTCTAGCTTATTGGGTTTTCAATATTTTTCAATGAGTGAGATCTTGCTGGTTAATTTCTTCTGTTTTCAGCACATCATAGAAAAACTATCATGTATATAAACATAATATTTTAAAAGTGTGTCTATCCATATATAAACATAAACATTTGGAATCTTTAAATATGGATAAGGACTCAAACAATTTTCAAAAGATTTGCAAACTATTAACAATTACATGAAGATTGCTCCAGTTCATTAATAATAAAAAGAAACACAAATCATAAGAGCCAGAGAGTTCATCTCATTCCTGGGAAATAGGCAAAGATATTAATAGATATCAATAAAATTTTAAGTCACTAAAAAGAAAATAAACAACTTCTCTTGTAAACATGCTATAGGGAAACTCAGATTGACAGCCTGAGCTTTTAAAGTAGGAAACCTCTTTCAGATCAGAATAGTTCTATTGGAAGAAGTCAAGCCTTAGCTGACATTTTCCGCACTTAAAAGGAAACACCACATGGTTCAAGTAGCCTATCAACATCCTCAAGTCAACTCTGTGAATGAATAGAAATTCTTATAAGTTTCTATTAAGTGCAAAACACTGGGAATACAAATGGAAAATTAAGATGGTGTCTCCTTTTGAGGAACTCACATTCACATAATTTATGATGTGAAGATAATACAAGTAATTAAGATACTTTTAGCTGAACAACTTGCTTAGAAAAAATATATTGTCATTACTTATAATTTTTATCTGAGAATCCATATAATATGAAAAGATAATTTGGGAAAATCCATTGTAAGTGATAAATATTTCTGGTATTTATAGTTTATTTTTTGAATTTCAATATAAGATTTTGAAGTTATCCCTGTGGAATTTTATCTTATTAGATTTGTTTCAATATTCTGGTCTAGTCAAGATTTATGGGGATTCTGACTTTGTCATTTATGTAATCTATCCTTCCAAGTTAGGGGTCATCTACAAAATTGATCAATATGCTATCTAAGAATTCTTCCAAACCAAATCCTTCCTCAAGCAGCAAGTTCCCTGAAACACTAGACTAGAGATTTACTTCCAAGCTGACATGGAACCACTAATGATTATTTCTTGGATCAGGCCATTCAATCACTTCTGAATCAACTTAGCTATAATACCTCTTGGCCAATATCTCCCCAATTTTTTCACAGGAGGAGAGAGAATAATTTTATCAAACATGAAGTAAAAGGTACCTATAGCATTTCTGTCCTCTGGCACATCAAGGAAATCAATCAAAAAAGAAAATAAGTTTAGTCTGGTATGTCCTGGTCTTGATGAAATAAACCATGTTGGCTTATTTCAATCACTGCTTGCTTTTTTAGATATTCACTATCACTTAAAAAAAAAAAGCTACAACTATATGTTTTAGAATCACACAAGGAATTCAAGTCAAGCTCATTGCAATTCAACTTTGAAACAAGTAATTTGAAGTATTCAAACCACTAAAACATAGTTCAACAACCATCATCAAAACAATATATTGACTGAAAAGCAGAAGGAAAGCACCAAAAAGTTCTAGAGTGGATAAAGATAAATCTCTTGTAAATTTTCTAATTATTGGGCATGCTGCCTCAAATTACCATGACATGTATATTATCTTAATTATTGCAAAGCCTTTGACTCAATTCTGCACTCATGGCTTTTTCAATGCTGTAAGTTTATAAAATATGTTATGAAAACAATATAGTATTTGATATCCATATGAAAAACTATTCCACCAACAAAATGATATCAAGAATAATTAAATCAAACATGACATTTTTCAGTGGGACAATTTAAGCTATATTGTGACTTAGTTATTGTTGTTCAATCAATTTTAAATGTGTTCAATTCTTCCTGAGCCTATTTGGAATTTTCCTGACAAAGATACTGGAGTAGTGTATCATTTCTTCCTCAACTTATTTTACAGAGAGTGAAACTGAAGTAAACAGGGTTAAGTGATTTTCCCAGAGTCACACAACTAGTGTATAAAACTATATTTAAATCCAGGAAGATGAAGGAAGATTGACTCCAGTCTTTTGGATTTTCCTGCCCTTAAATAACTTTCTCTTCACTGGAATTAAATGCATTTCCAAAACAAGAGAGGGGAGTGACGAAAACAATTTATTAATCATTTGATACATGTGGATGGCCTCAAGCAGAAAGGATACAACAACAAAAAATATATTCAACAAAAATACATTCAACAACAAAAAAAAAAAAACTGCTTCATCTCATGTCATTTTTCTACAGTGGGATCAAATGCCATTTGGACTTCATAAATGTAAATCAATTCTTAATGCATACCAAAAAAAGAAACAAAATGAAGGCTTTCAGCTTTAATCTAAAGGTCACATGGAATCAGTGGATGAAGGGGATTCTTACAAATTCCTTGTTCTTCTTAAATAAGGCACATCATACATAAAAATATCAATTATCAAAGGTTTAAGTTAAAGACTTAATAGCATATTGAAATTAAAGCTAAATTAAAGTAACACCAATCTTAATGTACACTTTGGGATCTTTAAAATGTGCCAAAATAAATTTGAAAAGTATTCTGACAAAAACAAAATAAATGAAATGCAGGGCCCACCATCCTAAAATAACTATAAAAAGATTAATATTTCTTCCCCTAAGGGGAGTATAAGGATTAATGGATAGTTTTAAAGCATGGGATAAACACATAAAAGACCTATAAAAAAGTTTTGGAAAAGGTAAACATCAAATATAAGTCAAATATAATTTGGATTAATCAAATATAATCAAAACTGGTTTACTTCCTAATGAAACCTACAAAATTACTAAAGTCCAAGGATTAAATCAAAAGGTATTTCCTGAGCAACACTTGCATGGGCATAGCCAACAATATATTGATTCAGCATAATCAAACAAATAGCTAAGTCACATGGATGTTTGTGGAAACACTGGGGTCAATGATGACAGTTATTTCAGGTCAATGCCACCAGAAATTACAGAATGGTTATCCATCAGGAGCCTGTGATTAGCGATTTAACTTATCAATCAATCAAGGGAATATAATAACAAACTTTATATCACTGTCAGCTATAAAAACTTAGCACCTATTGAAGACATCACAAATTCACCACATTTCATTACAGATATCAAATCTCCATGCTACAGATACAGACTTTAGAATATCCCAGGTAATCAATCAATATATCAATCAATCAAGGGAATATAACAAACTTTATAATATAATATATAATATAGTAAGCTATAAAAACTTAGTACTTATTGAAGACATCCCAAGTTCACTATATTTTATTACAGATGACAAATCTCCATGCTATCGATGCAGATTTCAGAATATCCCAGGTAATCAATCAAAAAACACTACTGGAATTGGACCATGACCACAGATTATTCCTGTGGGTGTTCAGTTGTTTCATTCATGAGCTCCAGCTTCATGATCCCATCTGGGGTTTTCTTGCCACAGATACTGAAGAGATTTTCTATTTCCTTTTCTGGCTCATTGTACAAATGGGGAAACTGAGAAAATAAGTTTAGGTGATTTGCCCAGGATTTCATAGCTAGTAAATATCTGAGACTAGATTTGAAGTCTGCTCTTTCTGACTCCAGTCCTGGTGCTTTATGCAGTATGGCACTATTGAGCTGTTCATCACAAATTATTGGTGGCCACATTGATCTGCAAATAGCACTGATCCATAAAAACTTAAGAAAACATTTTAATATCTGTTCCCATGCCAAATAATCATAATTTCCATACAACATGGAAGGAAAAACTTACAAAGATAAAGCCAGCAGAAGATATCAGAATCATGTAGGATATCTCATCCCTGTTAACATGTCTGCTAATAGAATGGTACCCAAGATACTTTCAGTGAGCCTACACAGGAAGTCCTTACTTCTTAATACTTTTATTAATTAGGAAAAAGTTATTTTATCCACCTGTGCAACAATCCACTAAACATAAAAGAACAATGGCAGGATAGTGAATTGCCCCACAATTGTTTCTGTTTAAACTCCATTAAAATAGATGAGAATGGGATGAGGAGAAAGATGATGATGAATAGAAGGAAGAGAAAAAAAGAGTTGGAAATAAGGCTGGATGTGCTCTTCTCTATACTACATCTGAAAAATTATGTTTCATATTTTTAGGAAGGACATTAATCATTTGAGAAGCTTCCAAGTGAGAACAACCAAAATGGTGAAGGATCTCAAGTCCACGCCATTAAAGGATCACTTAAAGGAATTTGTGGTATTTAGCTCCAGAGAAAGAAAGACTCAGAGGGGACCTGATATTGTCTTGAAGTTCATGAAAGGCCATCCTGTGCATAAAGGGTTAGATTTGCTCAGTTTCATGCCAAAGGTTAGAATAAGAAGTTGCAGAATAGTAAATTTAGTTTCAAGGTATAGAACACCTTTTTAAAACTTAAGAACTAATAAAAAAATTTTTTTAATCGCAAGCATCACTATAAAAATATATTCTGGGGGCAGCGAGGTAGTGCAGTGGATAGAGCATCAGCCCTGAAGTCAGGAGGACCTGAGGTCAAATCTGGTCTCAGACACTTAACATTCCCTAGCTGTGTGACCCTGGGCAAGTCACTTAATCTCAATTGCCTCAGGAAAAAGAAAATATATATATAGATGATCAGTACCAGTGAAACATGGACCCTAAGTCCTCAGTTTATTTAAGTCCTATTTTTAATTTAAAAATAACCTATTATTTAGCTTGTAATAATTATTATAAAAATAATATTTTAAAAGACATTTTATTATATCTTTTATTTAAGAAATTCAGTGATTTGACAGGGAAATATTTATTAAAATGTGGTTTTTAAGTTTTAGATGTTATGTCTAGGTGAGTGAATACAATATAAAATGAAGTGGAAATCACACTTAAGAATATGAAGTTGGGAAGAGTCAATGAGCCAGATCAAATGCAGAACATTCTTGAAAATTTTGCAGACTTAAAAAAAAATCTCAGGAAAACAAAATTTCAAAAGAATTTTTGAAAGTTTTGTTCAGTATTAATACTCAAGAGAGCCAATCATAACTACTGAACCAAATGCTTACTTTCTCATTTGTCAAAATTTTGATGAGAATCATCCATACCTATAACAAAGGTATCCTAGATGAAAATACAGAAGGCACGCATTTTGGGATGGAGGAGACGTTCTATAAGTGACATTTTGATTTTGTCACACAATTGACTGGAAAGTGCAGAGAAAGCAAGATTCCTCTCTGTTTATTGATTGGAGGAAAAAAAGCTTTTGAGCAAATGCACTCAAAGTCTGTCCTTTGTCAAAGACTCTTTCAAGTATTAGTTAAGATCATACAGGATTCCTTGATAAATGCAATCACAGAGACAGCTCTATCCAATTACCCTCTGATTATTGATGTCAAGAAGAAATCAATCACACAATCAAGGATTTATTGAGACAGTTAGCTGACATAGTGGATTGACTGTGCAACTTGGTATTTGAAAGACCTGAGTTTGAATAGTGCTGTCAGACACTTGCTAGCTCTGTAACCTTGGACAAGTTATTTTAACACACTGAACCTCAGTTTTTTCATCTGTAAAATGAGGAAATTAGGCTTGCTGACCTCTAAGGTCCTTTCCAATTTTAAATCTAGGATCCTATGAGTCTGAGAACCCACTGTATGTCAGATATTGTGCTAGGTGCTAGAACTCACAAAAACATTAGACAGGGATGCATGTTTTTGCCATAGGTGTTCATCACTGCCGTGAAGGATAGATGGACTGTGAAGAATAAAAGAATTATTCTTTATAAAAAATGAGACACTTCATATCTCTTGTTTGCAGATTTTTTCACTTCATTTCAATTTTTTTCACTTTACAGAATTTTATTTTTTCCAATCATATGTAAAGATAGTTTCTGACATTTGCTTTTATAAGATTTTGAGTTGCAAATTATTTTTTCTCCCTCCTCAAATCCTTCTTCAAGATGGCAAGCAATCTGATATAGGTTATAAATGTACAATCATATTAAATGTATTTCCACATTAATCATGTGGTGAAAGAAGAATTGAGACAAAAGAGAAAACTATGAGAAAGAAAAAAAAAGTGAAATTAGTATGCTTCAGTGTGCATTCAGATTCCATGTTCTTTTTTGGGATGTGGGACAGCCTTTTCCATCACGAGTCTTTTGGAAATGTCTTTGATCATTGTGTTGTTGATCATCATTTGCAGATAATATTGAGGTCTATTCCTAATATTTCATCAAACATTGAAAGCACTTAGAACCTAGTGGGGGAATTAACATGCACCCAGAAAAGCAAATTCAAGGTAATTTCACATTAGAGGGAGCAGTGACAATTGAAGTATTGGGAAAGATCTTCTGCAGGAGATGAAAGATGAATTAGCCTTCACATAAACTAGAGAGTCTAAGAAGCAGAGATAAAGAAGGAATATATTACAGGTAGTGAAAAATGGAAGATGGTGGAATATAGCTTATTAAAGGAGAAATTATATACAATAAGTTCATGAATATAAGAGGATGGTGCTAAATGCAGGATGAAGAATTTGCATTTAATGCCTCTAGCCTTTGCCATATCCAGTGTATCCATACACAGCTTGCCAAATTTATGTTCTTAAAACACAGATCTGTCCATGTAATTTTCTGCTTCAGAAACTCCATTGGAATACAATACTTACAACACTTAGGTGGCACTTATTGCTTATGGAAATTCCAAGGGATGTAAAGGAAAAGGTAGAGTCAAGTGTGATGCTAATGTTGCAAACCTTAATTAAAATATTAGGAGGGAAAAGCTGGACATTTGCTGATTTTTACTCTAAATGTTCATATAATAGATTTTAAATGGTTTAGGGAAAAAGGTAAGTGGAATGTCATGGTCTAAAATTATACAAGAAAAGTCACTCCAAGAGGATGAGATGCTCTCAAAAAGAAAATTCTGTTGAAATATATGCTGTTTTTTTATTTTTATTTTTTTATTTTTAAAGCTTTTTATTTTCAAAACATATGCATGGATAATTTTTCAACATTGACCCTTGCATAGTCTTGTGTTTCAGATTTTCCCTTCCTTCCCCTCCCACCTCCTCTATCAGATGGCAAGCAATCCAATATATGTTATACATGTTAAAATATATTTTCAATCCAATATGTATAAATATATTTATACAATTCTCTTTCTGCTGGTTTTTTGAAGATTAATAGAATCAGCTTTATGGTTAGAAGTTCCTACAACTGTTATCATGATAGAGCCTGGAGTGTCTACAAAGTAGCCACACAGAAATCAATGTGAATCTGATATGTGAATTGGAAAATAATCCACCTTCTAAAAGAATTAAAAAAAAAAAAAAACCACAACTATCCTCCATGTAAAACCTTTTAAAAAGAATTTTCTCCAAGTTTGGAAAAACTATTAGCCAAGGTTATGATGTAATGAAACATAACATTTTCTTTACAAATAAACAAGTGCATTATAAAGTTTAGGTAGAGTATGTTTATGATTTAACAAAATAACCCTAAAGAACAAATATTTCCCCAAGAATGTTTTGTTACTTTACAGGGAAAGTAAAAATGAAACTGCTATATTATGTCCAATATTATTAGGTTTCTTCATTTGCCAAAATCTAAAATATTTAAAACTTTTTAAAAGGGGGATAGGAAGGAGAAGGCATATGTTAGCATATGTTTTATCAATAACAAGAATGTTCCTCTATTCACTATGGAGGACTGGGCTAAATTAGTAATTTCTGGAGATTAACTGTGGAATAAAAATGAAAATATTGATGATGTCCAGGTAGAAATTATCTGCTATTTTTGTCTTTCTAAGTTTAGAATCTAGCATAATACCTTATATATAATAGGCTTTTTATGATGTCATTGGATTGAATATAATCTAATGTAAAATGCTGACTTCCTATCAAGGTTTCTATCATTTCTCTTTCAAAAATCAGTTCTTTCTTATTTTTTTAGAACCATGTATGGAATGTTCTTTCCCATGGTCATATTCCCTACCTTCTAAACTCTGTCCCCCATTTCAATATTGCTTCTCTGCCTCATTGAATCCATCTTACTCCTGAGATCATGAATTTCCAACGTTGGTCCACCATTTTTTCTTAATGTTATATTCTTCTATAGCCACATTCAAGTCATGAGTCACATTCAATTAATACTTAGGAAGTACTTGAATTAGGATATCTAATTTACCTTGTTAATTTATCTTAATTTGTACACATGTATACAAACCTTTAAGGTCATGAGTATAACTTCTGTCCTTGGATAGATATTGTCTTTTGTGAATTAGTGGATATCTTCACGATATTTTTTCTCTGTGTCATATCTTTTATTACCTCTGACATGTCATAGTAGACATGTGTAAGCAGGTTTATGTGTCCCCAACTATTTTCTTTTTTTTAACACTCCCCCCTTTGATGAGATTCACATGTTTTCTTTTAATATTCTTAATAATCCTTATCCATATTATACATATCCTTATTTATATATATATCCTTTATATATTTTTTAATCATCCTTAATAGATGAGCTCCATCTCTACCCAACATCTCATCATTTTTACATCATAAATCCTGGTCTTAGAACACAAATTCCATTTTCAGACATTATGACCTTCTTAATCAGTCTTTGACTCCTCACATCTGTCTTCTCATTTCTTTGACCTGTAGCAATAATGAAAACTCATCTATGCCACTGAGTCGTTGGCTTTTTTGCTAGGACTTTATCCCCAGCTTCTTGGGTTTTTTCTGGAAGTACCAACTGTCTTCATAAGAATCATCAGTAATGGCTAAATGTCATCAGTTTGATAAATCCCAGGAAGCTCTCCAATATAGTCCTATATATGTACCCCAGGAAGATAACAGATTTTCTGACTGTTTATGTCATATTGACCTTCCCTTAAATACTTACTGATTGTGTCTCTGAGCAAGTCACTTTTTTCCACGACTTGTTCCCTTATCTATAAAATGGGGACATTGATAAAATCTACTTTACAAGATAGTTCTGAGGATCAAATGAAGCAGCTTGTCATTTAAAATACCTCATAAATTATAAATAAAAAGGCATTATATAAATGTTTGTTGTTATTTTCTCTGTCCAGTGGGGACATCCACCTGCTTCGAAAAACAGACATAGCCATTGGTAATGGCAAAAAAAAAAAAAAAAAAGTTATAGACCAGTCTGGTCCCTGGAATAATCCCTCCTCCCCTGCCTCTCCTTCATTCTCCATCCTGTTCCCCGTCACTCTTGTGGATGGCTCCGGGTGTTAAATCTCACAGTTGTTCTTTAAGTAGCCATATTTCTGTTGTTCCAGAAGGCATAACTAGGACTGATGGGTAGTAGATGCGGGGAGATCAATTTGGCTCAACAGTAGGAAGAACTTTCTAACAATTACCAGCTGGAATGGGCTGCTTCACAAAATAATGAGTTTTCCACCACTGGAAATGTTCAGGGAATGGCTGAATGACTTTCTGTCAAGGATGTCTCAGACAGGGATTCTTGTACTGAGAAACAAATGGGATCCATTCCAATTCAAGAGAATCATATTTTCTACCAGTTCCAAAAAGGGCCACAGTAGGCATTGTAGAGAAGAGAAGGATGGGGGCCAGGTCAGGGAGAAGGTAAATAATTTTTTTAAATAATAGATTTTTATTTTCAAAATACATGCAAAGATAGTTTTCAACATTCACCCTGGCAAAACCTTGTGTTCCAAATTTTTCACCTTCCTTTTGAGGGAAAATAATCTTTTGGCCTCCTTTATTTAGGTGAAAAATTTGTTTAGTTAAAGCTGGCAACCTCAAGTCAAATCAACAAGTATTTATTAAGCACCTACTGTGTGCCATGGATTGCATAAACATTTCCCAAGCTTATAAAAGTCAACTAAAAATATAGACTAAGACACTTTCTGGACTTCCCAGGAAGATGCTTTAAAGCACCCATGGGAGTAGAAGGAAAATCAGATTACAGATTACTGGGTTCACTTTTGCTGGGGTTTGGAATATATTTGTCTGGGCAATGCATGCATGCAGAGACCAGGAAAGTTTAAACCTTCAAGGAGATTCAGATTAATGCTGCATGGAACAGGTTAGAGAGGCAGATTTGGTATCATTTCCTATTATTACTCATTGCTTCAAGTTCATAATAAGGAACTTTTAGTGACATGATACCAACCACTTGAACAGATTTAACCAGGCTAATTAAAGTTAGGCAGATGATTCTGGACACATCCAAAACCATTTATGGTATTTCATGTTCAGTCCTAAAAAAGACAAAATTAGTCTCCAACTAAATAGACTTAAATGCCAAATGTGAATTTAATATATTCATCGTTGGAAAAAAAACTAAACAAAAACAAACTGCTAAACAAACTACTATGTACAAAAACTGGTGTTTCTCTATAAGGCTTTATTTGTTTAGTTATTTTACCTTTCTGCCTTTTTAATTTTTGTTGCTCATTTGATTTATCCATGTCCAAGTCTTTATAACCTCATTTAGGGTTTTCTTAGTAAAGATCCTGGAGTGATTTACCATTTCCTAATCCAACTCATTTTACAAATGAGGAAACTGAGGTAAACAAAGTTGAGTGACTTTGCCTAGAGTCACACAGCTAGTAAGTGTCTCAGGCATATTTGAACTAAGGTTCTCCTGATTCCAGGGCTAAGGCTTTATTCACTGTCTGTTTTTGAAGACTGAATTTCCTTATTTTGCCCATGCTGGAAATTCAGAGAATTCTCACGCCCTAAATTCATTGCTGTTTAGCTCAGGAGTTTCTACCTGATCATTTTTTTTCTAACCAGGTGGGTTTCCCTTTACCTTTGGTAACTCTGTCCCCCATCCATCTTTAGTATGGATTCCCTATCAGCTTTAGCCCTACTGGAGCCCTGTACTCCTAAAGTCAAATGATATATCAGCCTGTTTCCCAATAGAAGGAATTATAGGCAGGCATTATCAATCCCAAAGAAAGTTTTCTTTAGTTTGGAAACAGGACCTGAATCAGGTTGATAACTCAGCAGAATTCAACTGATTCCAGACACTGTGTCAAGCAGTGGGGGGGGAAAGTCACAAGTGAAATGCCTTTCCATCAAAGTATTTATTTTCTATTAGTCTTATGTTATCTATTACACTATAAGCCTGAACCACATATACAAAAATGACTAAATTAAGTCAAGTGTCTACCATGTACCAGCCCCTGTGCTTAGCACACACCACTAAATAGTAGGGAAATAATCCTAAACCAATGAAAAGCTTACTTCCTTGGAAGAATGTAATTTTTAAAATAGTGTTCCCTCCCCCAATCCTATCTGTGGCATAACTGATCAATAAAAGAGTCTGAATTCCCCAATTTGGAACTATGCCCAAAGGGCTCTCAAACTGTGCATACTTGGATCCAGAAGTGTCTCTACTGGGTCTGTATCCCAGGAAATCACAAAAAGGGAAAAGGACCCACATGTGCAAAAATGTTTGTAGTAGCCCTTTAGGAACTGGAAACTAAGTAGATGCTCATCAGTTGGAGAATAGCTGAATCAGGTTTGGTATATGAATGTGATAGACTATTATTTCTTATAGAAATGATGAGCAGGCTGATATCAAAAAAAGCCTAGTAAGAATCATTTGAATTGATGCTGAGTGAAGTGAGCAGAACCAGGACATTGGACACAGCAATAGCAATATTGTGTGATGATCCACTATGATAGATCAAGCTCTTCTCAGCAATCCAGTGATCCAAGATAGTCCCAATAGCCTTGTGATGGAAAATGCCATCCACATCCAGAGAAAGAACTATGGAGACTGAATATGGATCAAAATATATACAATTTTCATTTTTTTCTTATGTTTTTCCCTTTAGTTCTGATTTTTCTTTCACAATATGTCTAATATGGAAGTATTTTAAATGACTATACATATATAATCTATTATCAGATTGTTTGCTGTCTTGGGGAGGAGGGAAGAAGGGGCAAGAGGGAAAATAAATTTAGAACTCAATATTCTTATAAAAATGAATGTTGAAAAACACTGTACATGTAATTGGAAAAAAATAAAATCATATCTATATGTCTATATACATCTATGTATAGATAGATAGATATACGTAGATATATAAAGAATCTAAGCTCAAGATCTCCAAGGATCAAGTGATACTAACACCATGCTTGCAACTGCATTTTGAGTATTATTTGGAGGGAAATAGATTCCAACAGCTCAAATGTAAGATTAAATCTTAATCTGGCTCCATAAAGTTAGTGATAACAACTCACATTTATATACCTATGTCTATTTGTCCTTTGTTTTTGAAGAGAATCAATGACATTATGATACCGTGTCTCTTGCATAAACTGGATTTTAATGAGGAAAAGTAGCACAAAAACATCAACCTCACTCTCTCTTCCAGATTTGTCAATGTTCAATGGCAAGACAAAAGTCAAGACAACTGGTGATATCTTGAGATGCAGTGGATGACCTTGAGGTCTTCCATATCTGACAAATTTCTAAGTGTTCCATAGAATCTGCTTTAGGCATCTTCATGGCCATGAGGACAATCTTTCTCATTAGCCCATGGTGGGGGGAGTCTTTACGTGGTTTGGGTAGACATCCTCTGAAATCACCAATGGATTTAAGGACTGTTGATTACCCAAACCCATATGCATATGTATGTTCATATATACATATATTTATATACAATTACATAGACAATAACTTAAAAGATAATATATATTCTCATTTGGCTCTCACAAACAACCCTGTAAAATGGACAATTATTATCTCCATCATCCAGGTGAGGAAACTCACCCCTAGAGATGAAATAACTTGCTCACTTACCTTTGTCCAAGATATCAAAATTTAGAATTCAAAACTAAACTTTCTGACTTGGAGTTCCATGTTCTGCTCATATTTTCTCTGTTATCTTCACTGAATTTCCACCAACCCTTCACATCACAGAGATGATACAGCTAATAATAATATTGCATAACAGAAACAGTAATACTTTGAACTGCATTTTCAAATTTTATTAAAACTTTCTATGATGTCTTTCAGAACTGATTTCATTTCTCTTAGAGCCAGGACAGAAGCTGAAATTCATTGGCAAGAATAGTTTGTTTTTTTAAAATGTTTCCATCTGTCCTTTAACTCTCCTTTAAGGAGCATAAAACCCAGAAATATGTTTCAATTACATTTGTTGGATAGGATTAGACTATCCCTTGGGGACACTGGGTGAATTTCCAGTGTTTGAGAGGCTGTTAAACTGATCATTAGCACATTCTCTTAAGGTCTTTAGAAGAAATAAAATGAAATGAAACTCAAGCATACCAATTTGGTCATTTGCTGCAGTAAAAAAGACTTGGTGGCAAAAATAAAACTTTGGTTTATCTGTGTATTTCACTTATTTGTGCTATCTCTGTCATCTAGGGTGGAAAGGGTGCACTGTGTCCTGACTGGCCACAGAAATCTGGAAGCCCTGGGCCTAAATTTTCCCTCTCCTAGGGATGGGTTTGAGACAATGGACATCACCTCTCCAAACTTCATGCAACCTTCTAGGGCCTGGGCTCCTAAGCTACAGGCAAGTTACTAACTGCATTGGTCACATATTGATGTCTACCATTACCTTCAGTACTGGAGATAACTGAACTTTAAAAATCAATCAACAAGCATTTCTTAAGGACCTGCTATGTGCTAAGCAAGTAATGTATTAGGTACTGGAGAAAAAAAGACAAACATCCATTTTATAATACAAAATTGCTTCCAGTTGTATCGGTTGAGCTACACAACATTTTATTGAGAAAGTCAAATAACAGATATTCTCTCTAAACATACATGCTATAACCCATCCATGCCCAAGAATCTGATATTCATCCATTTCCTTTCTAAAACTTAATAAAAGGGATCCACCCAAAATATTGGTCCTTAAAGTTCTCTCAATTTGGCATGGATATAGAATATTAAGCTATTAGTTATCCCTCAACTCTTTTTCCATCACCAACTTATCTTTTCTTCCAGTCATGAATCTCTAAGCTGCTAACTTTTTCACTGAGTTTCCTTTTTAATGCCCTGTTCATGCTACGCTGCAGTGTTCTTATTCTCACCATGTCAATAAGAGCTAAATTTAAAAAGTTAATTCTTTTTAACAGCTAGAGGTCACCAGGAAATTTATACTGCAAAGTATGAAATCTTACTAGGTGTTCAGAGTAAGTAATTTCATTTTTAAAAAGTCCTGTTAAGAAATTATATTTATAATGAATTAATGAGATAAGGAAAGCTGTGAAATTAAGATTCTACAGAACATGAAGCCTTGCCCACAATAAGCTGATCACCTGAAATCTCATTTCCATGCTGACTGACTCAATTTTTGATACACAACACTTTTTCAATTTCCTCAATGGCCTCTTCCTTCTGATAGGAGGGCTGGAGGATGGAACACTAAATTTTTCCCAAAGCCTTCCTGTGTGGAAGTCTTTCTGAATGTGAACTTTCCAAGTAATTCTCCATTTTCCAACAGCAGTTTTGCTTGGTTTTTAACTCCACAGAACCCTGGGAAACCCCTTCAGCTTTCTTTTGTTATGTAATCACCCTAAGGGCAGGGACTCTTTCTATTATTTCTTCCTCAATGAGTTTGATACCTAGGTCCCTAATTCCTGCCCTCACTCTAAGGTAAGTCAGCACGCACATGGTGATGCATCTTTGTTCCTTCGCACGATGGTGAATGAAGGGGCAAAAAAATCACAAATCTCTTCAGAGTCCACTACAAATGTGGTGCACAACTTCAACTGGTCTCTCAACTCCCTCAATTTCACAGAGATTCTTCCAAACCTTTTCATTCTTGCTCAAAGATCCCATGGTTCCTTCTCCCCTCACCCTCTCAACTGAAACCTTGCCTCATGTTTTAAAGAAATTGAGGCTATTGGCTGGGAGGTCCCCCTTTTCTCCTCTTCATCTCCTCTCAATGCCTCTGCCATGTCTCCTCCTTCACTCTGTCTCATACAAGAAAGTAGCCTTTAGCCTCTTGTGCAAATGATCTCTTCCAAGAGACTGTCCCCTCTGTCATACAATTCATCCATTTATTTTCAATCTCTCCCTTTCTGCTGGCTCATTTCTTACTGCCCCCACGCACCCATTTCTCTCCTATCCTGATGAAATCCTCACTTGGTCCTTCCATTCCTGCTAATCATCATTCTGTGTCTCTTCTGTCCTGGGTGGCTAAACTCCTCAACAAGGTCTCCTACAGTAGCCTCCACTTTGTCCCCTCTCACCTGTATGGCTAAATTTAACAAGGTCTTCTTATAGTAGCCTCCACTTGGTCTCCACTTACTCTGTTCTTAATCCCTTGCAACTGGACTTGACTTTTTCTACCTAAACTGCTTTCTCCAAAGTTACTCATCTCTTGTTGAGGCTTTTCTCAAGCCTCATTCTGCTTGACTTTTCTGCACACTTTTGACACTGCTGATGTCATCTCTTTTCTGGCTTCTCTTACAGATGATGTCTCTAACTTTAAGTGTGTCTCATGGTTTTGTCCTGGATCCTTTCTATTAAAAATTCAATTTTACTACAAAAATATATATTAGTTTTCTGTTTCTCACTTCATGTATCCTTCCCCCTATAGTCATAACAAATAATGGGGGGGGGTGCAGAGTTGTCTGCTTTTTAGCAAGGAAAAAAACCTTAAGAATTCAATAAGAATTTCTTGGGGCAGCTAGGAAGTGCAGTGGATAGAGCATCAGCCCTGAAATCAGGAGGACCCGAGTTCAAATTTAGCTCACTTTTAATACTTTCTGGCTGTGTGACATTGGGCAAGTCACTTAACCCCCAATTGCCTCAAAAAAAAAAAAAAAAAAACTCTGAAAATATGTGCAATGTATAACACCTATAGACCTCCCACCTTTACCAAAGAGTGGGTTAGTGTCTTCCCATATCTTTTAATTTAAGTCCCATTTGAGCTTTATAATTTGATAGATTTACTTTTGTTGTTCTTTCCATTTACATTTGTAGTGATCATATATATAATATATATATATATATATATATATATATATATATATATATATATATATATTGGTTCTGCTTGCTTCACTCTGCATCTGTTTACAAAGATCTTCCCACTCTTCTCTGTATTCATCACACACATCATTTCTTAGAGAAGTGTATTCTATTGCATTATGTACCACAATTTGTTTCGTCATTCCTTAATTGATTGGAATCTATTTTTCTTTCAATTCTTAGATATCACAAAAAGTGTTGCTACATCCAGAGAGAAAATTATGGAGCCTGAATGTGGATCAAAGCATGGTATTTTCACTTTTTTGTTATTTTTCTTTCTTGGTTTTTTCCCCCTTTTGAATTGATTTTTCTTGTATAGCATGACAAATATGTAAATATGTTTCAAAGGAATGCACACATTTAACCTATATTAGACTGACAGAGAAGTCAACAGCGTCAAAGGTTTAAAGAAAAGTCAGGCAGAATGAGGCTTGAGAAAAGCCCACTGGACTTGACAAGTAACTGAGATCATTAGAAACTTTGCAGAAAACAGTTTAGGCAGAATGAAAAGTTCTGAAGACCAATTGCAAGGGATTAAGAATGGAATAAGAGGAGACTATTGTAGAAGTGGAAGCTATTGTAGAAAACCTTTCTGAGCAGTTTCCCCTTAAGGGGAAGATAGGGAGGGAGAAAATTTTAGAAGACAAAGTGAATGTTGAAAACTATCTTTACATGTATTGGAAAAATAAAATACATAAAAAGTGCGGTGACTTTGCTCTTATTGATGGCTTCCTTAGATTTAAGCCTAGTAATAGAATGTCTGGTCTAAAGGGTATGGACAAGGGGCAACTAGATGGCACAATGAATGGAACAACCATCTGATACCATCTGATTCTGGACAAGTCACAACACCAAATGCCTCACCTCCCCCCAAAAATAATTAAAAGGGTATGGACATTTTAATCACTTTATTCACATGATTCAAAATGTTTTCTAAAATGGTTGCACCATTTCACAGTTCCACCAATAATATTAGTATGCCGACCTCACAACCCCTCCAAAATGATTATGGTCATTTTTGCCAATTTGTAGGGTGGGAGGTAAAACCTCAGGATTGTTTTGATCCAAAATTCTTTTGTTATTAAGTGATTTAGAGCATTTTTACGTGATTGTAAATAGTTTATAATTCTTTTGAGAAATGCTTATTCTTTTGACCATTTTTATTCTGGGAAATGACTTAAATTACACGAGAGGGGGTGTGTGTGTGTGTGTGTGTGCGCGTGTGTGTGCTCTCGCATGTGAAGTACATTCTTTTTATTGCTTATATAGCTTGGAAATCCTTATCAAAGAAATTCAATAAGAGATAAATTTTCCCTATTTGACTACTTCCCTTCTTATCCTAGATGGATTATTTTCTTTGCTTTTCAGTTTCAAGTAATCAATGTTATGTTTTCCCTTTTGTAATTACTATCTCGTTTGGTTAAGAATATATCTCTTACCTATAGCTATAAAAGGTACCTAATCTGTTTCTCTTCTAATATTTTATGCTATCATATATGATATTCATTATTCAGTCATGTATGGATTTTCAATGTGTTGGGGACCATGGTATAAGATGTCAGTTTAAACTTAATTTCTGCTAGGCTGCTTTCCAGATTTTCCATAAATTTTTATCAAATAGAAAGTTTTTCTCCAGGTAACTTACGTTTCCCACTTTATCATACACTAAGTGTGTGAGTTTTATGGTTCCTGAATTTACATTGTCTATCCATTGATTGACTTTTCATTGATCTGTTTTTCAAACAATGTTTGCCCTAGGTCCTCTCTCTTTTTCTTCTATACTTGACTTGGCAATCATACCATCTTCCATGGATTTAATTGCCATCTCTATGCTAAACTGCCACAAACTCTCTGCTGATCTTCAATCCTGTACCTTCAACTGCCTTTCAGACATCTCAATCTGGATTTCTAGTAGATATTTTAAACTCATGTTTCCAAAACTGAAATTGTCTTTTTTCCAAAATCCTCCTCCCATCTTCCCTTTGCTGTTACGTAGAAGGCAATAATAATAAATACCATCTTCCCTCATATTTACAACCTTGGACTCTTTGCTATCTCTCACCCTCCATAGCCAATCTGCTTCCAGGGCAAATCGATTTCACTCTTGCAATATTCCTAGTTAATAAGCTCTTCTCTCTCTCTCCTCTCCCTCTCTTCCTTTCTCCTTTCCTGAGGCAATTGGGGTTAAGTGACTTGCCCAGGGTTCACACAGCTAGGGAATGTTAAGTGTCTGAGACCACATTTGAACTCAGGTCCTCCTGACTTCAGGGCTGGAGCTCCCTCCACTGCACCACCTAGCTGCCCCTCTTTTCTCTCTGACACTGCCATGGTGTAGGCCCTTCAACACTGCACCTATTACAAAACCTGCTTCAGGCATCTCTCTGCTCCAAATTATCCTCCATTCAGCACCAAAATGATTTTCCTAAAGTATAGGTCTGATCATATTACTTCCCTACTCAAACTCCAGTAGCTTTCCTATGGCTTCTAGGATCAAATTCAAAATTCTTGTTTGGTATAAAGCCCTGTAACCCAGCCCCTTCCTATCTTTCCACTCATCTTACAACTTAACTTCTGGACACACACTTTTCCATCCACTGACAGTGATTTTCTAGCTATTCTACAACCAACCCCATTTTTGGTTTTAGGCATTTTTTTTCTGGCTATCGTCCATATCTCTTGCCTCTCTATTCCAATGCTGATCTCCCTGGCTTCCTTTACATCCCAAATAAAATCTCACCTTCCACAGGAAATTTTTCCCAACCCCTCTTAATTAAAAAAAAAAAAAATTACACACTTACACATACACACACACGTTGCATGTTGTCTCTATTAGGCAGACTGCCTTTTAACTTTTTGTATCCCCAGGGCTTAGCATAGTAGCTAACACAGGTGCTTAATGTTTATTATTTACATCCCTAGCACTTAGCATAGTGATATACAGTAGGCATTTAAATGTTTATTAAAATGAAAAGACACTATTTCTAAAAAATGTGTTTTCTGGAAAGAGAAGTCTATACTAATTGCTGTCACTACCTTTTCCTCCCTTACAATTTGGCTTCTGACTCCACAAGTCAACTGAACTTTTCTCTCCAAGGCAAATAATAAAATTCATGATTTCTAAATCCAAGTCTTTTCTCAGTCCTCATCTTCCCCGACATATGTAATCCTTTGTCCTGCCCTTCCATTCTGGAATACTTGGAACCTTTGTCACATCCTTACTCATGCCTTGTTAATTCTAACCATGGATGACTTATACCACATACTTCCGCACCCCTACTCACGTCACTGAAGAAGTCATCGAACTGAGAGGACTGGGTGACATCATCCATTTACATGCCCTAACACTCTCTGGGTTTACTCCTCCCAAATCTTGTCTCTTTCCACCTCCACCACAGTAGCTTTTCTTCTCTTTGTACACATTCCTCCTTCACTGCTTCCCATAGTGGCGATAGGCCTTCTCTTTGCTTAGACCAACTTCTCTATGTATGTTCCTAATCCCACCCCTTCTTTTTTTCCAGCTGATTGCCATTTCAGTCTTCAACTTCCTGTCTTCTAGCTGCTACCCTGTTGCCTATAAAAATGCCCAAGAGCCTCTCATCTTAAAAAAAAAAAAAATCCTCACTAGATCCTATAATCCCTTCAATTTATAGACCTTTTTGTCTCAGCCAAATCCTAAATATCCATCACTCCCTGTTTCTATTTCCACTCCCCTCAACTCACTTCTCAACTCTGTACAATCTGGCTTCGTTTCTCATTTTTAAACTCTCTCCAATTACCAAAAATGTATTAACTTACAAACCATCTTCTCATCTTTCTTTACCTCCATATTTGACAATGAGGACCATCCTTTCCTCTTATTCTCTTTTCTAAGTATTTATAATGCTACATTCTCCCAGTTCTCCTACTTTTCTAACTCTTTTGCTGACTCGCCAGACTTATCATTCACTTCAAGTATAGATAGATTAAGGTTCTGGACTGTCTCATTATTTAGTAGCCTCATCACCTCCCATGGATTTAAATATTGTTATTCAGATCAACAAGCAAACAAGCATTTTTTTTAAAAAAAGACTATTGCTCTTAAGTTTTTATATCGCCTAGATTTTCAAAGAGCAACCTTTTATAACAAAGAATTTTCAAGAAGAAAAAAAAAAGAAATAATCAGTAAAACAGATCAACACATTTAAGAAACCATGGTATATACAATGTTCTGCATTTCCCCCCTCCTACGGACTCCCCATCTCTGCAAAAGATCAAGGGAAGATGTTTCTCTCTTCTTTGGCATCAAGGTTATTCTTTATAACAACAACATTCTTCAATTGTTCTATGTCAATAAAGATTTCTAACCACTTATTCTTAGGCAGCCATTGCCAAGACAAAATGACTCAATTCCTGCTCTCAAGGAGTTAGCATTTAATCACATCTCAGATCTAGACATTCAGCTCCAGTCTTTTTTTTTGGGGGGGGGGGGGGGCCGCGGGGGAATTTTCTCCCGAACTTGAGCCAACTGTGTGCTGGACATTTCTAACCCCAAGTGCACAGATATCCTCAGCATCCTTCCTTATCACCCCTCTTTCCCAATCTCACCTTCCAGGTATCAAATTTACAACTTCAATGTTACTCCTGACTCCCGAGATTCTCCCTCATACAATATGTATCAATATAAACAGCAAATTGCCAAACTTTTTCTACCTCCATATCTCTCATGATCATCTCACTGCTCAAACAACTAAGACCCTATTACCTCACACTTTTTTTTCCTGTTGCAGAAAACACAGTAGTCATATTCTTTTCCTCCAGAAACTGGTCTCATGGTTTTCCTTCTTCCCACTCCAATTTATCCTTCATACAACTAGCAAAGTGATCTTCCTCTAAATGCAGGTTTGTCTGTCACTACCCTATTCAATCAATCCCAATGATTCCTTATTGCTTTTAGGATAAAAATAAAGTCTTAATAATTATTAATATAATAATAAAGCTTTGTAGAGCTTTGCTTGGGAAGTCCTGCACAACATAATTGAGACCAATCTTTTTCGATTATTTGTCTTGAACCCAAGACTGGGTTCAAGCTGTCTTTGCTTTCCCTCACATGACACTCCATCTCCTAAGGGGGTTTGTGGCCCTTCCCTAAAGAATGGCATTGGTGTCAGGGGCAGGGAAGAAGCTGGAGGATGAGGGAACAATGAAGAGAGCAAATTGTTCCTTTGGGTAGAGCACATTAGCTCCACTAATTAGGATAGAGACCCATATTTGCTTCAGGACAACTCAAGCATTGCCTTTCACATGAAACTTTTCCTGAGAACACCAATTAAAAGAATTCTCTCCTTCCTCAAACTTTTCTGTATCACTTTGGGTCATTCCTTTGCCCAGGTCACATTTTGGCTTGAATTATACTAATAGATATGTTGTAGCTCTGGTAGCATGAAAGTACCCTGAAAGCTGTCATTTTTTGAGCCAACTTCTAACATCTTGCACACAAGGCTTAATAAATGTTTTGAGTACTTTCCTATACCTATCATGATTAGAGATATAGAGCTGAACATTACAATTCCTACCATTTGGAAGCAGAAATTCTAAAACACTGCTCTAGAAAGCCAATGCCAAAAGTAAAAGGGGGAATTTCAATGAGAGGGATATGGCTGAGGGCAAATTCCAGGATATGACTCTGTATTGGAGAATAGACCAATTTCATGCTTTCCCCTCGAGGTATTATTTACCTTCACTTCATTATTATAAAAACTGCTTAGCTTGCTGTATTGAAATATTCTGATAAAATATAAAAGGATCTTGACTTTTCACAAAAACTGTTTGAATGCCCAATAATTATATTAAATTGTATTTATTTTCCTTTAAGAAAAAAAAAACTGGAAAATCTTAAGTGACTTGCAAACATTTATAAATTTTCTTCTAAATTCAGGAGAATTTTTTTAGAAATTTATTTTGTTCATCTTTTATTTGCTGATCTTTTATCTTGTAATTTACAAAAGAATGATGGACCTTTGAACACAATAGAAAGTATTTCTGGTCACTAAAACCTAGTCAAAAGACCTTTAAACACAGATATATTGATAAAATGAAAGCAAAGAATGGTATTATCGGAGGGTGTTTATGGGAGTTGGGGAAAATCTAGGGGAAAATGAAGAAAACAAAATGCTCCTTTGGACAGCATATCAGTTCCAGTGGTTTTGAACTGCTTTTGTTTTGTAAATCAAGAGCTAAAGCTCATCAGTAAAAGCCATATATGTATTAAAATAATTCTTTTTAAATAAAAACTGTTCAACTCAGTTTTATACACAAGTTTATATATGAAACAGGGTACATAAAAATTTGTAACTGTTCACTTCTTTGGTGGTTCTTATTTCACTGATCTGGATACTCTTCCCAATGAGCTGACTGCTTTCCTCTGGGTCTGTCTCATCCTTGTGATTTGCATTTTTCCATGTCTTTTATGAAACATTTATCTAAACATCAATGGCCACTATGTAGTTAGCATTTCAAAGAAAATGGCATTTGGCCTTGGCCTTCAAGCATCTGTCACTAAGGATATATCCACAGTATTGCATTAGAGGGGTAATGATCAAAATGTTTCACGTTAGCAATAGGGAGAAAAGCTGCAAAAGTAGAAAAGCTAAAACTTCATTAACATACCAAATAATAAGATGTAAGGATAGAGGAAGAGTCTAATAATATCAGGGGTCATTTAGTCCAACTCCTTCATTTACAAGTAAGAAAATGTGTCCAGAGAAGGTAAGTGGACAAAGTTCCACAAGAAATTAACATTAAAGGCAAAGGATTTGAAGCCAGATCTCCTGACCACAGCCAATGCTATCAACTGACAATTTCAGGGGGCTGGAATGCTGAAAATTTGGGGGAATTAGAAAAAATCGTTGTGTAGAAGGTGGCACTTGTAAAACCTGAAGAGGGCTAAGGATTCCCAGAGGGCAACAAAAACCTGGTAGAAAGCCTATGTAATAGCACTGAAGTGAGACAGAAGGCTTACTTTGGGGAAGACCAGAGATCATTTTGGATCACTGAATAAATGTGATGAGCAATGTGAAAAAAGGCTAGCAGGACCAGGTCATGAAGGGCTCTAAATGCCACAATTTTTATTTTATCCTTCAGAGAATAGAGACAATTCATTGAAGCTTGCTGAGCAAAGGAGAGTAACATGGTTTACATGCCATGTATGTAAATGTACAGGTACACATGCACACACGTGTGTGTGTGGAGATTGCCCAGAAACAAGGGTAAACAGCTCACTCTCATATGTAGTCACTGAAGGGCACCACTGAGGGTCACATACTGGGTTCTCTATGGAGCCCTGCAGCATAGTACTTGATGCAAAAGGACAGTTCCTATGGGGAAGAACATGGACCTTTCTTTTCAACCTCCCTCCTCAGATTTTACTCCTTCCTTTCTGCAATCTTGAGAAAGAGTGCATCTAACAGCAATGTTACACTAGTTGTGCTAGTGTGTTGGGAAATAGATTGTACAACAAGGAATCTTTAATGCAACACTGTCACATAAAAGCACACCAAAATATTTCAATGGTCAATCTTGAAGGTTACATGGCCACTTAACATCCCCAACTTAAACAGGTGCTTTAGCTAATGGCAGATACTTGCCACAGTGCAATCAAATATCACCATCATTAATATTCTAACCCTTAGAAATATTCTGAAGTGGTCTTATTTGAAAGGCATTTCTGATTCCATCCCCCCCAAATGATATATATTATATGTGTATATATAGAAATTTCTATGTATGTATACATAATGTGTATGTATATAGACAAATACAAATATAAAAATTGTCCTCTCAACTGGTCCATGGTTTAAAACCCAAGTAAATAATTTCTACATTAATCAGTAATAAACACTGTTAAAAGTTGGTTTCATAAGAATATTTTTTTCACATTTATTGCCCAGATGTATTTAAAAAGTCCAATCCTTTAATGTAATATGGCAATAGCCCTAATACATCTGTAAACAGAATATTACTAAAAAAGGTTTAAATTGGCATGTAAAATACTATGATTATGGATGCATGAAATTATTAAATTTTAAAGCATCTTAACATAATCATGTATAACTATTTACAAAACATACATAAATCTCAATTTAAAACATATGAAAGAGGCAATTTCAAATCACACAAGACGTAATAAATATAGAGCTTGCTTTGTTAAAAATCTACATTTTACATTCAAGTAAAGGCAAAACTTCCAATGCCAGTTATACTGTAGACAAAGTTAAACATTTACAATAATTGGTTTCCTAAAAGTGCTACTTTTTATATCTATAAAAGGAAATGTTCCTTCTAGTGCTTCAATTTCCATCTGAAATGTGTCTACATTCCTTTATTCACAGAACCAGAAGTTTCTGTTACTAAAAAACCAAAGCTTTTGTATCTTTTTCAATAGATAACATATCAATTCTTTGGGGAATAGAATATAGGGAATTCAGAACAAAATTCAGACAACTTTTCTTAAAACCATTAAATATGATCAAGTTTATCCCACTTTGCATCTTAGATAAGAGAATTTACGAACACATTAACTTAACCAAGCACATTCCACTCAATATGCCTATGGTAAGCCATCTCTGTGTTCTATGGATGAATCTGTACAAGCCAAAGAGCGTGAACCAGAGCAGCCTCCTTCCTGTGAGTCCGATCTTGATGCCATGCTCCATTTCTGAGTCGTACATTCCTTTCCAACTGGATTTGGTTTAGTGTCTTCTGTAGCTACATTCGGTACCCTACTTGAACTGTTGAGGGGGGGGAAGGAAAGTTAGTATTACTATATTTATATTTATACTTCATTTCTAAGATTTTAAAAATTCCACATTATCTCAGTTTCGAAAGAATAGGTTAATTGGAGAGACACAGGAAGAAGTAATTCAAATAATTTCATTGTAATATTTCAATACTCCCTATACTCCCTGGCCCCCCCAGAAAAAAAAAAGCAGGGCTCTTCATAGATATTAGGGTATAGTCTACCATCAGTAGACTGATGGTAGTCCCATTCTTTGCATGGCTTCCTCACATATTTAAAGTGGCTAGCAAAATTTCAATAATATAGTCTAAAATGTATTCACTTAAAGTGATAGCAATTATTATCAAGTCAGAAATACATGAAAAATATTTCTTTTTTAAACTAAAGATACTGAACAGTCATTTTTAAGTCTGATACTTTATCAACTTCCTACAATACTCTTTTTCCACAGAAATTATTATAAAATTATCTACATTATCTAGAACATTTCTCTTAAGACTTAATTCTGGTTTTCTAATGATGTGGAAAAAGAATATTGTACTTGGAACCATTAGATGTGGGTTCAAATCCTGGCTCTCCTTCAGCATTCAACATTATCATGGTCAAAGTGAGGCATGTGAGCTACATGTTTCCTAAAGTTGCTCTCCCTATGATATATTCTTTTTTTTTCTTTTTTTTTTTTTTTAAACTGAGGCAATTAAGGTTAAGTAACTTGCCCAGAGTCACACAGCTAGAATTTGATCTCAGGTCCTCCCCCGGGCCCCCAATGAATTCTTCAAAGAAATTGTGGAAAGGCTTCAAATAAAAATTGTCTTGTATAATGAAAACCTGAACTGAAAAAGGAAGAGGAGGGCATCTCTATTAATTACTATAACTTCTTACTCTGCCAATATTATAACAAATACACAACTGAACCTTCTTGAGATACTGTCCTTGAATTATATTCCATAAAGATACATAATAAATTAAATGACCCTACAGATTTTTTTGGTCATTTAGTAATGGAATACCTCACACCAAAGGATTTAAGGAACTTCTGAGTGAATTCTGCCTGATAGGGAAGTTATATTAAGTTATAATACAGTTCTTTTTTTTAAACATATTTTTGAAAAGCTTTTTCTAAAACCACTTTTTATGGTAGTGTTCCAATTTCAGAGGCCTTGAAGTATGAAATAAGGTAATAATATCTACTTCAAATGTTTTCATTATACTGGCCTTCAGAATGGCAGAAGAGGAAAATGTTATTATCCATTTTTATGTGACATAAATTTACATCACTAACCAACCTCAAAGATAACTTTTGAAAGAGAATAATCAAGCCAGCCATATTATTTTGCTGTTGTAATAAAATGTAAATTTTTGATTTTCAAAAGAAAATCTTTAATTTTACATGTTAATTAAAACCACACTTTACAACAACTAATGCTACAAGATTCTTATGGGTAATTCCTGGAAGAATGCTTTTTAAGAGTTCCATATATATATTCTCTGGGCTCACTCTATTTCCATTTTGACTGACAATGTTACACTTTCACTTATTTTAAAATCTTGTCTAGCATTTAAGATTAAACAAACATTGAAAAAAAATATTGTTAAACATGCTAAGACCTGCTGCCTTCCTTAAATTATATCAATTGTGTTGAATGACCTCGTGTTTTTGCTAATGTTTTTCAATGATTTTGGCAAGCATGTTTTTCTGTAACTATACTCTTAGGTTCCTTTAAAATCTCATTGTTCTTTTTGAAATAATTTACAAATTAAATACCAAGGCTATTTTTCCCCCACATTGGCATTTTTTTCTTTTAAACAAAGCCAACCAATCCCATGACTACTTAGTGGAAGAAGGATGCTTTCTCAGCCTCTGTTGCTCAATGTTCTCCCTCTCTTCTCAGCTTCCCCATTGCCTTGAACGCAAATGCTCCTCAGAGCCAGCTCATGGATGCTTCTATAATAGACTCAATTCTTTTTGGGATTCAGGAGATACTGATGAGCTCCCCACTACTGTTAACAAGGACTCTGCTTCTACCAGCACTTATTTCTGCTATAATTCTGTACTTTCCTGCTTGCTCTGCTCATTCTTTCCTTTTTCAGGCATTTCTTAACAGTTCATCTGGGAAAAAATCCAACCTAAAGTATACTATCTGAATCCAAAGGAGAGAAAATGGAATGATAACCTTAAGAGTATCTTAAGGTTGAGACAAGGAAGAAAGGGTGGAGAAATCTAAAACATCAATAGATTATGACTCTTCACATTACTCATACTTAGTAGAGAGATGTGTTCCTTGTTTTCCTACTAATAAGATCAAAAAGATACATTTAAAGAAATTTTTTAAATAGACATACAGCATTTCCCCCTAAACAAGCTTCTAATTATCAGGAATTGATTTGGTATTTGAAGTACTTTTTAAAAAGCTAAATAATTCCTGTCATTCATTTTAAACCATTGTATTTAAGTAACTGAATATTATAATAACATCTATATCTAATATCTTCATTTGGTACTAAATTATTTTCTATAGACAAGGGAAAATTCTTCAATGGACAAAAGCCTTTTGAATAAGAAAGTTTTTGTTTCAGCAATGCAAGTGTCTCAACACTTTTCAGAAAGTATATGAGAATAAGGTCATCTATAGACTAATACCTATTTGTTGATAAATGGGGAATTGTCTGGAAAAGCTCTGAAGTAGAAGGGGAAACAGGCAGAGATTTAGTGAGTTTAGATGTGCATACTGAAGACTCGCTAGACACAGAATAAAATTTTTGCCCAGGCTTGGAGTGCAGTGCTAGATTGTCCTGATCAGAACCTGAAAAAGAAAAAGAATAAAAAATGTTCATTTCTTCAGAGATTCTGAACTACAGAGACAATAAATATGTGAAATGGCCTAGTAGACATGAGACCAATGAAGTCAGTTTTTGAGCATACTTCTGGTCCTAGGATTCCAACTTCCCTAGGAATGCTCTTCTGTGTTATTAAAAGAGAAATCTGAGAAGGGCCTTGGGATGGGGAACTCTTGGGTTAAAATAATTCCACTCATACACACTTGGCTGGCTGTTTGACTCTGGAAAAGCCATTTAAGTAATCTTTCAGTAATTCAGTTAATTTTCACCTAAATTCATTTATTCTATAGATCAGTTACTGAACTATGATGACAAAGGGAACTTCCATGTAGGGAGTTGTTCCCTGAACATCTGATAAAATCACAGAACTTGCCTGAAGTCAAAATGAGCTATTGTAGATTATTTCAAAAGAATCTATAATTTTGTCTGAGTGGATACTCCTTCCCAATGACACCAAGCTAACCCCATCTGGAATTTAGTAAAAAGCCCCCACGACAAATTACTCACCCGATACAACCAACCTCTCAATGAGGCTCTTTGCCCAGCCAAACTGGGGCTCAGACAGTAGTCATCATACCTGGAGCTGCAACTATAAGCTGAGAAGGCTTTGCCACCTTCTCTTTTTTCTCCACTAATCGGGCCTCCTAAATCTTGCTTACTTTCGTACCAAAATGAGACATCATAGGACCTCAATGGAAGGATTCTTCAGAATATTTATATACTACAACTGACTTAAAGACTTTGAAATGTTTGGTTGTCAATACTGATACACTCATGTTCAGTGTGATCGTAAGAAACAAGTAAATCCAAACTGATTTCGAAAAATAGAAATAACATCTGCGTGGTAATTGTTTGCATTAATAAACATGCATCCAAATGAAATATCCTCAGATTTGTTTGTTTTTCTTCATTCGCAAACTACTTACTTCCTGAGAAGGCACTTTGGGGTTTCCCATTTTCTGAATTCTTATTGTCAAAAGAAGTCATGTTTAAAAACTGTTGCTTTAGCCAACCAGCTCGGTCTTCTTCAAAGGCCTTTCTCTATGAAATAGTAGACATAAGCAGCACACACAAAAAATGAAATAAATGCCTCTCTGTATGTCATGATTTTATTTCCTGGATCATTCTTGGTATCAGCTAAAATTAATTTCCTAGAAAGCTAAGGAAAATTTATTAGTTCATTTACAAGAGCTATAGACTTACTATGGGTCTCTGAATTAAACAGTTTACAAATCAAAGCAGAGTAGTATTTAACTTGTAAATAATGTAAAATGCTAAGAATCTAAAGTTTTAAGTGACATCAGAGTACACTGATGTAGCCTATATTTCTGTAGATTGTCAATTAATCAGTGGGATGAAGTATTTTGTATTGAGAAAATATTAAGACTAGTTCAAAGATATGAGTTTTCAATCACTTACTATGTGATCTTGTTTGTCCCAATCATACTAAGATCAAATTTAGTTTCTATATATACTCTTCCTCCTTCATAGGATGTTGGGAGGACCAAGCAACAATATAAGGAAAAATCTTTTTTAAAATATAACACATAACTCTGGTCAACACAATGATCTAAGATAACTCCAAAAGACCCATGATGAAAAATGTTCTACACCTCCAGACAGAAAACTGATGAATTAGAGAGCAAACCAAAACACGTATTTTTTCATTTTCTTTTCCTTTTTTGGAGGAAGGGATTTGACACGGCAAATACAGAAATCTTTCTAAGACTTCATATGTATAATGGGTACTGTTGTATTGTCTTTCACAATGGATGGGGGAGAGAATTTGAAATTCAAAATTTTTTAAAATGAAGATTAAAAATTAATATAAATGTAAAGTATAATAAGCAATATTAAGCATTAAATTGTCCCTTTAAGATCATTAAAACACAGGGATGATTAAAAACTGGCAAACTTCCCTTCTGGCTATAAAGAACAAGGATAAAAGAAGTGATTTACAAGTAGCTTCTAAACAATTAGGAGTGAGTTCCAGAAACACTCTTCTGATGTATCCTAAAATAACCTCACAGAGGTTATTTGGATTAGGTTCCTGAGTGGTCACTGCACATCTAAGTCCAGCTCTGATAGAACTTGTTCTAAAAAAAAGTTTAAAGAATAGTTTTCAAAAGATTCAATGCATATGAATTCAACCATAAAAACAAAAATTTATGTTAATCTAGGAATATTCTCATTTGTTTCTAGGAGTTTGAGCCTAGACCATCTGTTTGATTCTGTAAAAAAAACCAGAAAACTTTTATATTGTTTATATATTTTTTAAAACATACTAATTAATAATCATATTAAATGTTCTTCTGTTGATTCTTTCAAATATGACCATTCCAGCTTTGAATCTATATTAGGTTGGAACTTGCTAGAAATCCAGTCATTTAAAATACCTCCAGTCCTAGTCGGATAGCAGCTTCTGTAAAACTCCGTCTTTCTTTCTCAAAGTTCTTTTTTTGTTCTTTAAATAAGGCCCATTCTTCTTCAAGACGTTCTTTTTCTTCCAATAAATAACAGTCTTGTAATAATGAGGAGGTGTCATCATCACATGCAGTGGTGAATTGCTGCTACAAATTAAAACAAAGCCTGTTTAAAGTTTTAAGATGGATCACCTTATAGATGGAGGTTCTTGTGGTAAGCTCTCCATACAAAATACATTTGGAAAAGGGTAACCAATGCAAGAAATTCAATGTTTTAAATACTCCGAAACACTATCTTCAGGGATTGCAGGACACAATAGTTAAACTAGGTAATTGATATTTTACCTGTAAAAGTTGCTGTTGAGTCTGGATCATTTCCTTGCACTGTTGAATTTCCAACTCCAATTTTTCAGTTTCTTGTTCATGATCCTGTCTTGAGATAACTTCTTCATCTTTAAAGCCTCCTAAGTGTACCTTTGACACTGATTCAAAAACATTTAACAATGGTATAAAAATCTGTAAGGATACCTAAAGTTCCCTTGCATATGCTAAAATAATAGACATCTTAGGATTCTTACCACTCAAGATTTTCATGAATTCTTTAACATTTCAACCATTTCTAAAAGAAGAAATCTCTGTTGCTCTAAATGTCAAATTTCACCATAAACTTAAACTTCAAGATAAAATGCCTTCATCATATACATACAAAAACAAGGGGCTTCCACTGCAAGTACAGCTAGCATGTACCTTACTATGTTAGAAATTATATCATTTCTCTTGCTTATTACAGTTTTCCACAAATTGTACATGTACCATAATGACTTATATTAACTTTATCCAAGTACTTCTCTTGGCTTTAAAAAAAAAAAAAAAGGATAATTTCCACTGCTGTGGAGACTGCAGCAAGATTATGTAATAAAATTCATGAATTATGTTTTGCTGCCACTTCTATTTCAAAGCAAATTATTTAACTTGGGACTTATTCCTTTATTACAGGCTTCAGCACATGAAAATTTTATCTGAGACTTGTTCATTGGCATTAAATGCAAGATTTACAAACTTTTAAGTCTACTTGTAAAACCTAAGCACAGTTTATTTATTGCTGATAATGGCTGAAATCAAAGTAATATATTTAAACACTTAGTTTTGGGAACAGAAGTATAAACATTATTTTACTAGTCATTCTACCCTGCTGAAGACATCTGTCAGCACTGAGTTTATAGCCGGGCAATTTATGATGACTTTTTTCTGCAGGACAATAACTCCTTCAAATAAATAGGTCTGCCCAACAACTAATTTATTAATAACTAAAACTATGTAATTTCTATTCAAAGTAAACATACAAAATATTAAAGAACATATTCTAGAAATCTACATTAAGAAATATGTAAGTAATTAAGAAACATGGAAAGACTGAATTTATATTGTATTATAAGTAGTACTTGATTTTAAAATGTTTAGAATAAAACAAAATGACCTTATTCACTCTCATTATTAGGACTACATTATAATGCAGGCACCCGAATGTACTTTTCTCAAAGACTTACTGTACTTGCAAAATAAGTTTCTCCAGGCAAAACAACTCTTAATAAAATGCCTAAAAGAAGACAAAATTTTATATTTCTAAGTAAAATGCTTTAAGTTGTTCCAGGACATATATATGAATGTGATCCCATAACTAGTATTCCAGATATCTATTCAACAAGGGTTAGAAATTATATATGAACATGATATCATATATGCAATAAATACATGCATTCAAAGATGTTTCTGTAAGATTTACAAACACATTAATTTGAACATTTCTTTGGGAAATGTCACCATATTTGGTGTCATAATTGTGCTAAAAACATACTGAAGTCACAATCACCTTGGTTATCAAGTTTTTCCACATGACTTTTCAGAATTCTCCACTGTTTTCTAATGCTATTAGTTAGCTGCTCTCTCACAGTTTCACAGGAAAGTTCCCACATATTTTCTTTACTTAGTTCTAAAGTATCTTCTTCAACATCCGACTGGACCTACACATAAAAGGTAGAATTATATTAGTAGAAAAATAGAAAATATAGAAAAAAGCAAAAAAACTCAGAATGTCAGTATACATCATTATTAATTCAAAATGATAAACATATCAGCTTTTCTCTATCATCTTTACATGAGCTTTCATAAATTAATTTTCTCCTGTTAATCATTAAAAACAATGGCTGAATTTCAAAGTATATTTTCTGTACATAAAACTTCTGCCATAAAGTCAAGAATCCTATTTCTCTCCTTACTTTAATCCTGATGACAAGTATTATGAGTTCTATTTTAACACCTCAATATAGTATAGTGTGAAGGTGACCCTGCTCTACTGGAGGAATGGGAGCCCCAACAGGTCCTATAACAAACTGGAAAGACCACAAGGATTCTTTCTCTAAACCAAAGTCTATGAACCAAAGGGATGGATCCCAGAGGCTGATGATTAAATGGAGAGTCATTCAACACCAGAGTAGCTGCAGGAAGATGAATCTGTAGAACCTGTGTCCTAAGCTAAGAGACAGGATAGCTTAGTGAAAGTGAAAAAACAGGCAAGCTCTGGCATCAGGCCAATGTGGTTTCAAGTCCTATAAACTTGTCAACAATCACAACTTTATGAAACTTCAGTGAAAACTAGGCTTATTACAGGAAACGAACATGCACAGGGAGCCCAAGGAGTTCACAATCCACACAAAACTTTTACTTTTTAAACAGCAAAACAAAGGAAGGAAGGAGGAGATCAAAGAAGTTTCTACCCTAAAGGAGTGTGGCACGAACGAAGAAAAAGTGCAATAAAGGTAGGCTAAGGACAAAACCCCTCCCCCCAAGGAGATAAGCCAGGTGATGGTAAAAGCTTCATTCTTTTCCCTGCTGGATTATGAAGATAGATGGTCTGCTTATTTACAGGGTTCCAGCTGCACAGATTCTTAGCCTAGCACAGGGTAACTGGCACCTGTCAATTTCCAAGTACACACAAGGAGTTCAGTATGCAAACAACAAATTATGTCAGCTAGAGCAGGTGAAGGGCCTCCTGCATGCTCTGGAGTCCAGGGTCTCTGGAAAATATGGCAACTCAAAAAGACAAGTTCAAGGAATCTTTTAACAATACTTAAATTCTCAAAAAGACAAGTTCAAGGGATCTTTTAACAATACCTAAATTCTAGGAGAGCTCCTGAAGCTCTCAAACTTCAAGTTGAAGAGAAGATGCTGACCTGAATTAGTAGGTGGAGTCACTTCCTAAGGAAGAATCTCAGTCAAATCCAAAAATGTCAATATTCCAAGATCTGAAGGTATCTCACTCTGCAGAGATAGGGGGCAGAAGACCCTGAGACTAACGGAATGACAGATTTGCTGCTAGATAACAAGCGGGAGGCAAAGCACTTCATGTCTCTCATATCTTCTGTACAAAATAACCAAACAGCGTTAAGACCCCTTCCAACTCTAAAGTTCTATATATAACATATACTTCACATCAAAGAAAGTAATGAATAATGAATTCTTTGATGTTTCTTTTATTCCTCTGGTAGATATCATATTTAATCAAACCACTACTTATCAAAATATAGTTCTCCTTAACAATGGGAAGGGGGGAAAAATCCATAAAATCATAAATTTATCTCCATTTGCTTTTTATAAAGCAAAATATATACATTTGCCAGGCTTTCCAACTGACTGGCACTTTATGAGCAGAGATATATTATTTCTTTGTAAAATTCCTCAGCCAACAGAACCAAATCATATTCTCATTGCAATGCTAATAGTATTGAATCAAAGACAAGATAAACAAGTCTAAGTAGCTCAAAAATACATCAAAACCCAAATACTGTGAATGCCTACTGAAATAAATTGGAACAAAACAAAATAATTTTTAAGAGACCAACCAGGAACTTAATTTTGTCCTCCTAAAAATTAAAAGATGCAAAATCAATTTGCATTTTGCAGAATTTGTTTTCTGTTATATTAAAATTTCTTCTATCATGTTTAAAAGACCTTTTACTCACCCCTCCCTGTTTACCCATCATAGTTAAACTAAGAATTAAAAAATTCATCCACACTACACAGTGCTATATATCATGCTACTTTTTAAAACCACAGAACCTCAAAGTTCTCCCTAGAAAAATTTAAAACGAGAACATGTTTTTCTTTGACATTTACCATATTCCACACCTCAATACAAATTGACTAGTCATGGTCTAGAGCACAAAAAGAATGTTTTGTTTGTGTCTTAATCTCTTCAGGAGCTACCTAGCACAGTGCCTTCAAACACAACAACTTTTGCTGCATTGAAATAAATCACTGGTTTCAGGCTACATTTTCTACAAATCACTCAGTCATGCATAAAAATTGAGGGGAAAAGCCCTATGCAGTTATATTGATCATGCAATTAGAAATAATACTTATACATGTTTGAAAGGATATAATACAAAAGGTCAGGTTTTCAAGAAAGAACAAAAGATAGGAAAAAAAAAGAAAAAAAAAGAGTTCTACCCAGGAAACTTAGGTATTACTGCTTCTCCAAAGTTAAATACTTTAAATATTTATCCCACAAAATATAAAGTATGCCACTGCCACTTACTAATTGATGATCTGTAGCTAATTTGCCCGATTACCAATGGAAGAAAATACCCTGGCCTAAGATCTCCTGGACCTATCTAAAAAGAGATGCTGGCAACATTGCCAGTCAAACAAATAGAGAACATTTTGAGGGGGCTTTACTAATAATACAGGCCAAGTATGTCCATCAAGCTACTTCTTGTTTGAGAACAGAAGAAAGCAGAAAAATACAATCTTCAAATATACTTATAAAGTGAAAAAAAAACCCAATATCTAAAGAAAAATGAAAATATATATATGGCTCAATTTAATCAGATATGTAAACCTACTTGGAAAGAGATTAGAATCAAAATGGTAATTACGTTTTAAAAAGTCAGTAGGATTCCCAAAAATGATCCTGCAGAGTTGTCCACATTGGTGTATTGGCCTCTAAAGAACAGAGCCTTAGGAGATTCAGGATACTGCAACCCCTTAAACCCATATTGAGACCCGAAGTAAGGATCAATCAAAATTGACAAAGAACTTAGATTCTGCAAATATGAATATTTATAGGAAGAGCTGGGTACAGTACCTATATAGAAAGGATTCTGGGATGATGGCCAAGTAGATCAGAAAATTTCAAGTTCTCCAGATTTTCCCCCCAAACAAAACAAAATTGTGCTACAGGGTGAACACAAAACAGTGAAAAACAAATATTATTTGGGGCTGAACAGAAGTCCCATTGGGACAACCTGAAAAGACCTGAAAAAAGTCCCCAGGACCAAGTTTAACTGGGTGTGAAGTATAAGCATCTCCAGGCTAGCTCCACTGAAAAAGCCAGCCAGGAGACCTGGGGCTAGCTGGCTCTGGAGGTGGCCTAAGCTAAACCACAGGAATTTTCAACTCTGGAATATATGGGGAGTCAGGGGTCTGAAGGGTGAGGATTCCAAATACTGCCCAGCTATGTTGCAGAAAAGGGGCAGGGAGCATGGGGGCAGAAAGCCGCTGGCTGCAGGTACTCACAGGAGGGGGGAGCTCTTGATTTGGGATTCCAGGCCAGAGAGAAGAGCAAGGGAAGCCATCATCTCTCCACTCCAGAATTAGAGGTATTTACACTAATAATTCTCACTTTTAAAAAAATGAACAGGAAAAGAAGAACTCAACCAGAGAAAGTTACTAAGGGAATAGGAAAGATCCGAGTTCATCTTCAGAGGATAATGTAGTATAAAAAAAGAGCCTTTTCTACCCCAAAGACTAACATTAATTGGCTACCTGAACAGAAAAGAATTTAAAGAACTCAAAAAAGGTTTTAAAAATCGAATGAGAGACTGAGGAAAAATTAAAAAATAAGTAAACAAAACAAAACAAAACAAAACCATCCAAGAAAAACAAGATGATTGGGGGGGGGGGGGGAAGAATGTTAATCAACTAAAAAAGGAGATGTAGAATTTTAAAGAAAATAATTCTCTGAAAATTAAAATTGGACAAGGCAATGTCAGTGAAGCTATAAGAGACAAAGAAATAACAAAACAAAATATAAAGAATGAAAAAATAGAAGAGAACGTGAAATATAGAAAAAACAATGGATCTGGAGAAAACAAGAATAACTGACCTATTGGAAAGCTTTAATTAAAAAAGTAAACTTGACACACTAATACAAGAAATAATCAAAGAAAATTGCCCTGGAGTGATAGAACATGAGGGAGAAGTAGAAATGGGGAAAAAAAATTCATTGATCACCACCTCAAAATGATCCTATAAATAAAACATATAGGGAAATTATTGCTAAATTTTGAAACCTCTGAGCAAAGAAAAAAATTCTTCAAGAACCCCCCCAAATCAAATATGCTGGAGCAATAATTATAATTGCATAGGATTTATCAACAGCTACAATAAAAGCCCGCAGATTCTGGAATACTATCTATCTATCTATATATATATATCTATCTGTCTATATCTATATCTATATATATATCAACAATCAAAAGATGCCTGAAGCCAAAAATATATCCAGCAAAACTAACCATAATATTGAATGAGGGGGAAAATTTGCACATTTTCAGGTCTTTGTCTCAACCAAATCTGAACAATAGAAAATTGAACATGTAAGAGCTAATAGCAAAAATTAATTTCAAGGGACACAACAAGGACAAATTGTTTAAGCTTTTTACATAGAAATGTAAACCATGTGTTGAAGATTAGCATCAGTAATTGGGTAGTTCAATAGAAAGATTGGGGCAGAGTTGAGCGGGATCTGAATATAAAAATCAAAACTGTCCAACAAAAGGGAAAAATAGTAAATATGCTATATGAATGAGGTAAAAAAGGAGAACTGACAGAGGGTATTAGAGAGGGGAGAAGAGTTGGCAGTTTGGAAAAACACATCAGGAAACAAAATAAAAAGGGAAGAAGAGACAAATAGAGAGGGAAGGAAAAGGGGGAGGAGTGAGAGACAGAGGAAGGGAAGTGGGGAGAAAGAGAGAGAAAAGAGGGGTATAACACTCTTCAAAACCTATAAAGAAAAAAAGTGGGAATAGGATAAGGTAGAATATAGAAAGGTGTATAGATTTATGAAGGTATGTAGATTAATGGGGAGGGGAAGATAAGGGAGAAACCTACAGGTACGGAGGTGGGAGGTTAAGTAATAGCAAGGCATGTTAAGGAACAGAATTAAAGCAGAAGAGTTAGCAGGGGCAGAAAAGAAGAGATATACACAAACACTATAACAAAGTTTAGAAGTAGAATTTATTAAGAAAAAAAAGTTGGCTAATAATTATTGATCTCAGACAAATTCAAACTTGAAGATTCAATTAAGAGAGAAAATCTACATTATATGTCAACCATACTAATAGTTTTAGATGCATGCCTCCATACATGGCAATGTATATGTATTTGTGTGTATGTGTGTGTATACACACATATATCTCTGTGTTTAATTGTAGTCTACTTGGAGAGACAGGGATGATGAAAGGGGAAAAAAGGATAAAGAAATTAACAAGTGCACAGGAGATAAAAAGGAATAACCTACAAGGAAGCAAAGAAAAGATCAACAGTCATGAATCTTTTATTACTATGGATGTTTTCTTGAAATGGAAATTTATTGTTACATATTTTGAAATCTACTGGGACACATGACTTTGTTTTTTATTTCCCTTTCCTTTCATTTTCTATTTGTTTTTTTTTTCTTATTTTGTCTTTAGTTTTAGATAAAGAAGTATTTTTTTAAAAGAAAAAAAAAAGAACAGGACCTATATCCTAGTGGAGAAATAAATAGTAGTAGAGCTAGCATTTTTAAATACACTTTATTGAAAAGAAAGTCATGATATTTGTCCTCTGGTTCCAATATAGCTGCAGCCACATTATTTGGAAATAAAAATAACTTCTAGCATTATTTTGATCTTCAGATTTATCTCTATTTATTCTGTTCTCCTTGTCAATTACTTTCACATATATAGGACTTGGGTATTCTGACTGCTTCCTCCTCCTGCCCTTGGAACTTTCCCTCTCCTCCCTCAACATTTTTTTTTTTCTTTTGGCCAGTTTTTTCCTCAGTATTTTAAGTTATTCATCTGCTGTTCTTCTTTTGAGAACCTCACATCCTTGGAAAACGTCCACCACATATTTAAAATTGTCTTACCTTGACAGGTTATTGAAAGCTCTTTTCAACATTAATTTTAGTTCTATGTTCTTTTACTCTTGCTTTCCGCTTTAATTTTTCTAATTCTTGTGGCAGCTAGGTGGCGCAGTGAATACAGCACCAGCCCTGAAGTCAGGAGGACCTGAGCTCAAATCTGGCCTCAGACACTTAACATTTCCTAGCTGTGTGATCCTGGGCAAGTTACTTGACCCCAATTGCTTCAGGGGGAAAAAATTCTAATTCTTTTTTTTGAATCACTCTAGTGTCTCTAGTGGTTCCTTCATTATTCCTAGGGACCTGCCAAATGTTGTCACCTTGGTTTATTTTTTTTTTTGAGTTTTCAGTACATTTTCCTTTAAATATTATTTAATTGTCTTGTGACTTGGTCTGCCTACTGTTTTTTTTTTCCTCCATTGTCTTTCCCTGCATTTTTTCCCCTGAAAACTTTGATTTTTCTCCAAGTTTTATCTAGCTATCTTTCTCTCTGCAGACTCCTATATGTATATATTTGATAGTTTTTCTGTTAGCTTCCTTTCCTGAACTTTTCATGCTCCAGATGCTTGAATTAGGAATGAAGTAGAGTACATCTAATTCCCCTTTTAGATGGAAATTACAAATTGGATGTGTACTTCAGTTGATAGGGCAGGGGGAAGGAATGGTGGTTAGAAATTATCTACCCCAGCCATTGCTGTTGTGGTCTACCCTTGAGGAACCAGGTGGTAGAATCAAGAATTTTTAATTCATCTTTTTGTTCTGATTTCAGGCCAGGAGGTTTTTATATTGTATTTAGTGTTCTTTGTGATTTTCTTGCTTCAAGTTTAAAAAAAATATGCCTGACAAATAATTGATTTTTTTTTTACTAAGCATATTTATATTACCAGTACAATTTAAAATATTTTTAGATGCTGCCTATTTTAGAAGTAAGAAAATGGCTTATAAGAGCCTGAAATTTTAGAGATAAAGTATACTTATAGAGATCATATTATTTAGCTCCTTTTTGTTTTACAGATGAACAAAGTGATAGCAAAATTGAGTAAGGGACATGCCTACAACATGTAAGGTTAAGGGATGTGCCTATAGTGTAACAGCCAATTTATAACTTAGCTGTGACTCAAACTCAAGTCTTCTAATAGCACTGGGGGGAGGGAGGGAGAGAGAGAGACAGGTGAGTTCAAATTCTAAAGCTGTTATTTTATCTAAGACACCGTAGACTAGACATTTCGGAGTCTCAGGCAATTCCTCAAAGCTGTGAACTAGGGGCTCTCAGAGGAGGAGGGATTTCTTGACATTAATGCATAAGATTGCAGTAAAAAGTCTGAACACCATAATAAAGTTGAAAGACTGAGAGAAATCCCTAGTTTTAATCACCAAGGAATGTTTTGGCTAAACTGTAGAATTTCACCCTTCAAAACCACAAATATTATAAACAGTTAATCAAAAGTACTTATACTCTCAAAGACAGTAAATATGAGTAGCTTAGGGCTATTCTTTGTCTAAAATAAAATTAGAGCTAGTGAAACATTTCAAAAAGTAAAGGGAATCAGGATGTACTCAAGAATAACATACCCTACAAAGCTAAGTTTATAATAGATTCATCAAGAAAAAGAGGAACAAATTTAACAAGGGAGATATTAGAATTGTTCCTTGAAAAGACTCCAAAATATGAAGAGGCTTTCTGATGTGCAAATAATTTAAATGGGAGAAACACAAGAAATGTAAATAATAAAATTATTAAGAAAAGTCTAAAGGAAATCAATTTTTTTCGTCTTTTTAGAGTTATACTAGATTACTGTTTAGAAAGAAAGCTTTTGTTTATACTAAATCAAGGAGCACAGAGAATATAAACTTATCAAGGGACAAAGATGTCTCACTGATCTGAGGGAGAGAAAATTTAAGAAATGAACAGACAATTATTCAGAGACTATAACACATGTTATCTCCTAATTTTTTTGGGGGGAAGGGGAAATTGAGAGTAGGAAAAGAGGGCAGATTCAAGAGGGGATAAGAAGATAAATGATAAAAGAAAGTTGGAGACATGTTTCTGATGACCTGACTAAAAAGGAAAGAAAACAATAAGGGCAGTGAGATAAGAAGAGTGTTGAGAAGGATTTTGGATGAGGAAGCTTAGGAAACATCCTAAAATGTACTTGTAGAAAAGAGAAGCCCTCCCTCCCCCCCAAAAAAGATACAAATCTAATATTAAAAGAATGATGACATCCTTGGGTCAAAAAACAAATCACAGAAGTGATTAATAACTTTGTAAAGATTATATGCTAAAGTTTGGAAATGTAGATACTAAAAGAGTTCTCATAGATAACATTATTTTTGAAAGCACAATAAAACAGAAATAAAGCATATAATTTAAACAATATGTAATATTTATTTATTTAATATGCACAGAATACTTAATATGTATAATGTGTAATATAGGTAAATGTTTCTAGCATATAATAAAATTATATGATTTATTACATATTAATAAGAATATGGATATATTCTCTATAATTATAACATATTATATATAATATGCCATATTATCATAAATAATAAAAACCAGAATAATTAACAAAGCTTGTAAGAAAGCACAAACCAAATTGTCAAAATCAGATAATAAAGAGATTAAATTGAAAACAAAAAGGCTATAGAATTGAACACAAAACTATAACTATTTTCTGAAAAGTCTAATAAATAGATGAGGGAAATCAAATTACAAGAATAAGGTGAATTCACGTTGAATTGCAAAATGTAATTATAAAAAATTATTAAGAAATTACCAGGGGGGCAGCTAGGTGGCGCAGTGGATAGAGCACCAGCCCTGAAGTCAGGAGGACCTGAGTTCAAATCTGGTCTCAGACACTTAACATTCCCTAGCTGTGTGACCCTGGGCAAGTCACTTAACCCCAATTGCCTCAGCAAAAATGAAAAAAAAAAAAAAAAAAAAGAAATTACCATAGTGTATTTCAGGCCAGAAAAAACCTGAGAATTTAAAGGGATTAGATTATGTTTTTCTTTTTACAAAAATATAAAATAACCAAATTAACAAAGATATCCCAATTGTAGAAAGAGTAAATTATAAATAAACTAGGGGAAAAATACCTTGTATAGACAGATTTACAAATACATTTCTTAAAATGTACTAAAAGCAATTAAATGTCACAAAACTATTCTCAATAATTGGAAAGCATGGAACTCTACCAAAGCTCCTTAAATTCTGATATCCAAATAAGGAAATGATAAATAGAGAAAAAGAGAACCATATATCAATTTCACTAGGACATTGTCACAAATAACGTGAAATAAAACCTTAGCAAAAGCAAAGCTGCTACTGTAAAATATCAAAAAAAAAAAACCCAAAACCCTATTGAGTAAAAAATTTTTTATTAAGACCAAATTGTATTTATATTAGAGATGCCAAGGATGGTTCAAACTGAGATACACAATCAAAAAAAACATACAGCATTCATTTATGTTGTTTAAAAAAAAAAAAAAACTAACAAGCATATAACCTTGGAAAGTTTCTTCTTTAATATATGCATATGTGTATGCATATATACATATATTTTTATATGTAATATCAGTCAAGAAGAGAGAAAAATTATCTCTAATTGCAGATAAGAGAGTTCACTTCCAAAGAAACTTATTTAATCTCCCAAGAAACAAGGAACTGAGACAAAATTTTCAGTAAAAGAGAAAGATATAAAACAAAATAAAAATCATCACTATTTCCATATAGAATAAACAAAAATCAGAAGAAAGTGACAAAATTATCTTGTTACCTAAATTAATTTAGAGATTTAGTGTTGTACCAACCTGCCAAGGAAGATTACTTTATAGAAGTAAAGTAACAAAATTCATTTGAAAGAACAGCAGCAGCCAAAAAAAAACCCAAAAAACTTTAATCTTAAGGATAACAATCAACAAAAAGCAGGAGGTGTCAGTGGTATCATCAAGAAGTAATATTCAATCCCCAATAAGATCAGGGGTGAAACAAGTATGCCCATTATCACCACTCTTATTCAATATTGTGGTAGAAATGTAGGTCTTTGAGATAAGAAAAGACAAAAGAAGTTAAAGGAATTAGAATAGGTAGTGAGAGAATAAAACTATCACTCTTTGCAGATTAACGATGGTATAACAAAGAATTCTAGAGAATCATCCAAAAACCTACTTCAAGCAAAGTACAATTTTTGCAAAGTTGCAGAATATAAAATAAACCCGCACAAACTATCAATATTTCTATATATTATTGACAAAGACTGGCAGGCAAGAGATAGAGAGACAAATTTCATTTAAAATAACTGTAGGCAAAATAAAATATCTGGGTGTCTATCTGCCAAGACAAAGCCAGGAACCAAAAGTCAGATTTAAACAATATCAATTGCTCATGGGTAGGCTGAGATAATATAATAAAAATGAAAATTCTGCCTAAATTGGTCTCTTTGTTCAATGCCATATCAAAGAAAACTGTTAAAAAATTATTTCATAGAGCTAGAAAAAGAAAAAAAAAAAAAAAGAAAAAAATTCTTCCGGGAGAACAAAAGGTCAAGAATATCAGGGGAATTAATGGAAAAAAAAAAAAATAACAAAGGATGGTGGCATAGCAGTACCAAACTTAAAACTCTATTATAAAGCAGCAGCCATCAAAAACATATGGTACTGGCTAAGAAATAAGAGTGGTGGATCAGTGGAATAGGTTTGATACACATGACACAATAATCAATGACTATACTAATCTAGTGTTTGATAAAACCTCGAAACTCCAACTAAAACTTACTATTTCCCAAAAATTGCTGGGGAAACTGGAAAATAATTTGTCAGAGACTTGGCATGGAATACATCTCACACCCCATACCAAAATAAGGTCAAAATAGGTACATGATTTGAGCATAAAAAAAGAGCAATACCATCAGCAAATTAGGAAAGCAAGGAATATTTTACCTGAAGAATTTATGGTCAAATAAAATTAGAGTACATTATGAAATGCAAAATGGACAGCTTTGATTACATTAAAATAAAAAGTTTTTTACAAACAAAATGAACACAAGATAAAGGAAGCACAAAGGTGGGAGGAAAATGTTTTACAGCCAGTGTTTCTGACAAAAGCCTCTTTTCTAAAATAAAGAACTGTGCTAAATAATTTATAAAGAATACATACAAGTCATTCCCCAATTAATAAATGGTATAAACAATTTTCAGATTATGAAATTAAAGACAGTCATATGAAAAAATGATCTAAATCACTACTGATTAGAAATGAAAATTAAAACAACTGAGTGATGCAAAACTTTTAAATAAATTTTATCAGCAGGATAATACACCATGACCACGTAGGATTTATACCAGGAATGCAGGACTGGTTCAATATCAGGAAAACTGTTACCATAATTGACCACATCAATAACAAAATCAACAAAAATCATTTGATAATCTCAATAGAAACAGAAAAAGGTTTTGACAAAATACAGCACCCATTCCTACTGAAAACACCACAGAACATAGGGATAAAGGGAGCTTTCCTTAAAATAATAAGCAGTATCTATCTAAAACCTATAGCAAGCATTATTTGTAATGAAGAGAAGCTAGATGCATTCCCAGTAACATCAGAGTATAAAACAAGGATGCCCATTATCAACACTATTATTCAACATTTTACTAAAAATGTTGGCTTCAGCAATAAGAAAAGAAAAAAATTAAAGGAATTAGAATAGGCAATGAGAAAATAAAACTATCTCCCTCTGCAGAAGATAAGATGATATACGTAGAGAATCCCTAGAAAATCATCCAAAAACCTTCTGGAATCAATCAATTCAGAACTTTAGTAAAATCGCAGGATATAAAATAAACCCACACAAATCATCAGCATTTCTATATATTACTGACAAAGCCCATAGATAGAAAAAGAAATTCCATTTAAAATTACTGTAGACAAAATAAAATACTTTAAGATCTACCTGCTAAGACAAACCCAAGAACTATATGAACACAATTATAAAATACTTCTCCCACAAATATAGTCAGATCTAAACAATTAAAAAAATATCAGTTGTTCATGGCTAGGCATAGCTAATATAATAAAAATGACAATTCTGCCTAAATTGGTCTACTTGTTCAGTGCCATAACTAAGCAAACTATCAAGACATTATTTTATAGAACTAGAAAAAAATAATAACAAAATTTATCTTGGGAGACAAAAGATAAAAAATATCAAGGGAATTAATGAAAAAAAAAAAATACAAAGGATGGCAGGCATAGCAGTACCAAACTTAAAACTGTATTATAAAAGCAGTAGTAATCAAAACCATTTGGTACTGATTAAGAAATAGAGTGGGACATCAGTAGAATAGATTAGAAACACATAACACAAAAACCAAGGCCTACAAGCAATCTAGTATTTGATAAACCCTCAAATTCCAGCTTCTGGAATAAGAACTCTTTGACAAAAATTGCTGGGAAAACTTGAAAAATATATCAGAAACTCGGCATAGACTTGTTATCTCATACCCCATACAAAAATAAGGTCAAAATGGGTACATGATTTTTTTTTCCCTTTGTCTTCTGTTTTCCCCCCTCTCATGGTTTTTTCCTTTTGTTCTAATTTTTGTCCCCCAACAGTTATAACTCATAAGAAAATGTGTCTAAAAGAAAAATGAATGCAGATGTAAAACCAGAAAAAATAAAACAATAAAAAAATTTTAAATAATTAAAAAAAGATTACTCAGAACTGATACTAATTACAAAATATAAACAATCAGTAGAGCAAATTGTAAAGTAATTCAAAGAAATAAATGAATATAATCTAAGAACCCTAACTAAAGAGAGGAAAGATTCCCTATTCAGTTTGGACTGTTGGGAAACTAAACTGGATGGAAGCATGCCAGAAATCTGAATTAACATTTTATTCCATGCACATATAGGAAGATCCAAAATTCCTGGTATAAATAGGAAGACCATCTTTTTTAAAAATCAGAAGATAACAGAATAGAGTACCTACAAAATGCAAGTGAATTTGTAACCAAATAGGGATAATGATTTACAAAACAAAAATAATTTTGGTGACATTAAAAGAGTTTTTGCATAAATACACTCAATGTAGATGAGAAACAAGTGAATGTGAAAACAAAACTTTCAATTACTATCTAGGAGAAATAGAGACTGATAAATATGCAACAGTCAATAAGCTTAAGTTTTCTCCACCTTACTAGTAAAAGAAATGCAATTAAAACAACTTGGAGATTTTATCACATACCAAATAAACCGGCAAAGATAATAAAAATGAAATGAAATCAATGTAAAACAGCTCTGAAGATAAAAACAGCAACAATATTCTTCTGGAAGACCTATGAATTACTCCAGCCATTCTAAAAAACCCTATGAAATTGTCTTTATCACTTATCTGTTCGAATCTTTAAACCCAGAAATCCTAGTAGTTAAGTTTATCCCCCCCCCAAGATGAAAGAAAGAAAAGGGGGACAGAGGCAGAAAGAAGGTTCCTTATTAATAATAGCATTTATCTTGACAGCAAAATCTGGAAACAAAATAGGTGCTCCACAATTGAGGAACAGATCCCATCATATCAATGAAGAAGGAAGCAAGTAGGAATGCTATACGGAAAAGAGAGCAATCATTGAACTTGAGGATAGTAGAACCTTAACCTGAGGAACTCCAAGCTCTTACTGCATAGACTACTGTGGGCAAGTCATTTAAATCCTCTGACTTGCAGCTTCCTCATATGTAAAATAAACGAGAAACTCAGTAACTCTTTTCCAGCTCTGGGCCTATTATTCTCCTAATGGAATTAAATAATTTCTTTCTCCTCTTGTGAGAGGGTGAGATACAACACAGGGATAACTATGCATACATCTACTGTTAGAATCCATTGCTCTGTCATTTAGCTTTGTTTAAATAAAGAGCTGCTGTGGAGATGGTAGCAGTTAAGGAAAAGTAACCAGTATTAAAAGCAAAAAGAAACTTTAAATTGTTTTCTAAAAGTCTTTTTATTTTTCATTTGTATCAAAGGAGTCAGCACTTAGAAGAATCCCTGCAATTACTAATCTGAACAAAAGATTTAAACAAATTTGGTTATATTAATGTGTAACATTAGATTTCTAATATTTATTCTTTTAAATGAAGAATAATTTTTATTGGGGAAAAGATCATATGCTATTAAAGAAAAATTATTTCATGGGGAGAACACTGAATTAGTTGTCAAGTAAAAACAATAAATTTTAGTTCTATCACTAGCTGGGCTAGTACTTCTAGATACTGCTAAAATCAAGTAGTACCTATCCCACAAGACCACAATCAAACCAAAATGAGACTATATCTATGAAAATGCTTAGACAAGTATATAAAGCTCACTCCAAAATTTTTTTTAAAGAAACAGTTAAAAAGTTGAGATTCTTGGATGAAAAATGTTACCAGTATTATGTGCTTGTCTTATTATGTCTCTTCATGTGGCTAACCTTCAAACAAACAATAAAAATCACTTTAAGTACAAGTAGATTAAAATAACAATCAAAAAGCTTGTTTAAAAATCTTTATCAAATATATTTCTCTTCCAAGTTCACTCAACTTGCTTCTTTATTTCACTCTACAATTCTTAACACTCCCTCAGAGGTGGGTCTTGCTTTTTCATGCGATGATCTCATCAACTCTCACCGAATCACTCTCTATGCAGAGGAGCCCCAAGTCTCTATACCCAGACCTAATCTTTCTGAAGCTCTAACCTTGAATTAACAATTACCCCACTGGACATTTTGAACTAGATGCCATATAGTCACAAACTCAACATGTCTTTCCAAGATCATCTACCAATCTTCCCAAGAGCATCTATCAATTTTCCAATCATCCGAGTTCATTAATTTGGTTCAAAATTTCTCATTGTTTTTCATTCTCCAGTTGCCAAATCTGATTTCTTCCTACAAAGTATCACTCAAATATGTCCCTTTTCTCCATTCATTCATTGGGCCACCATCAGTACCAGCTTGGAATATTACAAATAAAACTATTTTGTCTCCTTACCTGAAAAGCCTCTCCCCATTTCAATTCACCCACTATACAGCCACCACCGTCATTTTCCTTAAGAGAATTTCTAAACAAGCCACACATCTTGCTTCCTCCCAATTTCAGCATACTCTAGTGATCCACTGCCTCTTTGGCTTCATCTCTTCACAAAACTGGTCCCTTTCTACCTTTCCAGCTTAGATTCCTATGCACTGACCACCTCACAGTTGCACATAAATGACCCTCCATCACTTCCTTCTGAGTCTGTGCTCTGACTGTCCTACCTGCCTAGAATGCACTCTCACCTCTACCTTATAAAATTTCAAGAATGCAGCTCTACAACCACCCTCTCATACCTTTCCCAATGACCTTGTATTTATTTTAAATGTATTCAATGTATATTCCTTAACATTTACATACATGTATGTTATTTCTTCCAATAGAATCTAAGCTTCTTGAGAGAAAAGACTAACGTTTTATCTTTATACACTCCCCCCCTTCCCCCATGCCTAGCAAAGGACCTGGCAAACAGCAGGTACTTAAATGCTTACTGATTAAGAAAGACCAATTACAAAGAGCTGTGTGAGTCACTGAGGATAGAGGCAATAGTCTCCACTTTCCTCTGGAAACTAATACATTTAGTAAAGATAATTTTTTTTAAAAAATAGGATATAGGTTAGAATGGGATTAAGTGTTTATGATATATCAAATGAGAATGAGGAGGATTATCTGTCAATGGAGTAGAAGAAAAAAATCAACACAAACCTTTCATGGAAGAGACTGAAGAGACAGAAGGCAAGCAGGGAAATAAGCATTTATTAAACACCTACTTTGTACCAGGCACTGTGATAAATAATATGATCTCATTTGATCCTCATAAAAACCAAGGGACCAGGTACTATTATTATCCCCATTTTATAATTGAGAAAACTCAAGTAAACAGAGATTAAGTGACTTCTAATATTGGTCTGAGTCTAGATTTGGATTCAGGGTGTACTCCTGAATCCAGGCCCAGTGCTCTATCCACTTTACCACCTGGTTAAAAAAAAAATTTCAAGAGGCTAATGTGGAAATAATCCATTTTGTTTTCTTTTCCACTTAATATTTTATTTTTTCCAATTACATGTAAATATAATTTTTAACATTCATTTGTAAGATTTTGAGTTCCAAACTTTTTTTTTCTTCTCTACCTTCTCCCCAAGATGGCAAACAATCTGATATATAGAGAGATTATATGTGTATAATCATACTAAACATTAGAAATAATCCATTTTAGTAACAGAAAACAATATACACAAATGCATAGAGTTGAGAAAGCATCCCCAGTTTATCTACAATATAGAAGGTGTGAAATAAGGCCGAAATATAGGAATGAGTTGGACCTATAAGAAGTCTTGAACATTAGGTTAAAGAATCTATAATTCTTGCAAACAATGGGAACCACCGAATCTTGGTGACACTCACATGATTAGATTTCTGCAAGAGGTCTATAGAATGGATTGTGAAGGGGGAAGGCAAAAAGACCAATTAGGAAGCTGCTAACAATAACAGAGACATGCCCAAGATGGAGCTGCTTATACACTTTCCCAAATCAACCCCATCTAACTTTCCTATTTCTGGATATCCATTCTTAGTGGAAAAGAGGAGGAAATAAGCAAAGGAAGAAGAGTAGTATCAGAAATCTAGTAAGATAATTCTTGGTATGATATAAGAAAAATTAAATAGATACTTACAGCCCCGGGACTATCTTCAACTTTTTCTTTAGGTTTTTGCTTTTGTGGTGCCAAAAGAGAAATCATTTCCTTTTTCATTTGCTGAAGAACTTTCTTGAGCTCAGCATTTTCCAACAGAATTTGCTTCTGGCGCTGTTCATAGTCATTCAACAGAACTTTATACATTTCATCTTCATTCCTGGGAGAGGAGGGTGCAGTCAGCATTAAGTATATTATAAAAAAAAGAAATTTGAGTTTAAATACACAAATTTGAAAATTTTAAGTAAATGTTACCTAGCTTCAGTTTTGCCAGTTCTCCAGGCTCCTCTCTTTCCATCTGCTCTCCCTACATAATTTAAAATATCCATAGCTACCAATAAGAAAAAAAAAGACATGTTACATGTTTCAAACTTTTTGAAAACTACACCTATGTCATATAACAGTAGAGAAGAAAAAATCATAGGTCAACCTGAATATCTTTATCAGGTTTCACACTGCATGATTCATGTGCCAGCCCAACCTCTTTCCCTACAGTTTCTTCTTACTGAGGTAAGACAAAATGGAAAAGTTGAGGGGTAGAGGTTGAGGTAAAGCAATATTGTCCAATCAGAAGTAAAATAAAGCTTAAGAGCTTTGATATAAACTTGTATGTTTATGAACTTCTGTTTTATGTGTTGAATATCCTTCATTCCAAATGGCAACCAAAAAATCCACATAATCTTAGGCTACATTGAGGCATAATAAGGGAAGTGGTAGCTCTATTTACCAGTGCTTAGTTCTGGGCATATCATTCTGAATAAGGGCAGTGATAAACTAGGAAATGTTCAGAAGAGAGAGATCACTATGGAAAAAAGTGTGTACACACACACACACACACACTGCTTCAAGAAGTTTGGAATCATTAAAGAACACAATTTCCCAAAGACAATCTAAATCTAGTATTAATGTTAAATTATTAATGATACTGATGATATTATTAAGATTGCTAATATACATTTTAGGATCCCACAGTATAAAGCCATGTTAAGTATTTCAGGTTTTTTGTTTCTTTTTCTAGTTTTCTTATTTCCCCTCTCTCCTAAACGCACATATTTTTAATTACTTTGTATAATTAATATTTAGAATTATAAGTGAAAATTATATTTAGTTTTAAATTTTCTTAATAAAGATGATTATGTTACTAATGTTTCTAAAGCAGAGCTCAAACTATTTAGGAAGCCAAGAAAAAGACCTTGTAAAGACACTTTGCAAAATAATTCCTTAAAAAAGTGTCTTGCCCCTAAATACTTGACAGTTGATTCCTCCCAAAATTTAAACTTTTCTTGCCCAACAAGAACCCAAGTTAGTATTACTGTCACTTAAAAAAGAGGCCTGAAAAATTCTTAGGAAAAACATCAAAACTGCTATGCTAGTAACAGAATTTAAGGATTTAATTTTTAATTGCCAGTGATGTTTTGTTTTTATAAGCACAGCATTTACCACAGTACTGTGCAAATATGTAGTCATTTAATAAATTGAACTATACTTGATTTTATTAGTTCATAGATCATTTTAAAAGTGGGCAATCAACCAAACAAGTCTCCCTAATAATCTTTTATCAAAATGTTTTATCTTAGCTACATTAGATAAGTTTTTCCAGATGGTATTCCCATCAAAAATGAGCAAAACACTCACAATCACCAATCTCCAAAAACCATGCCTGCTGAAATAAATGAAAAGTAGATTTGGATATTTAACTCAATCTGTACACCCCCCCCCCCCTTTCTTGTCAATTAAGCAAACTTTGATATTCCTGAGATACAGAACTTTTGGACTGCTACCTTTTAATCTGCTTTAGTTATCTGAAATAACACAAAAGCTTCTTGATAACACCAATAATCACTTAAAAACAACACTGCAAAAGAGTCATGTAAGAATTAAAATGAGGAATAGTAGCAAAATCTATTATGCTTCAGCTGAATTTAAAAAAAGGGTAGCAAACATGGTCTCACATAAGGCTATTGTAGCAAGAGATATAAAGAGGAGGCAAGCAAGGAAAGTGCATTAGTTTTACAGGCACCAAAAATGATGCAACATATGTGCATATAGACATACACCCTCCCTCCCCCCAAATAACAGAGCATCTGAAAACTTTTAAGGGAAAACTTAATTATAGGAGAACCAGAGACTGTATAAAAAAAACAAACAAACAAACAAAAAAAAACCCTCTAATAGTAGTGGGCCTTCAAATGGATTTCTTTAGATCTAGACAAACTAATAAAACAGAAAAATTAGAAATTTTAGATCTGATGATTACTGAATGAGAACAGAAAAATTGTATAGGTTTCTCAGCCATATATGTGGTAGTTTACAAAAACTAGGCATATCAGTATAAAGCATAAAAGCTATAAAACCCTCACCCAAATGCAAAAAAGTGGAAATACTGAGCCCATAATTTAATGACCATAGTACAATAAAAATCTTATGATGAAAAAAATCCAAAATTAATTGTATACCAAATAATACTAAAAGAAAAAAAAAACTGGTGTGAAAGAACAAATTACAGATATGGAAAATTTTATATAAATGTAATAAGACAACATACCAATGCTTAGAATGCAGCTATACTAAAGTGATTCTTATAGGAAAATATAAGTATTTTCATTAACAAAAGGGAAAAAAAGGTAATTCAATTAATTGAACATAAAACTAGAAGAATTAGAGCAAGATATACAAATCCCTCAAAAATAATTAATTTTTGAAAATCAACAAAGAGATGAAAACAAAAATAAATTGAAAAATAAGTTTAAAGCTGATTAGAAAAGAAACTGATAGAATTAATAAAAAGCTAATGATTTAAAAAAATTCATGACAACTGAATAAATTAAAATATCATCAGAGCCTACACTTTCACATCACATACCTATAAAACTTTTAACTTGGAATAAATTAACGAATATTTACAAAAACATAAAATGATATATTAAAATAAAATAAGCTTACTTAAAACTCATTAGCAGAAGAAATTAAAAGTTATAAATGAATTTCCAAAGATAAGAGTTCTCAGACTAGATGGATTTATAAAAAAATTCTATGAAACATTCAGTGAACAATTCATTCCAATGTTACATAAACTGTTTGCAAAAATAGAAGAAAAAGATCATAAATGGTGGTCATTATACCTAAAAGGAAAGATAGAAGAGAGAAACAAAACTGCAAACTAATATGTTTAATGAACACTGATGACAAAATCTTAACATAAAATATTGATAAACAGATTACAACAACATAGTATCCAAGATTATACACTATATCAAATTTGGATTTATGCCAAGAATGAAATTGTTGACTCAATGGGAAAAAAAACAAACATAAGAAATCACATCAATAATAAAAATCATATTATCAAGAGATGCTAAAAAGACTTTTGACAAAATCCAATACATTTCTATTAAAACATTTTTAAGTTAGAAATAAATTTTCCTTAATATAGAGCAAATAATAGTATTTATTTAAACCAAGAATAAACATTTAAGTATAAATGAGAAAAGTTGGAAGCCTTTCCAATTAGATCAGGAGGAAAGTCTATTATTATGACTACTGTTTAATAACATATTGCTAGAAATGCTAATAGTGATAAGATGAGAAAAAAGAAATTGGGAGAATAAAACATGGCAAAGAAGAAATATCCTAGAGCTTTTTGCAGATGACATAATTTATCTAAGAGTCCAAATCACCTAAAAATTAAGTGAAACAATATATCTAAAATTACAGGAAACAATCCACAAAATTAAAAGCAAAAGTTATGGAATATAACAAATGCATGTAAGTCACTATAGCGTATATTTAAAAAAAATTCAGAAGCAAGAGAAATAAATTAAAATAAAATATTTGGGAGATCATTTACTAGGACACATAAGGAACTACATCCTACAAAATACTCTTACAGAAATCACAATAGTTCTAAATAATTTGAGAAATATTATTTGCTCAAGGGTAGGATGAGTTAATAAAAATGACAATACTGCTTAAACTAACTGGCTTATCCAGTGCCAAAACAATCAAACTACCATAGGATTATTTGATAGAGCTAGAAAAAATAACCAACAGTGAAACTGTTAAGAATATGAAGGGAAATTAACTAAGGGAAGTGTCCATTTATTGGGGAGTAGCTAAACATTATGATTTATGAAGGTAATCTAATATTTATTATGCCATAAGAAATGACGAAAAAATGGGCAGTTTCAAACTAAACTAGAAGACTTATGTAAGCTGATGCATAGTGATGCAAGCAACAGCAAGGAAACAATTTATACAATGACAACATTAAAAAAAAACAACATTCAAAGAATTTAGTAAGTCTGATCTATGCAATAAACAAATCACAATATCAGATGGCTGCAGATGAATCACATAACTAAGTGAAGGAGACACGTGTTTCTGAACATTGCTAATAAGAAATCTGCTTAGTCTGACTAGGCATATTCATTGTTTTCTTTTCTTTTCTTTTCTTTTGTTATTTTAACTGGGATGCAGGCATAAAGGTGGAGGAAGTGAAAATAAATGTTTGCTAACTGAAAAAATATATATTATAAAGGTTGCTAATTACCTGATACAAAAGCCTGTAGAATCTTTCTAAACAGATTAAAAAAAAAAAAAAAAAAAAAAAAACAGCGCCAGAGGTGCAGTTCAAACAAAACTTTGAGACAAAATTCTAGGGTTTGATTTCTTACTAGATTCCTCAAAGCTAAAAGTGATCTAATTTCAAAGGACTTAATAACCAAGATCCTTGAGGCAAGCAACAAGCATTTCACTTATCTATTTCCCTCAGTACCTACCCAATGAAAGGCATATAGCAGGCACTTAAATGTTTTTTATTATATAATTTATTCACTCTATTCTAAGTAATTCTGAAGACCATGTCATAATTGTTCCTTGCCTCATCAGTTTTTCTTTGACCAAAATGAATTCAGAGCAGACTGTTTTAAGGTTTAATGTTTCTATAACTTCTCTTCAATGTTAGAAAAATAAACAACTGTTAGATTAGGAAAATAAAAAACTATTAGCTGCTCACAGGCAAAGCAGGCAATTCTCCTTTTCCATAAAGCAATACTTTGGTTGCTTTATGGATTTTCTTCACCTAAAACCAAAGAATGAAAATATAATACTCCAAATTAATATAGTCCTTATATTTGATTTCTTAAATCTTAACATTCCCCCAATAATTACAACTTCTTTACTACTTATTTGTCAGATGTTTACCTGTTTTTTTATCCTTTTTATTCATAACAAGTTGATGAAGACGTTCCTTTAGCTTGTTATATTCACGCTCTTTTCTCTTCATATCATGATTATACTGAGTTGCCCGACTCGCAATGATATTCTGTAATTTTTGTACCTTAAAAAAAGGCATTTGCTTTTAAATAGGTATTCCTTTAAAACAATTTATGCATTTGTATTAATAACTTCAAAAGTGATTAAGTAAAAAGCCCTTCTTCCTTGGGTATTGTGGATGAGGATTTTATCACATTCATCCCACCTGTCTACATTAACTGGAAAAAGGTCAAATCTTAAGAATTAAAAAAATCTATTTTAGTTGTGCAAAACACTATACTAGTCCAAAGCTTTATTTTCTTCTAGCAACTGAAATACTGCTTCATTATGGCATAGGGTAATTGCTTGAATCTCAGAGATGCTTCATATGATTAATGAAGGCTTCAAACAAAGGTGCAAAGATTATTGTTAAAGGAACAGCCTAGTTAAGTTCAAAAAGCTCAACTCTCATGTCGGGCCACCAGTAGGTGATGAGGTTTTTTGAGTAAAGCAATTAAATCATGTAAGTTGTGGAAAAAATGGAATCTGTATCTATAAACCGATTGAATCACAAATCCTTGAAGTTTTTTAATTTATTCAACAATTCTGAAAAATTCTAGATTGTTTATTATTAACTCAGAATAAAATACTTCTAAGCTCTACAATAATCTCCTCCCTCCCCAAACATATAAAAGTCACAGTTAGCCCAACCTTGCCCCCCAATTCTAAAGCCCAACCCATAAACCCATAATGCCTATACAGGAATTCTTGTTCAATATTAGTGTTTGTATGTCAAGAGGAGGACTCCTATGATAAGAGATGATATTCTATCTATAATCACTTTAAAATGAGGTAATTTGGGTCTCACTATCCTCCAGCCAAAGTATTGCTCTGAGTCCTATACAAAAATGTCTAATTCAAAGTATTACAAGATTTTCAGTTAGTTACCACCTATTTGGTAGATATAGAGCTACTGAGGTAAAATCATTCCTAAAAAAAAAAAAAAAAAGTTTCTAAATCAGTATCTCAAACTAGCAATTAAATATACTTAATATATTTTATACTATTATTGAAAGTAAACAGAGTATTCTGGATTTCTGAATTATCACATATCAAGGATTATATGGCAGGGCAATTGAGACAACAGCTTTCTTACGCATCAATAAAAACAAGTCTGAACTCTAATAACCAATTCTACAAACAAGTTTCAAGTAAGCAGGACTAACCACAAAGCTAAAACTAAGAAATCATGCCTGGTGACAAAAATGATATTTGAGATTTTGTACTAAAAAAAAAAAAAAAAAACCCACTAACACGTGTAGCAGCATTGAGGGTATCATTAGGTGAAAAGGAGGGTGGGGCAGGAGTTGGAAACATATGGTGGACATTAAGAGGTTCAACGTTAAAAAATGAAATTAAGTCAGAAGAGCAATTAGCCAAGAGAGGCGAAGTCAATTAGCTATGACAAGTAAAGCAGAAGGGACATTAAATCTGAAGTTGAACCTTTAAACTGAAACACGACACACCACAAGGCAATGTAGGACATGAGATTTTGCTCTTTCCTTCTTTAAGGAAAGAATGAACACAAAATCTATATAATTTATACTAGAAGGGAAAAAAAAATCACTACGACTATGACTCACCTCATCCTTCTCATTTTTAAGCAACTGGTGCAAGTTTCTGTTCTTGCCTTGTAGCTGTCTGTCTCTCTCCTGAAGCCCAATCATTTCCCTCCTAGATGTTTCTAGTTGTTCCTAAAACATCCATATTCAGCCTTAAGTAAAATTCACATCAAATTCAAACCTAGTTTACTCTTAAGAGTCTAAATAAGTTATAGATGCATTAAAATTCTTGATCTAAAAGATGTCTATTTTCACACAAGCTGTTTTTCTTTTAATGAAGACTGGCTAATAAAATGAGGAACTAAATTGCAACAGCAGAATTTATACAACCAAAGGAATATTATTCCTTGCAAATTAAGCACTTCTGAAGGTGACTCATTCCAATAATGCTACCATTATTCAAAATGTTGGTGCACCTTCTGGAATAGGCTTCAAAAACTACTTCAGAGTCTTTTGAACATTCTCAGAAGAGTCAACTCTTTACTCTTTCTGGTTCTGTTTGGTTTTAGAGACAGGCAAAAATATGTCGAGTCAAATTTGATGAAGATAGATACATGTTTTTAAATCAAAATTAGGTATAACTAATAAAGTAACAACTGATTTTATTACATGGCTTATTAAACTCTAAAGGTAATTTCCCAAAAAATTACAAACATGTTCTAAACAACATAATTAGAACACAACAGAGAACAGCCCCAAGTGACTGCTTCTGAAAGAAACAACATGCACTGGGTGCTTAAGTGTTGATGTTTGTGGGTTTATAGTCTTATCTTACATATATCCTTTGAAATGCTCCTGTTTTTCCAAACCTGTAGAGAAATAACTATTAGCCTACTTTTTCCTTTATTGTTGGGTCCAAACTATTGAGGAAAGCAGATTAGTACTCTAATTCATAGTAATTAATGTCTCAATCCAATTCTGGAAAATGGAGAAGGAAGAGAACTCAGGGATCCATCTTGTAGTTTTCAGGTCTTCCAAATAAAATTTTAGCATAATGAAGTAACTCATAATTAGCTATCAAGGATCCTCTAAAACCACAGAACCTGCCCAGACTTTGAATGGACCTTTTAGAAAGCCTGTGCTAGCTATCCGAGGCAGTCCTGTAGGGGACAGTGTGTGTACTAACCAGAGTACTGACCAAGGTTCTGTGGCACTTTCCAAACTATTAACTTTTCAGTACAATGAGCTTTACACATTGAGCTAATCGCAACTAATGTCCAGGATGTTAAAAAAAAAAAAAAAAAAAAAAAAGGAAACAGTCTTAAAACAAAAAAAGAAAACTTATTGTTTATCAGTTGAGCTCAAGAGAAAATGTTTTAAAAAAGCAACTGATACTATTCTCCAATATTAGGCTATAAAAGCAGGCAGCAAGGCAACAACTATTAGGAGTTAAGCAAGAAACAACCTCTCTAAAATTTCAAAAAGTTATATAAGAAACAGACCAGCCACCATCCCAACACCCATAATATATCATTTTCCTACCAAAGAATATTTTAGAAGTTAATTTTTGCCTGGAAAGAGCTACATGAATTGATGATGTGTGAAGTGAGCAGAACCAGGAAAACATTGTATGCAGTAACAAGATTATTATATGATGCTCAACTGTGACTTGGTTCTTCTCAACAATGAAATGATTCAAGGCAATTACAATAGAGACTTGGGATGGAAAATGCCAATGCTATCAAGAGAAAGAACTCTGGATACTGAACGTGGATCAAAGCATAATATTTTTACCTTTTTGCTTTTTTTTTTCCTTTCATGCTTTTTTCCCCTTTGGGTCTGATTTTTAATTGCATAATATGAAAAATATAGAAATGTTTAAAAGGATTACACATATTTAACTTATATCAGATTGCCTGCTGTCTTAGAGAGAGAAGGTAAGGAAGAGAGAAAAATTAAGAAAACAAAGTTTTACAAAAATGAATGCTGAAAACTAATTTGTTTTCTGTATTTGAAAAAATAAAATACTATAAAAAAATAAAACAAAAAATTACTTCTTTGTGCTGTTCAAGAGAAGCAGGGAACAACCTGAGATAAATATGAAGAAGGAAAGAGAGAAGGAAGCAAAGAAAAAGAGATGGATAATCAGGAGCCTTTTTAAATAAAGAAGATGATTTGACTATATTAAGAAAGATTCAGAGTATTATGATTATTTATATTATATACATAATAAACTAAAGAAAATAATATACATTATACAACTAAATCAAAAAATCTTTTTTTCTTAATAGACTGACCAGCAATCTTTTAAAAATTGCCGATGTGATGAAGCAGATCAATTACCAGGGGGGAAAAAATTCTTCTGTTAAATAAACAAGTAATGTACTATGTCACACACTGCCATAGTCTTATCATCTGAAAGCCCAAGAGGCTTCAGCAAGGAACAGCTCATTATCTATGATTACTTAACTCCTGGCCCACTATTACAAGTATTGGGCCCTTTGGTACAAATTTCCTTTAAATAAAAATACTGTTCTCAGGGTTTGGACATTAGCTTCTTAATAGGACTGTTCATTAGTGTCATCTGCTTTGTTAGGAAACAAGTTCTTTAAAATCATAAATTTCATCATTATTATTCCTTAACTGTATCTGCTATATCCAGATGGCCACAAAAACAGTTCATAAAGTAAACATCTTCATTATAAATATTAAGATGTAAAAATTAATGCCTTCTTGCATTAAGTACTTGCATTAACACACAAACAACAATAGTAAGATAATTATCACTAAAGTTTATTTAACATGTTTGGCAAATAAAATAATGAAAATGTCTAGCATTAATTTACATAACATAATTCAAATGCAAATTGAATATAATTTCTACCTTCAGCTTGGAATAGCAGTTCTGCAGATGGTCCATATCACTTCCCAGTTTCAAATTCTGTGTTTCCACATTTTCCTGAGCTAGGAGGTTCTTTCGATGAAGTACAAGTAGTTCATGGATACAATTTAAAACTGCAACTATATTTAACTCTCTTTTAACCTCTTTACCTTTGGACTCTTCATATAATGAAGGAAAACCTAAAGTAGTCAGCTCCTGGTAGGAGAAAAATATATATATATTTTTTTCTAAAAGCATTTGTTGAACAAACTTAAGAGGTAGATAATGACTTTCAAAACTATCCCCAAAATGTTTAAACAGCATAATATGCTTATCCTTACTATATAAAGTTTTCTCTCACAGCTATTAGATTTTTTGTCTGACTAAACTGATTTCTGCCCATATTTTATTTTTAAAATTACCTGGTCAAGATAGGATATACTCTGGTCAACATTCTCTTCTGTGCAGAAAACCCTGAAAAAACTGTGCACACTCTTTGCCAAAGGTAGTGAAGGACACAGAACTTGCTGTGAGTATAAACTTGAAGGAGACATATTGGTTTCTGAGGTAAACTGAGAAATATTTTTGCTTTCTGAAAGTCAAGAAAAAAATACTTAATATAAATTATTTACAATGTTCACTCAAAAAAGCACTCTAAGTTATATGGATTTTAAAAGTATTGTCAAATTATAAGGATTTTTAATTTGAAAAAAAATGTTATTATATTCATTCCCATGAAGGGTCAATGTATAGACTAGCTTTTAAATCATTTTTTCTCCTATCCCAACCATCATTAAATTAGCATATAAAACTTTAATTTACACACCTTAACGCTTTTTTCCCATCAATTTAGACCTAATGAATAACAAAAATCTATTCAACCTATACCATACAAAATTTATAAAAATTGTCAGATAGCCAACACACATTTATTAAGCAATTATAATGTGTAAATCCCTGGCTCAAGGTACTCATAATCTAATGGGTGATATAACACATAAATAACTAAATGTGTAGATGGAAGGTAATGCCAAGGGTTCAAAGCACTAGCAGCAAGGGGGACTAATAAAAACCAGTAAAAGGTAGGGTTTGAGCTGAGCCTTAAAGAAACCTGTGAAAATTAAAGAGGCAGGAGTGATGGAACAGAGCACTCCAAGTAATAGAGTGTTGTATTCAAAGAACTGCTAATTTACTAGAAGGATCAGGAAGTAAAAAAATATGTAGACAATTATGAAATAGTCAATGAATATTTAGAAGACAGAGAATTACCAAAAATATTTATGTTCAAAATCAGTCCTTCATCTCAAATGCTACCCCCCCAATCCATTACGACAGAGAACATCCTCTAAAATTTCACTTGAAATGACAATTAGATTATTTTATACATCACATTGTAAAATTGAAAGTCCTGGACTAGAATCAAACCAGAAGTAAATTCAAGCCCCACCTATTACATATTATGTGACCAGCACCAAGTCACTTCACCTCTTAAGTCTCAGCTTCCCCATTTGTAAAATGAAGAGACCATTCATAGCATGCAAACATGCTTATTTGTATATGTATGCATACTTTTTATACAGAGATTAAAATGTGTAAATATCAGCTACTGTAAAGTAGGATTAAGACAAAGAAAAAAGGACTGATCATAGGGTGAGAAAAACTGGCAGTCTGTGTGATTCCCCAGTAACAATGCAATGTTAAAAGATCTACAACAAAGATGTACGGGTATAGCAGACTGCTTACTACTGCTTGCGAGAGATTTACAGGAAGTGATGGATGAAAACTATACAAGACAGGCAAGCAGGTAAGAAGGACTACTAACCTCAATGAAATTAGAGCTCCAGAAGCAGTCAGTAATCATTTATTAAGTGCCTACACTAAGTACCAGGTATGATGTTAAATGCCAGGGATACAAAGAAAAGCAGAGCAGCTCTTGCCCTCCAGAAGCTCACAATCAAGTCTATGTTTAGAGATTTTGGCCTTGGCAAGGAGAGGGACCACCTCTTTGTCCAAAAATGGGTTAAGAAGAAGGCAGAAAATGAAGTCAAAAGATTTTGAGATGAAGAAAATAGGAAAAGATGCCAATATATTAAATGGCTTCAAGTGTCTCAGTAAAATATCAGTAATATCCTCAGTCAAGAGGCAGGAAAAGAAGGGAGAGATGAGTACAGGGGGCTTAGAAAGAGAAGAGAAGCTCTAGAATAGTTTCTGGAGGGAATAAGCTAGGCAATCAATTGGGGAGTAGTAATAAGACTGCGTTCACACAATGAGTTGAAATTGTCTAACATGATTTTTTAAATGTCACTTTTATTATATATTTAAGGATTTTTTTCCCTTCCCTTCTCCTCTCTGTCCTACAGTGAATTACAAAATGAACAAAAACAAAAAGAACCATAACAAATATGCAAAGTGGATTCCAACACTGGGAATGTCCAAAAATGTGTCACATTCAACCTCGTGGTTAGGTATTAGTGTAGTCATGTTTTCAACAAACTATTTAATCCAAGTAAGAATTAGAGTTCATTCAAAATACTATACTATACTTAAAACAAACAAACAAACAAACAAACAAACTATAATTACCTGATGATGGAATTGGCACTGTAATAGTTTTCCAATCTCCCATAGCAACCAAATCAGCTAGGATACCTGAGTGACTGGCTCAGCAATAATGCATTCAGTCCAATTGCTTCTATGTAGGCATCATCTAAAAATAGAAAAATTTTGGTTCAACAATAACTAATACAGCCATAAGATGTAGATGTATGAAAATCCAATGCCTAATTAAATGATTAAACTGAGTCTCCAAAAAAGAGGGAAATATCAAATATTTAGAAGAAAAACAGGCATAAACCAATATACACTACAGAATTCAAATATAGTGGGGTTACTCTCTCAAGAAAAGAGGCACATTACCCTTTGACCCAGCAGTGTTTCTACTGGGCTTATATCCCAAAGAGATCTTAGAGGAGGGAAAGGGACCCACATGTGCAAGAATGTTTGTGGCAGCCCTTTTTGTAGTGGCTAGAAACTGGAAACTGAAGGGATGCCCATCAATTGGAGAGTGGCTGAATAAATTATGGTATATGAATGTTATGGAATATTATTGCTCTGTAAGAAACGACCAGCAGGACGATTTCAGAGAGGCCTGGAGAGACTTGCATGAACTGATGCTGAGTGAAATGGCCAGAACCAGGAGATCATTATACACGGCAACAACAATATTATATGATGATCAACTCTGATGGACATGGCTCTCTGCAACAAAGAATTGTCTCAAACCAGTTCCAATTGTTCAGTGAAGAAAGCCATATACATCCAGAGAGAGGGATATGAAATGTGGACTACAACATAACATTTTCATGCTCTTTATTGATGTTTGCTTGCATTGTGTTTCCTTTCTCTGATTTTTTTTTCTTCTTGTAGAGAGGATTTTTCTTGCACAACAACTTGTCCAATATTTTATCATTATTAACGTGTAATGGACTTCCTGCCACCTAGGGGAGGGGTGGGGACTGGGGATAAAATTTGTAGCGGAAAGCTTTGTAAAGATCATTGCTGAGGAACTACCCATACATATGTTATGCAAATAAAAAGCTTTAATAAGAAAAGAAAAGAAAAGAAAAGAAAAGAAAAGAAAAGAAAAGAAAA
>JAJPUD010000067.1:135395-177853 GCA_023553655.1 Myrmecobius fasciatus
TCTATCTATCTATCTATCTATCTATCTATCTATCTATCTATCTATCTATCTATCTATGTAAACCTAAATAAGACTGCTTGCCATCTTGGGGAGGGAAGAGAGAAAGAAAAGAGAAAGTTTTGGAACTCAAATCTTATAAAAATTCATATCAAAAACCATCTTTACATATAATTGGAAAAAAATAAAATACTATTAGAGAGGGAAAAAAATTATCTAATGTGATTTTTAAAATGAGCTTTTTCAAAGAGGGGGATGGTTTGATCCCATTTGTTAAAAATATAAAAACGCAACATCTTGCAATTAGTTTGCAAGTACAACAGATTAACACTAGGAAAAATGGAAATTTACTAGCCAAATTTCAACAACTATAGTTAATGAAAGAACATCACAAATTAAAAGTCAATGATGTACTACATTTAAATATCTTTTTTCAGCTATAACTACAACTAATTTAAAGTGTTAAACCAAGATTTTCAAAACTGTATTAGGTACATTTAATCATATTACAACTCTATAAAAATTAATAATAATGCATTTTTTGAAAACAAGAGTGTGTGTGTGTGTGTGTGTGTGTGTGAGAGAGAGAGAGAGAGAGAGAGAGAGAGAGAGAGAGAGAGAGCGAGCAACATATATTGGGGATGTATGCTCAAAAAAATTTTGACAGGGGTGGTGGCATAATAAAAAATAATTAAAAGATCACTTCTAAAAATGAAAAAAACTAGATATTCTCCATGTCTAGAAAAAGGAAACCAATAAATTTTGTTTACCATATATTTAAATGAATAAAATATTAATAAAATGCCTTGTCTTTTAAACTTACCTGAACTTGGTTTTTCTTATATCTGTAAATTCAGAAATGATGTTGCCACAGTAGTTCTATTAAAGAGGGAGAAAAAAAATCAAATTGCAGAACATCCTGAGCACTAGTATTTGAAATGCTTTCCTACACTATATTCTTGTACAAATTTGCCCTTTGAAAGCCAAAAATCTATTTTGGCTTCTCAAATGTTTCAAATACTAACAGTACAAAAAAACATCTTTTATTAAAAGGTGCAACTCTATTGTACTAAGGTTTCTATTAAATGAAAATTATAACTGAGTCTTCTAAAAAAGGATTGGAAATCAAGAGAGCAAAATGTGCTAATTTATTAATTCAGCTAATATTTCATTCAAAAAGGCAAAATCTAACTTCCAAAGATAGTAATTTTAAATTAATCCTTAGCCAACTTCAATAAATACTGAACAACAACAAAAAAATCATACTGCTATAAATTTATTTTGCCCTAAAAGCTTCAGAATAAAAATTATAAAACTAAGCACACTGTATTGGACATTTGTCTTAGGCATCTGTCATTTATAATTTTCTTTTTAGGGCATGATGGATGTATACATATTAATTCATACAATGACAAATTGTGCTATAATATTTCACTATTATATTCTCCTTAGAAGCTCAAGATTCTTTTTACTGAAACATAATTCAAAAAGAACAAAAAATCTCAGCTTTAAAAAGTTCACACTGCCACAATCATTTTGCCCTAAAAGCTTCTATACAAAAAGAATCACATTGTATTAGGCATTTGTTAGATATGGTTTTCTTTTCAAGAACATGATGGAGATATGTATGTTTATGTACATATATATGTTTGTATATATTCATCTAATAATAAATTTTATAAGAAGATAATCTCTTTAAGCTCAAGGTTCATTACAACAGAATTCAAACTAAAAAAAAAAAACTCCTTTAAAAAGTTCATATTGTTACAAAATCATTTTATCCTAAAAGTTGCAGTTTCATGAAAATAATCATATTATAATATACATCTTTACATAATTTAATTTGTACAAGCATGATGGTTTTATAAATAAATACACATAAAACAAAATTATACATAAGAAGCCTAAGATTCCTATTACAACACACTTCATACACATAAAAAAAAAAACAAAAAACACTCCTTTAAAAGTTCAGTTTCACAATATCATTTTATCTTCAAAGCTTCAGAAAGCTGTAAAAGTAATCCCAAGTGGCATTAAACAATTCTTATAATTTTTTTGCAAGGACATGGTTTTATACATATTGAAATATACATACACATATATATGCCAAATTCATTAAATAACAAATCTTGTCAGATTTTTATTATTTTTTCTCCTTAGAAACTGAAAATCCTTTAATCATAGAAGAATTCAAACCAAAAAAAAATCTCACTCCTTTATAGTTCACAATGCTACAAAATCATTTTATTCTAAAAGCTTCAAAAGAAATACTGTAAAACTAATTATATTAGACATTTGTTTATATAATTTTATTTGCAAGGACATGCTGGTTGTATATAGATAGATGGATAGATAAACAGATAGCTATATAATTATATATATGCTAATTCATTCAGTAACAAATATTGCTATATTATTATTATATTTTCCTTAGAACATAATTCAAAACAAAGTATCTTTTTAAAAGTTCTTATTACCACAAAATCACTTCATCCTAAAAACTTAAGAAATACTGTAAAACTAATAACATTACATTAGATAATTATATATAATTTTATTTGCAAAGGCATGATAGTTGTGTGTGTATATATATACATATATACACACACACACATATTTAAACACACATATATAATGAACCCAACAACAAATCTCCCAATAATAAGTTTCTATTATGTTGTCCTTAGCTCTCAAATTCAAAAAACAACAAAAAAAAGTTCACACTACCACAAAATCATTTTTACCATATAAGCTTCAGAAGACACTGTAAAATTATTCACGAGACATGTTATATGTGATTTTATCTGCTGGTACATGATGGTTGTAAACATGTTCGTGTGTGTATATATATATGTGCACACATACGCACAATCATATATACATAACTAATGCAAAAAGAAATCCTGATATAACAGAGAAAATTTACTATTCCATAATTCAAACCATAAACAAAATAAAACAATAACAACAACAACAAAAAACACTTTTAAAATTTCCATACTGCCACAAAACCATTTTATACCAAAAACTTCAGGAAAAAAACACTCTAAAATTAATAATATTACATTAGATAATTATTATGTATAATTTCATTTTTAAAAGCATGATTATATATCTATATATACATATATACACACACACCAAAATACATCATATGCTAATTTGTATAACAAATCTTGTCATACTAAATTTGTTATTTTCCTATCTTCAATACTCAAATTTCACTATATTAAAACAGAATTCAAACCTGAAAGATTTCTCCTTTAAAAAGTTTACACTACCACAAAATTATTTTATTCTTAAGAAGAAATACCAGAAAACTAATCACATTATATTAAGACATTTGTTTTATGTAACTTTACTTGAAAGGGTACAATGGTTATATAAACAAATATAGATATACAGAGATATACTAATTCATGAAATCACAATTTTTGTTATAAAATATTGTTTTTATATTCTCTTTTATTCAACATTCATTATAACAACGCAAACCCCCAAGAAAAAAGTTTTTAAAAGTTCACACTGCCACAAAAAGCTTCAGAAAAGATGCTGTGAAATCAATCACATTATACTAGACATGTCATACAGATTTATTTGCAAGGGAATAATGGTATATGTAAATAAATATATACACATACACTAATTCAAGTTAACAACTCTTGTGATAAGATTCTATTATACTGTCCTTAGAAATTCAAGGTTCATTATATTACAACATAATTCCAAAATTAAAAAAAAAACCCTCTCCTTTGAAAAGTTCATACTTGCCACAAAAGCTTCAGAAAAAAATATTGTAAAATTAATCCTATTATGTTGGACATTTGTTATATATTATTTGCAACGGAATTTAATACACACATGTGTATAAACATATATATACAAGCTAATTTACAACAAAATCACATTATAATGGGGTTGTACAATTATATTCTCCTGAGTTCAAGATTCATTATAATACAATAAAAAAATTCTGCTTTAAAAAAATAAAATGCTACAAAATAATTTTGTCCTAAAAGCTTCAGAAGAAATAAACTAGTCACATTAATATTAGACATTTTTTATAAGACCATTTGAAAAAAAGTAAATGATGGCATGTTACATACATAGTCTTCTCTATATGTGTGCATATACACACACACACAAATAAAACAATTCATGTAAAAACAAATCTTATTAATTGGATCCTATTATTCTCCTTAGAAGCTCAAGATTCACCATAGCATAATTCAAACAAAAGAAATATTATCTGCTTTAAAAAATTCACAGATAATCATTTTTTAAGTTTCAGAATACTGCAAAACTAATCACAATATAATTACATGTTAGAAATTTGATTTATATAATTTTATTTGTGAGGGGCATGATGGTATGATATATAAACCCATACATATGCATACTAATTCATGTTAATAATAAATCTTGTTATAATAGGTTCTATTACATTGTACTTAAAAGCTAAAAATTCATTATCACAACATAATTCAAACAAAAATGTTTTTATAAATTCACACTGCTACAGAATCATTTTATCCAAAAATCTTAAGAAAAAATATTAAACTCATAAGTAATGATAGGCATTTGAACATTTTTATTTGCAAAAGAATTATGTAAAATATACACATATACTAATTCATGTAACAATAAATCTTGAAGCTCAAGATTCATTATAACAAATTTAAATAAAAGAAAAAATGTTTTAAAAAGCTCACACTGACAAATTTATTTTGTCATAAAAACTATAAGAGTAACTTCAAAACTAATCACATATTACAGTAAGCATTTGTTTTATATACTTGGCAAAGGCATGATGGTATGTGTATGTATAATCATGTTTGCATGCACACACACACATATATATATACTAATTCATTGTAATAACAAATCTTGTTAGAGTACTATTATGTTAAATTTTATAAGGCAAACATATATATACATAATTCTAATATAATTCAAACCAAAAAAATTTCTCCTTTAAAAAGTTAACACTGCCACAAAATCTTTTTGTCCTAAAAACTTCCCAAGAAATAATATTTTTTTTAAAAAAAGAATAGTCACATTTCATTAAGCATTGGTTATGTATCATTTTATTTGTAAAAAGCATGATGGTGTATATAAAATTTATATTCTAATTCAAATTAATAAATCATGTTAGAATAGTTTTTATTAAGTCTATGAAAAGCTATTAAAACATATTTCAAACAAAAAATAATGTTTTAAAACTTAATATTGTCACAAAATCATTTTGTCCCAAAAGCTTCAGAATGTAAAAAAAAAAAAAAAAACACCTAAATACATTAGGCATTTCTTACACATAATTTTATTTGCAAAGATAAGATGGTATGTGCACACATATGTATATCCTAATTCAAGTTAGTAAGTCTTACTATAAGAGTTCTACTATATTCTACTGAAAAGGTCAAAACTCATTATATTATAAACTAATTTAAACAAGCAAAAAAAATCAGTGCTTTACAACAAGGCTAATACTGCCACAAATCATTTTGTTCTAAAAGCTTCAGAATAACATCAAAAAAAGGTAATCATATTACACTAGACATTTGTTATACATAACTTTATTTGCAAAGGCAAGATAGTATATATACATATATGCATGTATATATATATATATCTGTGTACATTTATACACACATTCAAATTAATAAATTTCATTATAATAGTTCTATACTGTATTCTACTAAAAACATCAAGATTCACTATATTATAAAATAATTCAAATAAAAAAATCAAGTGGTTTAAAATTTTAATACTCCCACAAAATCATTTTGTCCTAAAAGCTTCAGAAGAATTAAATGTTAAAAAAAAAAAACCAAAAAACTAGTTACATTGGGTATTTGTTATATATAAAATTTTATTTGCAAAAGCATAATGGTGGTGCTTATGTATGTAAATATATATACATAATATATTTATGTTAATAACAAATCATATTACAATAGTCTAACTATATTCTATTTAAAAGCTTAAGCTTCATTAAAACAATTCAAAAACAAAAATCTGTTCCAAAAGAAATTTTAAAAACATATTACATTATATTTGGCAACTATCATATAAAATTTTATTTGCAAGGACATGTTGCAGTATGTTTATACATACACACAAACATTTATACAAATGTATAAATATATAAACTAATTAATGAAATGATAAATATTGTCACAATTGAGTTTTGTTATAGTCCATTTAAAAACTCAAGATTCATTATAACAATGCAAACAAAGCAAAAAAGTCTCCTTTAAAAAGTTACCAGAGCCAAAAAATCATTTTGCTCTAAAAACTTCAGAAGAAATACTGTAAAACTAATCATTATCACATTAGGCATTTGTTAAACATAATTTTATTTGCAGGGACATGATGCTCTCTCTGTCTATGTGTATGTATACATATATGTATTATAAACATATTCATGTTAAAATAAAAATGAGTTGCATTATATTCTCCTTAGGAACTCAAAATTCATTATTTTATAAAATTATTTAAACAAAAATCAACTTTAAAAATTTATACAGCAAAAAAAAATTTTGTCCTAAAAGCTTCAGAATCTTAAAAAAAAAAAAAAGCCTAAACAAATTATATTAAGCCTTTGTTATATTTGTAATTTTATTTGTAGACATGATGATTTGGTGTTTGTATTTATAAATAAATATATATTCACAATTCAGGTTAATAACAAATCTTGTGAAGAATTATATTCTTTTTAAAAAGCCCAAGATTAAATATAAAAAGAAAAAGAATGTGTTCCAAAAGGAACAATGTAAAAAGAGCTAGTCACATTATATTAGGCATTTGTTATATAAAATTTTATTTGCAAAGACATAATGCTATATATGATTGATATAGATATAGACGTAAATACATATATACATCGAATTTATACATACATAACTAATTTGTGTAATAACAAATCTTGCTGTAAGTTTTATTATTGTATTGTACTTAAAAGTTTCAAGACTCATTACAATATAAACAAAAATCTCTTCTTTAAAAAAAATTACCAGAGCCACAGCATCATTTTGCTCTAAAAACTTCAGAAAAAATACTGTAAAACTAATCATAACAAGCATGTTATATATAATTTTATTTGCAAAGCTATGATGGTATATGTATGTGTATATATGTAAATACACTATCCACACACATACATTAATTAACAAATAATACACAGTTCAAATATTGTATTCTCCTTAGATATTCAAGATCCATTATAAAATGATTCAAACAAAAAAGAAAAGAGCCTCTAAAAAGAATTTATATTGCCACTCAAACATTTTACCCTAAAAGCTTCAGAAGAAATACTGTAAAATGAATCACATCATATCATGCATTCAATATATATATGTATGTGTGTACATACATATTATTTGCAAGGGCATGACTTTTGTATATATGTATACTATATTTCATGTCATAACAAAGTTTGTTATAATGGGGCTCTATCATATCCTTACAACCTTAAGATTCTTTTCAAACATGATTTAACAAAAAATTCTCTGCTTTAAAAAATGTTTTAACACTGCCACAAATTCATTTTGTCCTAAAAGCTTCAGAAGAAATACTGTAAGACTAAATACATAATAGGAGGCATCTGGTCAAGATGAAGTTAATTGTCATTTAAAAAAAAAAAGGTAAATTTGAAAATTACAAAACAAAAATGGAAAAAGTCCTTAACAATCCAAAATTCTCCTTTATAAAAAATAAATCACTTTTTTCATCCAACTCACAGACAGGTGGGAAGCCCAAGCTAACTTTTTTCCTCTGCTTGAAATGTCAATAAGAGGGAAGGAAAACCCACCTACCAAAAAAAAAAAAAAAAAATCATGAAATAAACAGGTATCCTCTTTCTCTTGTATTCCCAACGGCATAGGAAAGGTTTTGTTGCAGACAGCCTCACAGCGTTCTCATAACCTAAATCTCCAAAGCACTTTTCCACACAGATTCAAATCATTGATATAGGGCCCAGAAATGCCTCACTGATTACTGTAAGTCCATCTTTGTAGGGTTTTCATAATATACTATTCACTCCCCTATATAATATTCCCTTAACATTTATTTCAGAGTAAAAGACATGAAATGAACAATGTTTACTAAAGTTGCATACATTGTGTTTAATATGAAATATGGATTTTAGGGCCATTGCTTCTCAAAAAATACTGGGATTTTTAAAAAATTTAGCACCAATTTTAGGTTAATTTTTTTACAAGATTAACTTCCAAAAGTTAGGTAGTGGGCAAAATAAACTGGAAAAGTATATATAGTATTTCTTTTTGAAATTATACAAGGGGTATCCCCCCCCCCCAGTGTATTCCCAACACTTGTTCTGGTTGGCCCTAAATACATGAATTTTAGCAGGAATGGAAAGACATTACAGGTAAAAGGATTGTAATTCCACACCAGGAAAAGTTTATTATCAATCAGAATTAAGCAGTGAGGAGAAAAGGACCAGCCGGATGTTCTATACAAAGGAGGGCAGGATTCCTCAGGTCTGATGTCCCTTTCTACCTTCCCTTTATAACAGGAGCCCCTCAAGACAGGGACTAGCTTACTTTTTATTTTGTACATCCAGGGCTTGAAATATTGTCAGTATTTAAGAAATGAATTTTAATTAATTCATAAGACATTAGTCACATGCTATATGAGTACAAATAAGCACATGAATAAAAATTACTTTCCTATCTTCCTCCTGGACTGAACCCCCAAGGCAGAGAGACTTTATCTCAGTTTCTCCAAAAAAATATAGTGCACCAAGGAGGACTATTAAGACTCAGAAAATATTTGTTGAAAGAAGTAAAATAAACAAAACATTCAATGTCTTAGTGGTCTCCTTTCACTTCCTTCATCTCCCCAAACCTGCAATATTCTCCCCAGATCCCTTCTAGGTTCAAATCTCACAACTTTCAAGAGACCTTTCTAGATCTTCCCAATTGTTAACGCTCTGCTTTCTGCCCCCTGCCCCAATTACTTTTATCTGCTTTTGTGACCAGGATTTTCCCACCTCCCCACTTAGAATGTATATTCCTTGAGAGCAGGGACTGTTTCATTTTTGAACATTTCTAGCAAAAAAAAAAAAAAAAAAAAAACTAAAAATTTAATACCTGAAATGATTTAGAGTAAAAAATAGCTTGAAATGTTATGAGAAAAATGTGAATTTACATATTTAAAACTTAATGTAGAAAATATGAGTTATTTTAGCCAGAGCTACTCACTGCATAAAGTAAAAAATATTCCTATGCTCCACCACAAAAAAGAATCTTCACAATGTTACTATAATGCTACTCATTTCCAAAAGCACTTTGCTTAAAATGCATTATTAAAAAACAGAAGTCCATTCCATAAAAATTTAAAAGAGGTTGGATTAAGGAAACTGATTTTACTTTTTGTCTATCCAAGAGTGAGCATGGATATAGTCATTAATAAAGATAAAATATGTTTATAAACTGACTAGCAAAAAAAAACAATTCTGCTGTGGAATTCAAGTTAATTACTGCTATACCAAAAAAGAGAAATAAAGTCTTTGAAGCTGACCACTCCAGGTTATTTGTTTTGCTTGACTACATATATTTGTTATACAAAGGTTTTGTTTTTCTTTCTTTCTTGTTTGTTTTCTTTCTTTTTTAACCAAGGGGACTGGGGGTAGAAAGGAGAGAAAAATAGAGTTTTGGTCATTAAAGTTTTAATTAAAAAAAAAAAAAAAAAGATTCCTGCACAATAATAAAAGGTTTTTAACATGAGTTTACATGAGGCTTGGCTGTTGGGCTTCTTCTTTTTCTATTCCAAAGGTACTCTCCCCCCTTCAAGTTAGTCTTTGATCTAGCTATATATTCTCCATGATTTCTCAACTCTTATGCTTTCATTTGCACTCTTCTAACCTAATTTCTAGCACCCCAAAAGCATCTCTAATTGGACATCCCTTCACTCCAAACTAATCATTTCCAAAATTCTATTTCCTTTAAACTTACTACCACTACCCCTCAAACCTAGAGAACCAAAGGATTCTTTCTAACCAGCCAAACACATCATTTCTGTCACTGATAAAATTCCCTTAATTTATACTGCACTCCTCCCAATCTATACTATTTCTTCTCCCTGACTGTCAAGGTCCTCCTTAAAAAGTTCACCCCACACAACCAAAATCCCGGCAGAGTCCCCACTAAGTACACACATGCCACATATGTATTCCAGTCAGCCTTAAGGTTTTTGCTTGCTTTGACACTGCCCAGTTCTACCTAACCATACTCCTATAACCTTCTTCACAAAACTTTCCAACTACATTCTCCTTGAAGGTGGATAACCTCTCATCATTTCTACATTTTCTGTATCCCCCAAAATACTTAATATATGGGCACACTTGTGTACAACATATATACGTTGACTGATTTGGTATATATTCCAATAAACAAAACTGAATATTCGCCAAATAGCACAATAAAAAGAAATAACTTCTGGGTTCAATCTTTCCTGGGAAACTAGCATCAGTCCTTGTACCATGCAATTTTCTTGAACTCTTTCATCATGCCCAAACTTTCCCCATCTCTAACAACTAAAAGAGCAATAATGTTTTTTAAAGTTTATTTCACATTCACATTGTTGTGAATAAATAAGAAATTTAAACATGAGTAGGAGTAACTATTTAACTTTAATTCTAAAATGGACTTCAAAAATCAAACATGATAAACATTTCACAATACTGCATTGCAGTTACATTATGCCATCTGGTCCTCCAAACACTTCACAGGCTATTTCACAAACAGCAAAACACTAATCTTTGCGCAAATATTTAAAGCAAAGTTACCTACCAAAGTGTTAGAATATCTGAGGGAAAAAAAGAAAAGATCCTTAAACTACAAAAACTAAATGGCAAAGAATGCACTGACTTATAATACACAAAATTAAATTCAATTGTGAATTGTAACCATACTGCACAAAAATATGCATGCTAACAGAACATTATTCCAAATAGCTGCTAGAATATTAGTATCCTCTTAAATTAAAAAAAACCTGGTAAGTGTATTAAACAAAACAAAAATAATCTATTCAAATCAAAGCACAGAAGCACTATCCAAATCTGTCTTTCTTAATAAGAAAATTCATTTTTCCTCCTTTTAAAACATAAGGAATTTCATATAAGAATTGTTAAAAAAAAAATTTCTATCAACTTGTATTTAAGTTTGGGGTGGTTTAAAAAGTCTAAGTGACCAACCACATTTTAAAATTTTTGCTTTTTCCTTAGTCAAAAGTTAAGAAAGTTTATAAAATGAGGAAATATATTTCCAGACAGCATATTTTATATTTAGGATCTAAATGAGAAAGCAATCAACTCAAAAGATTTAAATGCTGGTAAAATAATTTTAATCTTCCCTTGGGATAAAGGTTAAGTAGTATTTTTCAGGATCTAAATGAGAAAGAAATCAACTCAAAAGATTTAAATATTGGTAAAATAATTTTAATTTTCTCTTGGGATAAAGTTAAGTGGTATTTTTTCACAACATTCACTGATTGAAAGCTACATTCTTATAAAACTAGGTATCCCTTCTCCTAGAAATTATTAACTATTTTACAGGTGCCCTGTGTATATTAAAAAAAAAAAAAAAGTCAACTTCTAGGATAAAAATTCTGTCCAGTTTAGCAAATAGCTCAAAAATTTTTGAATAACAAGATGATTCCAATAGTAAAAAACATAAGCAAAGAGTGTGGCTGTCAATTATTTAATGAACAAAGGTAATGGTACAATTAACCCAAAACAAATAATCCAAAGGCAATTATTCTGTGATGGGGGAAATTTTGCATACACACACACTCTAAAGTATATTTGTAAAATATATCTATAAAATATGTTTAAACTTATAATATTTTTAGATTTGGTTCTCTGAATACTGTGCTAGTAACAAATTTTTATATGTGTGTGTATAAATAAAAACAAAAGCCTGAAAAAATCACAGGTTAGGGGATTTTAAAATTGCTAAGGCATAATCATCCATTTATATAAACAACAGTGAAAATAAAACACTTTGGGAAAGAGTTTAACATATTTAGACTCTGGTCTAAATGTTTATCAAATAATTTGGTTTTAAGCAATTCACAATCTGTTGCTTCAACAAAAATTAATAAAACCAAAATAAATTTTAAATATTATCAGAGTAAAACCTAAAATATAGTAAGCACTACATTTGTAGTTTTTAGCTTCTTAAAAGAATCAATGCATACAACCAAATTATTAATTGTGAATTTAAAATATTCATCTTCAAATTTTATACAAATAAAAAATAGTGCCCCCACTCTAAAGTATCAGTAAACATTTTCATTTTCAAGGTTAAGGGTGAACTACTAACTATACTATCACAACTAATTCTAAAACAACTAATTCTCAATTATTTTAAACCAAAATTTATTTTGAGAAGAGGTAAGAACTATGGAGTTCAAAGAAAGCAGCAACCCTGCAGCAGGACTCATGGTGAGGGAATTGTTCTATGTAATGACTGAAGAGAAAAACTAGAGGCAATATAATCATTTTTCTAAAATTAAATTATGTACCCCACATTGACAGAATCCCACTATGCAAAAATCAAAATTTAAAAAGGAAAAATTTAAGGAGTAGGTTTTAATATTGATGATCCTGATACTTAGAACATTTTTACAATACAAACTATGCAGGAAAGCACATAGGATCAGGTTTTGTAATAAACTGGGAACAGATTGATGCAGTGAGTGATTAATAGGGAATGGTATCAATGGAAAAATAAGAAATAAAAACTGATGTACTTTTTTTGTTTTAGTTTATAGTTTTGTTTTTTTAAGAATTATTGTAAATGGAATTAAAGACAATATTGGAATTTCAAGGATCACACAAGGATGAGGACGACGCTGGGCTCTAAATCAGAAGAAACCTGGGCTCAAAACTCCTTTTCTCTGACCCTGTTTTCTTATCTATGGAAGGAGGATATATAATAATACCAGTTGTATATTCTTCACAAAGTTATTGGAACAACCAAATGAAGATGCAAGTAAAATATTCACCTAAGGTAAGGTAGTCTTTATTTTGTGTGTGCCCGAGACTCCTTTGAAGTCTGATGAAGCCTATGCACTTCTTTTTCAGCATGTTTTTAAATGACAAGAAGATTAAAAAGAAAAATAATATCAAAATAAAGGGTTTTTCCTATTCAAGTTCAGATGCCCAAAATCTATCCAGGGACTACAAACTGGAACCTCTCATTCAGCCCAAAGCTCAGCTCTCAATTACACATGGGACTTTGCACAAATCTGACCTTCCTCATCAGCAACATGGGGCCAAGGGGACTAGATGACCTGTAAGGAATGTTCATCCCTGCTAGGCTACAATGGTCAGGCTGAATCTCTTAACTCTGTCAGTGCTAGGACTAAGACCACGACCACCCTCTCCAGTTTCTCCTCTTTTCTATGATCTCTGGGTTGCTAAGGAAGCATCAGAAGATTTAAGTAGTTTGTCCAGGTTGTCAGACACAGAGTTAAATCCAAGTTTGGTCCCTTCTCCCTCCCTCTCCTATGCCATGCTATCTCACTTTTGTTCTTTGTCGTGCTTAAATACCATTTAGGGGAGAAAGGGAAGATGCTGAATTCATTTAAGCCGACAAATCAGGATATAGGGAATAACTCAGAGTACAGCAGCTCTGGAGACAGTGAGACTGCTGCGTAAATAATGCTTCTTAAAATAATGAATTTTATATTTAAACTTATTTATATTTAAATTAATATTGTTAAATAAATTAGAACTGTTATCTGTGCTTCCAAAACCCCCTCAGCATTTTATAAATATCCATTCTCAGTCACTTTTCCTCATAGAATATTGGTGAGGATATTCAATACTATTTCTAAGGAAAAACTGAATTTCTAGATTAATCTAATTTTTAAGATTCTGTGCTTTTCTTATCTCTTTTCTATGAATTCCTAAGTAATCTGTGAGTTATGTAAGAACCACTAGCACCTGAATATAGTTTCTTCCTATTCATTTTTTAATATTAGTTTTTGTTCCCTTGCTATATACATACTCCCCTGTGGGCAAATTACTGATTTTATCTTTTTTTTTTTTTTTTTTCTTCACATGGTACTGGATATATAGATTACCTGGGACCAAACTTCTACAGAAACTCATTCCCTATTTTTATAAAGGTATTCAATAAGAAAACATACAGCTTTTACAACTCTCTTTTTAGCAATTACTATTAACTATTGAGAAGCAAACCCCTCAGCATCTTATAAATATCCATTCTCAATTAACTTTTCCTCATAAAATACTGGTGTTGCTATTCACTGCTGTTTCTAGGAAAAACTGAATGTGTAAATTAATCTAATTTTTAAGATTCTGTGCTTTTCTTATCTCCTTTCTATGAACTCCTAAGTAGTCTGTGGATTATATAAGAAATCATCAGCATCTCAATGTATTGTTTCTTCCTGCTCATTTTCTAAAGTTAGTTTTTGTTTCCTTGCTATATACATCCTCCCCTGTGGGCAAATTACTGATTTTATCTTATTTTTTTTTCCTCACATGGTACTGGACACATAGATTACTTGGGACCAAACTTCTACAGAAACTCATTCTCTATTTTTATAATGGTTTTCAATAGGAAAATATACAGTTTTTACAGTCATCTTTTTAGTAACAACTACAACTGTTGAGAAGCAGTCCTTGGGAATTTACAATATGGATATAGAAACATCACAAACAAGTAACTCCGGGAAAAGCCAGGTCTTTTCCAAGTTTGATTCTGCAAGTTAACTGAAAAGCTTGTCATTTAAACACAGTACCTATAAGAGATTTTATTTTAATTCAATGTAGGTTAGTTAGTTTTATTTAAAAGCCAGTTAATATACATGAGCTAATTCTGTAGATAAAGCAAAGTATGGCATTTTATATATTGTAAAAATAACCTAAAACTTATTAAAAAAAAAAAACTTCCATTATAAAAGGAGGGATAGCAATAAACCTTAATCTCCTCCAAATATCAAGTTTTTAAGCCTCATAAAGCAATTAAATTCAAGTTCCATTGTGAAAGGTACTACAGTTTATTTTCTTGCTCAATTATACTACTATGCAAACAATTTTTGTTTTAAATCTCACAGTTGGGAAAACAGTTGTATCACACTTTTAACTAAGGACTACATTTACTAAGGTAGTAGTAAAGTAAGCAGAATGAACCTGTTTAGCCCCAAAGAATAGAAACCATAAATATAATTCATTAGTATCTGACCTGCTCTAATTATTACAATAATATGGGAACCTCACTGTAGCATACTCTGTAGAGCAAATTAAGTTAAAAATCTGCTTCAAAGGAAAAGCATCCTTATTCCAACAAATTCTATTTTCTTTTACCTCCATCAAATTTATCCCAGCAATCACTCCCTCTTTTTTCTCCTTTAAGTGGTCCCCCCATTGGCTTTTTCCTATTTGTAGTGAATAATAAGAGTTTCTAATTTTAAGTCAGAAAGGCCCGAGTTCAAATCCTGTATCAGACACACTTAACTACAAAAAAAATAATGAATTTACCTAACATAATTACTATTTTTGTGATTCTGGGCAAGTCTCTAACTCTCCCAGTCTCAATTTCTTCATTTATAAAAATTTAAATAATGAGATTATCCGTGTTAAGTCCTTTTTGTAAACCTTAAAAGCTATATAAATAAGTGCTAGCTATTATTATTATAAATATGACCAGTTCCTGTCATTCCTAAAACAGCAGTCTTCCACTGACCACTAATAATTTACTCAGAATTTATAAAACATTTTACTTATGTACAACTACTCTTTGAGGAAGATAAGCATTCTCTTCATTTTACATTTAAGGAAAGTGGCATTCAATGAGATAAAATGATTGTCCAAAGTTGCATATCATAAAATTTTGGAATGGAACTTTAAGGTCACCTAAATCAACCCCTCATTTTTACAGATAATGAAAATGAAATGTAAAAATGTTAAATGACTTGTCCAAAGTCACAGTTTAATGCTGCAGCTGAGATTCACTCAGTTTATCTATGAAACTAGTTTCCTCTATACCATGTTGACTCTTGTTCCATTATCCAGATTTCCGATTTTCAATGCCACGCTTTCCAAGAGTTATCTACCCATTTATTACCACCCACTGACTCAACCTTTTGCAATCTGATTTTCTTTCTCTATCACCCTATAAAAACTGCCCTTCTGATAATTCCATTGACTTTCTAATTAATAAATCTAATCCCTCTTTTTCAATCCTTATTCTCCTTGGCGCCTCAAAAATATTTCACACTCAAGACCAACTCAGATCACTCTCATGCCTTGACTTCAGAACTCTCGCCTGATTTTTCTACTTCCCCATCTTATTTTTCCTTCATAGGCCCCACATCATTTTCCCAACTCTTTAATGTCAGTGTTCCAATGGGTAGCTGTTCAGTTATCTTTCTCTCCTTATTCTATATCTGTTAATAGTATTAATTCCAACTACCATCTACCTCTTCCACAGATGAAATCAACTTTGTAGTCTCTAGTTCTCCCATCTCTTTTGCACTACCAAAAAACACATCTCTAATGACACAAAAGTCACTCATCTTAATCTAGTCCATTAATACTTCAAATGAAAGAGCAGTCCAAAACTAAGCTCCAGCTCCCTCTCCTTCAGACTTCTGACAACTTCTATTTGGGGCAGCACTATTCATAGAGTGTCCTATATTCAAAACTTTGGCATTATCCTTGACTTCTCTCTTTCCCTTTCATATCCAACTATTCAACAAGCAGTTTTCATGAAGCTCCCATGAACAAAAACCCATTATCTCCCAAAGCAATCCATTCTACTTCTGGACAGTTTTCCAGCCTGATCTCATAATACTTTCTTCCATATATTCAATGTTCCAGCCAAACAGAACTTCTATACCCTGAATTTTCAAGCCTCCATGCCTCTGTTTATGTTCTCCATGTCGGGAATATCCTCTCCTAAGAAAAGCATTCTTCAAGTGGATTTCTATATACTGCTTTACAAATCGATTCCTACTAAATCTTTAAAGTTCAACTCAAATGCCATCTCTTCCAAATCTTCACCGCCTACCCCCAGTAAGTAATGGACTACCCTTCTCAGAGTACTCCATACATTTATCACGTTATAATTATGTGTCCATTTGCTATATCTCTTACTTGACAATGGAGCAACTTAATTATCCACACTGACAAAGGCACTCAAAAAGATCATTTAAAAATAACATATTTTGTACTGAAATCCATGCAAACACATACTCTGCACCCCATCTCTTCCATGCTGTGACTCCTACTAATTAAGCTTCAAACACCCAATCTCATCTATACTGACACCTGATTTCCTACTGATTGAGTTTTACTTTCAGGAATCTGGAACTCAGCCTGTTAACTAGGCAGCCACTAACAAGCCATGTAACAGAAAATTACTACTGAAAAATCAAGAGTTGACAGCAGCATTTGATTATGGTTTGTGATGTTTAACAAAAAAAAAACTATTTTAAGTGTTCATTATTTAGATTATCAACAGATTGATTCTCCCTTTTTGAACAAACTCCTAGTGATTTTGGTGTTAAATTTCTCTGTTCAGGACCTTAAATGTTGGATGTGTAGCTTTTCAAGTACTTGTAAGAGTTTTCTGAGGTAGACAAAGTTTCACAAACAATTCAAGATTCTTGTGAATGAGTTACTTCTAAAGTAATATAAACATCCATAAAAATTAGTCAGGATAACAATGCATACATAAAAACTACTTAGGATAACAATGCTATTCTAAAGTGAAAATGACCATCAAAAGGATGTATGGATCCATTCATTTTCTATGAATACACATTTTAATGACAAAACAGCAGCAACAGAATATGGGTTCTAAAACACCAGCATTTAAAAGAAAGCTCTCTCTATATCTTTATCCTTACCTATATAGTGAGATGATATCCAAGTTTTCTTATGAGGTCTCCAATATTCATTACTCCCTGATCCCTCAAGCAAAAACAATTAGAAAATAACTAGCTAGAATTAGAAAACACTCAGGTTTTTGCTTAAGTCAAAAGGCTTCAATCACACATTCAAATATCCTCCATGCAGTGAAAGGTGATACTGAACTACTTTTTAAAAATTTTTTTGTAATTCTCAAAGAAACATAAATTGATCAAATTTGAGAAAGTGAAAAAAAGCCATTAAAATCAACATTCTGAAAAGTCATTAGAGCCTAATTGTATAAAAGTGTCTGGAAAATATAATCTTGGTGTTATGCCAGCCTTGGACAGGTAAATTAATGCTTCAATTTTTGTGATCTGCTTCACTGGAATGTTTAGAACATTAGGTGCTTTGAAGGGGCTAGTATGTTTATGATGAGCACTTTAGCACATTGAAATCATCCAAGTTAAGTAAATAACTAGGCCTATGCAGAGTTCTTTTCCAGCTGCTGTATAAGATTACTGAATCTGTAGCTTTAGCTGTATGATCTCACTGTCCCCTTAAGGAAAGAAGTTTTAAATGACTTGATTAAACCATCTCATCACTCAAAAACTCTTAACTTTTAATTCTCAGTTCCTGATAACATTTCACATACGCTAAGGACATGAAGTAACAAATGTGAAATTATTTAATGATTATTCATTTGTTGTTGGTTTAGTCAGGATAAAAAGTCTAAACTTGCTAGTTATGTCTTGCTATCTCCATCACTTTTATTAAGCTTTGCCTAATGCATTTAAATCCATATATCTACTTCTTGTTTCTTTCAAATCATTTTTAACTCTCATAGCTAAGTCTTTTAAGCCACTTTTTATCCAAGTTGTAAATTTTTAAAATATTATTAGCCAGTTATCTCTTTACAAATGTTAGTTGGATCTTCCAAAATCAAATCTAAAGCAGGCAGATATTCTAATAATTAATATTCAAATTACTTTTACTTAATTTTACTTAATCTTCACAACAAGGAAAAAAACTAGCCCCTGAGGCTAGGAATAATTTGCTCAAGGCCACAGTCATTACTTAGTAGTGATTTGCAAATCTAAGGCTATATATATTCTCAGTCCCAGGGCCTAGGACTGTACCATACACCACACCAAAATGATTTGTGATCACCTTTCTAAAGTATGTCTCCTGCATGAAAAATGCAGGTCTAATCCCAAAATATTTCCCTCCAGATTTGAAATTGCTAAGAATTAAATCCCGTGGATTACTGAAATCTTAAGAAATTCCCATGGCTTACTCATTCCTCCTTCTCTTTAATGATTCACTTGGAGTATGTTGATAAGAGAAATGGCAATTATCTCAAGAATCAACTAATAAATCTTCACAAAGGAACCAGAATGTCAGGAACTAGGATACCAAAAAAATCTATAAATTTTGGGGGGGAGAGGGAGAAGGAAGGGAGGGTCAGCCAGCCACAATTCTTTTTCTCTATAAAATAGGGATAAGTGAGTGGGAGGATTAATTGCAGTAGCTGATATGATCAAATCATATTATGTAGGATAAAGAACTCGGCAAACCTTGCCTTATATGAATGACAGCTAGTGATCATTATGTATTATTATGTAATTATATTACTATATATTATAGTACTCCAGATGTATTGCAGTATTTTAAATTGCACATATGTATGTATATATGACAGTTCTGTAAGTATGCTATAAATTATAGCACTCAAATAATATACTACTACAGTTTTATAAACATGATTACTCTATGCAGTATTATGTTATATTACTCCATAATAATATACTTTAGTATTTTATATTAATATCCTGCTCTATGTATTATTATACAGTATTATAGGATCATAAGGATGTTATACCAGAGTACTCTTCATATACTACGTTATACTGTATGACATTAATATTATATAATGCTATCACAGTACATTGTGTTATAGTACTCTAGTATATCATTATTACACTACTGAGTATGTTAAAATATACTTTATAGCACCCTGTACCACAAATTATTATAATGTTATATTATACAACATTTAAGTAGTATAATACATCATCATAGTACTCTATTATATATATTAAAGAACTCTAGTATATCATGTTATTAAAGTTTTTGGTTATATTAGGTCAGCTAGGGAGCACAGGAGATGCAGTCCTGGGTCTGGAGTATGGAAGACTTTAATTCAAATCCAGACTCAGACAGTAACTATATGACACCTTCTTTCTTCCCCACTCTTGCAAGTCACTAAATTCTACTTATCTCATTTTCCTCTAAAATGAACTGGTGACAGAGAAATGGCAAATCTCTTCAGTATCTTTGCCAATAAACACCAAATGCAGCCATGAAAAGTCAGATGCAACTGAACAACATAATGTTATATACTACAATAGTTTAAATCTGATATATTTTACAGTACATTTAGGATGTAATATCATATAGCACTGAATATATCAATTTTTTGACAAAACTCCTAAGAACATAATACTACATTTCATATTACAGAATTTGAATTACATTAGTGGTATGTAAGTGGCATATTACTACAATACTATAAGCATGCCATGTTTATTAGTAGTGTAACTCAACTACTAGAGTCAAGTTTGTTTGTTTTTTTTTAATTAAAACTTTTTATTTGCAAAACATATGTATGGGTAATTCTTCCAACATTAACCCTTACAAAGCTTTCTGTTGCAAATTTCCCCCCCCTACTCCCCACTCCTCCCCTAGATGGCAGGATAACCACTACATGTTAATTATGCTAAAATACTTGATAAATTGAATATATGTACACATATTTCCACACATCATTTTTGTACAAGAAAAATCGTATCTAAAAGAAAGAAAAATCAGAAAAAGGAAACACAATGCAAGCACTCTTGTACTCTTTAAGATAGTACACTATAATATTATTATAGAACTGAATATAATCATGAGTATAATATGTAATATTGCATTACTCCAGGCAGTATATTAAATAAGATCATTACAAGTCCTTTGAGTAGTACAATAATGTAGGATTATGTAAGACTATCACCTTGCTTTTAGTAGCTGGCCATATTATTGGTGTTGTCTAAATATATTATGTTATCTAACATAACAGTACTCAAGTAATATAATATTATAATATCCGAATACTCTAAGTAGTATACTATTATATTACTATTATAGGACTTTAAGCATGTCATATATTATTCCAAGTAGTCAGATATTATACAGTACCATGTGAACACACTGAATAGTATAATAGATACATTATATTATAAAGCATGTAATGCTATTGCATTACATAATGTAGTATATGTTATTGCACTATATACTATCCCAGTGCTCTATGCTGCTTTTAGTAGATGACCATAATATTGATATTGTCTTAATATATCATGTTACATAACAGTACTCAAGTTATATAATATCATATGAGCCTAATGCTCTGTAAGTAGCATAATATATTACTATTACAGGACTTTAAGCATGTCATATATTATTCCAAGTAGTTGGGTATTATGCGGTACCATGTTAATATTCTGCATGGTATAATATGTATATATATTATACTATAGTAAAGCATATAATGCTATTGCATTACATAATGTAGTATATATTATTGCACTATATACTATCCCAATGCTCTATGCTGCTTTTAGTAGATGACCATAATATTGACATTGTCTTAATATATGTTACATAACTGTACTCAAGTTATATCATAATATTATATGATCCTAATATTCTTTAAGTAGCATAATATATTACTATTACAGGACTTTAAGCATGTCATGTATTATTCCAAGTAGTTGGATATTACACAGTACCATGTGAACACTCTGAATAGTATAATAGATACATTATATTATATAAAGCATGTAATGCTATTGCATTACATAATGTAGTCTATAACGCTCTTGAACTGTATACTATCCCAGTGCTCTAAGCAGCATACCATGATGCAGCAGCACTGTGAGTACAGTATCATACTATGTAACATCACAGGACTCTCATCAGCACACACTCCCATTCTCGAACTCTAAAGTAGCCTACCACCAAACCCAATCTCACACGAGTGGTGCAGCCCCGTCCGACTCCGGGTCCCACCACCTTGCACTACACGATTACCCGCCGGGCCGTCAGGACTGGGTAAGGCGCGCAGCCCTGCTCAGGGATACCTGCCTGCCATCCTCTCTCCTCGGAGCACAGCACCACACTGTAGCTCTTGGAGCACCCGCCTTATCTCCCCACACGACGGTACTCCAGGCAGTCCACAGGTGTCAGAGCGCCGGCCGCCCCACTCCACAGGAGGACACGGCTCCGGGAGCCCTATCTTGCACACACCCTCTCTCCTCTGAGCAGTGTGATCCGACAGCAGACACCCTCCCAACACTGCAGTCCCCCCCGGACTGAGCCTTCTCACACAATATGCCAGCACTGCACCGTGCCTCCTCACATCCTATTGTATCCTACGGTATTCCGGGCAGTCCACAGGTCTTGGAACGCCCTGCCGCCCCACTCCACAGCACGGCATCACTCCAGGGAGCCTCATCTTGGTCACACCCCGAAGCACCCCCCGTTCACGGTACTCCAGGCAGTCCACCACCACGCCCGGCCATGCAGGAGCACTACTCCGCGCCGTGACCCCGGGTCTCCACCTTACCTCAGGGAGCCCCATCCCGTCTCCTCCGAGCAGTGTAAGGGGGCTGCTGGGCCCCCAGCGCCCCCTCGAGCCCGATCCGGGCCGCGGCGGCTTCCCCACCGGGTCGCCAGGCCCAACCTCGCGCCGCGCTGTGCGCCTTACCCCCGAGCCTGGCACTGCTCTGCTGCCAATGCTCCCAGCACACGGCAGTTCAGGCAGCTCAAGACGACTCCCGGCAGTCCACTATCACATCTCGCCACTCCCGCATGGAGCCGCCCCACCCTCTGCAGGCCTCGGGGGAGCGCCGGGGAAAAGCTGGCTGGGGGCAGGCGCCCGCGGGGAAACTCAGGGCGGACGTCCCCAGCCCCATTCGTGCCCATGCGCCTCGGCCCCACCGCGCCTCGTCCAGGCCGCGGGGAAGGCGTGGAGCTGCCAGCTTCGATCGCCGCAGCTCAGACAGCAGCCTCCGCGCAGCCGAGGGTCCTCCCCAGACCCCACCTCCCCCGCCCATCGGGGGTCTGCGTCGAGCAATGAGCCCCGCCTGCCTCATTTCACCTTCACCCAGGAGGCCGCCACCCCCACGTCGATGCCTTCTGGCTGGCACCTGTTCACCTTGCTGGGGGTCCAGGCCCCGCGCTCCCCCTCCCCCTCCGCGCACGTCCCCTACCTGGAGTCCAGCGCCCTTCCTCCCCTCTCCCCCCTCCCCCCGAGCCCAGGACCCAGCTCGAGGAGGGGACGGAGGGGGAGGGGAGCAGCAGCTAATCCGGGCCTCGGCCTCTCCCCGGGCCAACGGTGGCAACGGCGCCTCCCAGAGGAGGGGGAGGGGCGCAGATCCAGGTGCAAGGGCGGCGACCACTCACCTCCCTTTCCTGCCCCCGCCTAGCTGCATTCCCAGCCGCAGAGAAGACGCTTCTTCCCACCCCCCCACCCCCACCCTACCCCCCCACCTCCAACCCTAACCCCCTCCCCCCAATCAATGGTACCCCCTCCACCCACGCTCCTAGGTCTTTGCTGGGCACGTCACAGTGACCCCACCCTGAGGGGGGGCACTCACCAGTCATGGCCCCCCCCCACAGGCGGGGGGGGGGGGGGGGTGAGGGGCTTCTCGCCTTAGGACCACCGACTCCCCTCTGCAGCTACAATCCCCAACTGCCAGGCCCAAGAATGAGGCGCCTCAGGCTGAGACTCCCTTCCCTAGGCCCCGCCTCCTCAACTGTCTCCCCAGTTTAGGCTCCGCCCCCTTCTAAGCTGCCTCCCCTCCCTAGGGCCGCAGGTTTGAACTGTTCCCACCCCTCCCCCACGCCTTCCTCTACCTAAGCTCCTTCCATTGGCTCCCTCGGTTGCTAGGAGATGAATAACGGCGGCCTACATTGACCTGATTGGGCCTCTCCATTCGCTCCACCCCCCTCCCCCTCCCCCTGAAAAGTCTTATTCCCCACACTCTAGGCTTAGGATGGGAGCGCAGCTGCGGCTAACGCACCTGTTAGATCCTGTGAATCACCCGGCGCGGGCTGTCCTAACTCTCCCACTCCCTGCTCCACTCGCACTTCAGGTTCTTGCTCGGGATGCGGATGAGAGGGCATTTCTGGGTTGCGTTTTCTAAAGGGTCTAAGTGAACACTCGCCAACAACTCTAGACGAGAAGGTTTTTTTCCTCTTCCTGGAGCCCAACCATGAGTTTTGGCAAAAGGAGACCGATAGAACAACAATAATTGACTTCCAGAATTAGGTCAGGCTCAAGAGATGCGTGGATACGGACAACGGTCCAAAAAGAAGAAGTTGGCACGCCTAAAATAGACCAGAAAGTATAGAGAAAGAAAATAAGAGCAACTTTTGCATAGAAGGAAAATTGGACAAGATTTGAGGTGCCTCTCTGAATCCTATAAACAGAAGGGACGTCAAAACTCTACCTACCCAATAAAAAATTTGTCGATCGACCCAAGTGCGTGGTTTGGCATGCCAAAAATATCAAGAGCAGAGATGATCGGAACTAGTCCTCTCTTCGTTTTTCTTGTATGTGCCTCTGTGGATGCTCTGGAAGGTCAAAGAAGCAAGAGAAAGGACTTGTAAAGGAGAGGATAGAAGAACACGTGAAGGATTGAAGTTTAAAAAAACAAAACCAAGATTCCTTGTAAAATGGTGAATGTCATCGAAACTAAGGGACTTAGAAGAAGAGGCATTAAAATGCAAGTTTAACATTTTAATATGATTCTTGGCAGTTTGCTCCAAGTAAAATAATAAATCGAGACAAGAACAAAAGTTTGCTACCCTCGAGAACTGTGTTGGAGTTGTTTTTTTCAAGTCCAAGACTATCCATAAAGGTAGAATAGAGTGAGAAGAAGAAAATGGAGTTATGAAAAGTACAAGTTTCATACCAAAAAGACTTTCCGATTTGCACGGGGTAAAATTTTTGTGAATGGACGGTGTTGGAAATGGACGAAGTAATGGTCCCGTTAATGCATCAAACCAGTCGCTAAGTAAAGGGCTAATGGAAGTGGGGATCTGAGAGGAAAATGAAATGATTCTCCGACCTTCCAACCAATACTATCGATTTGATGATGAGAGAATGGAGAAAGAAAGGGAAAAAAGAGAAAGTCGGTCGGTTTACTCAGAAGAATGATGCTGAAATGAAAACTCTCAAAAAAGCTACCAAAATACCCATCCCAGATCAAGATCTCGATTAGCTTCATATTTCTGTCTTCAAAAGTCACAACTCAATAAACACCTACTATGTGTCAGGCACTGTACTGAGCACTTAAAATGCAAAGAAAAAGAAGATTATCATCTGCTCTCATTTTAAGATAACCTTAAATACACTTAGTACTTTCTTTTGGCCATTTTTCTTTCTTAAATAGTAATACATTAGGTATTATTGTAACCAAACACCTGCAAACTTAAAAAGTTCAAAACATGAGTTTACCTATAGCTTCTCCTCCCTAATAATTTATAACGAAGGGGAGGGCAAAGAGATCTAAAGAAGCTATGGTCAACATATCTGGGGGATTCACTTCAGGACACAAAAATTTTATGATAACTATTTTGATTGCTTTAAAGTGATTCTTCTAGGCCACATATTAGATAGTGAGCTGGTCTTAAAACCAAGGAGACTTTTTAAGTTCAAGTCTTTGATCCATACTGGCCCATTCTGTGTGACTCAGGCAAGTCATTTAATCTCTCCACGTTTTAAGTAACTCTCTAAGGGCCTAACTTGTCAAGGAAAGTACCTTTTAGTATTGCTAATGGGTGCTTCCTCTTCTGGGAGTTCTTAAACCAATTCGAAATCACAAGTCCAGACTATCCCTATTAAGTGATGGAGAGAGGTAGTCTTTACCATTGGACAAATCTGTTATGAAGTTTTACTTATTTTGAGACAAAGTCGGCCTCTGCAATTAGCCTCTTATTCCTATCTGTGTTCTTTGGGGACCAAGGAGAACAATTCTAATTATTCTTGCACATGGCCATCTTTCAAATTCTTGAAGACAGATTTCCTATCCCTCCAAATTCTTTGCTCCAGACTGAGTATACTTAGTTCTTTCAACTGATCTTCCTATGGAAGTTTTTAGTCTTACCATAATAGACAATCTCCATCAGGCAATTATCAGTGTCTCACAAGACCTTGTTGAAATACTTCAACTGAGCAGAACAGAAGGTAGCATGATCAATATCTCCCATACTCTTTACATTTTGCTTCTCTAAATTCTACCTACAGTTACTTTGCCCTTTTTTTACTCTCCATATCCTACAGTTTGTTGACTCATTTTGAGGTTGTAGACTAATAAAACCCTCAGATTTTTTCAAACATATTGACCTATTTCACACATTCACACATGTTGACTATTCATCCTTTGTAATAGTGGTTTAAGAAATGTGATATTTCTGCAGTTGGTTTTTTTAAACTTGCCCAAATGTATGTTTCTTTTTTTTATTCATTTTATTCTTCTGTAGTTTACTTACTCAGTTTTGTTTTATTGAATCTAGCTCATTGTTCCAGCTTGCCAATATTTAACATCTTGATGTTTAATATATTACCCATCCCTCCCCAGCTTTATGCCTGCTGTCAATATTTAGTGGTTTTAGGAAATTCTATTGCTTATTCCACCAGATTACAGTATGTCATTTACATTTCTTCATATTATTCATAAAGATATCAGGACAATTTATCAAATATCTGCTAAGACTTAAGAACATTGTGTTTATAGCACTTCCCTTACTCATTAAATCACAAAAAGAAACAATTTAGTCTAGATTAAGTTAATCTTGCTAAATCTGTGTCTACTTTTAGGGGACATGATTTCCCTTTCTACATGCTTATAAATCATCCCTTTATTAATATATTCTAGAATTTTCCAGAAATCAAAGTGAAGCTCACCAATCAACCACCTGATAAGTTACTTCTTTTTTGGAAAACTGAAATGTTAATCCACCTACTATTCTGTAGTACTTCCCTCATTTTTCATAATTTCCAAAAAAATTGATCGGTGATTACAGTTCAGTGGTCAGTGATGCCTGCTAGTTCTCTTGGTAACTGAGATGTATTTTATCTGCATTTGATGAATAGAACTTATTCAGGGCATTTTCTTACCATTTCTTTAATTATCTTGGTTTTCAACTCCTTGTTAATCATTTTTGTTCTTTTCATATCAGACTGAAGATTGTTCTTCCTAGTTAAAAAACAAATAAGAAAAAAAACATGTTGAATAGTGCTCCATCATGTTATTTTTCCTCTGTCATGAGCCATGATCCTATCCCTTCTTTGATCTTAGTCTTACTTCCAATATAGTGATAAAATTAATTCTTTTTATTTCCCTTAGCTTACATTGAAAACTTTAGCTTATTCTGAGCTTTAGTATACCTAGCATTATTCTTGTAGGACCTTGCCACTGTTTTTAATTCATTCTCAGTAAACTTCCCTTGTTTTCATCATCTTTGTATCCCTTTCTTAGAGTTCCAGTTGTTCCAGAAATTTCCTGAGCATCCATATCAGTCTTTTAAGTTCTTTTATTCTCCATCAGAATCACTAGTGTTTGTGTCACCACATTTTTTCCCCAATAGCATCCCATCAGAATCCCAACTTTCCCTGTAGACTTTTAAGGAATGGGATCCTACCTATTCTTTTCTGAACTCTATGAAATCTCTTCTTTCCAAGTTTAGAGTTTGCCTTGCATTACTTCCCTTATTACAAATTCTAAAACATAGTAATTACTTCTTTTCAATGCTCCCAACATTTCAGCTTTGGTAGCCAACTGCTCTTTATTGGGCAGAATCAGTTCACAAATAACTGGGTACTCTCATTTTAATGACTCATACCAGTTATCTATTCAGAAATAGCCATGGTGTAAAGGATAATGTCTTCAAAATCATGACATAGAAGCTATCCTGAACAGCTACTGAGCTGATCTGCTTTCTCTCTCTCCTCTGATTCCAATGTCATCTTATTTCCCTTACCAAATCATAAACAAAGTATACAGGTCTATCCATGTCTTATTCAGTATGTATTCTTCACAGTAGTTTGCACACAGTATCTTCTCAGGAAATTTTTATTGGGTAAATAAATGAATTAATGAAAGTACTTTAAGTTCTTTAGGACTCCCCAACAATTATTTGAGCTGCTACAGCTTCTGCTACTGAACATATACAAATATATAAGTAATAATTAATATACTATAATTGTATTCTACTATAAATTATGCCATCTAATAATTCTATCATTAAGAACTATTCCAGGATACAATGTGAGGAGCAGGTAAATAAAGGAGAGCTAAAAAGAGATCCAAAGATCCAACTCTTTTTACTCTGATTCAGTACTAACCAAACAACCTTCTGATATATAATCACATTCTAGAATAGACTGGGGATCTGGACTGAGTCATTGCCATTTAAGAGTATTTGCCTTTGTCATTCTGCCTTCAGGGTTGAGCTACCTCTGCAGGAAAGACAATTTGGCAGACAGTCATAAAGAAAACTGAACTGAATGTGGGCTATTGCATTTGTCTAAACATGTTCAGCATCTTCAGTGGAAACTATTCTGTGAACCAGTAAAAGAAGAAAATTGAAATATAAGTTTTTTATTAAACCAAAATGATAGTGTGAGTGAGCAAAGTGATGAAATATGAAGCAGGGAACAACATGAACTGTCCAAATATAATTTGAGTTATAATATATAGGAGGTCATATCTTAATGCTTATTTCAATTACATTTTTCTTTTCTTATTTACCATAGACTTTAAACACACACACACACACACACACACACACAAACACTAATAGACTGAGATTGTCAGTGAGTAATAGTGGTCTGAGAAAATTTCAAACCTTTTCCTGTGTTTTACTGCTTAATACAAAAATACTTTGTTTTATGTAACAAACATAGTTTTTTTAAAGTGCATATTAGATTTTTATAAATCAAATCATATCAAATTATGAAAGCAAAAAACATTATTCCAAAAACTAGACAAAAGGGGAGCTATCCAAAAAAGATGAAATAAATTATCTGAGTTACTTGAGAATGAATACAGAATAATAGTGTTGACCTGCATTGATGTTCAGTAAGAACTCAGATTGGCAGTAAATGCTAAAGCCAGAAAAAAGGGTTATTAAGTTTTGTTTTGTTTTGTTTTGTTTTGTTTTGTTTTGTTTTGTTTTTTAACTATGTTGGAAGCAAGGAAAGGCCAAAAGGAAAGAGTCTCATTGTTCGGCGAAAGAGAACACAAAATGGTTCCCATAAAATAGAAAACAAGATAATGATGAGATGATCAAAAAGCATTTATATTTTCTTAATGAGTTTATGTTAACAGAGATCCAGAGGACCTATATCCTAAAGAACTGACTAAGCCATTGTCTGTCACCTGTGAGAGATAGTCAGGACTGGGAAAAAGGCAATATATAAATAAGATTGGAGTCTGAAAACTATACACAAATGATCCCAACTTTTATCCCAGGTAAAATTCCAGAACACATTCTTAAGGGGTTGATTTGTGGAAATTTAGCAGTGAATACTAAAAAGAAAAATAATTGTTTTTCAAAAACATGTTAACAGACTAACTTCATATTCTTTTCTAACAGAGTAACTAGATTGGTAGATCAGAAGCATGTTGTAGATATTATATACTTAGATTTAAGAAAAACACTTGAAAATACCTTTCTTATGCTTGACAATAAAATGGAAGGATTGTGCACTACATGAGAGTGCAATTAGGTAGATTTGGAACTGGTTGATAGATCCAAGGAGAAGTTAATAAAACTTGTCTAATTGGTCTTCTAATTGGTCTGCCTGCCTCAATTCTCTTCCCACACTAATTCATCCTCCACAGAGCTGCCAAAAAGTCATTTTCCTCAAGTGTAGGTCTGATCATTTCACTCTTCTACTCAATAAAGTCCAGTGGCTTCCAACTGTTTTTAGGATTAAATATGAACTCAATTTGGCATTTAAAATCTTTCATAACCTGACTTTACCTTTCTAGCCTTATTATACATTACTCTTTCTATAGTCCAACCAAGCCATCCTTCCTGTGCCTCCTTCCCAATGACCTTTCATCTTCCATTTTTGTGCCTTTGAAAAGGCTGTTTCCTATGCCTGTACTTTGCTTCTTCCTTATCTCTGCTTCTTAGAATCCTTAGTTTCCTTCAAAACTCAGTTTTTCACCAGTTTCTACAAGAAACCTTCCCTAATTTTCCCTATTTGCTTACAAAAAAAGTATTGTTGTTTAGTCTCCTGTCCTCAGAAAAAAAGTGGTGGTGATGGTGGTAGTCATTCTGTTTCTGGTGTGTGCAGCTCTTCATGACCTCATCTGGGGTTTTCTTAGCAAAGATACTAGGGTAGTTAGCCATTTCCTTCTCCAGCCCATTTTACAGGTGAGGTAAACAGAGTGAAATAACTTGCCCAGAATAACACAACTATTGAGTGACTGAAACCAGATTTGAATTTTACATGTAGGTATATCTCTATCCTATCTGCCCCTGAAAAACATTATCTTATAATTTTATGAATCCCCAGTAGATTGGTGACTACTTGAAGGCAAAAAATTTCCTATTTTTATCCCCACTGCCTATAAGAATGTCCAGCACAGGGTTGTGCTTAATTAATACTTATTGATTTAATAAATTGTCATATTGGAAAAAGATTTACCTAGTCATGTACCCCAGGGGACTCATTCTTTGCTCTGTGCAGTTTAACATCTTACTTTATTGATAATGTGGATAAAGACATGGATAACATGGAAGTAGAGATAATAGTTTGAACAGGGTCCAGATTCGGAAAGCTTTATGAAGATTAGCTGGAAGAGCTGTTTTCAAACTTTTTATTATCTTTTTGGTGATCCTTTCACATTCTTAAGAGTTACTGAGGACCTATTTATTCTCTTTTTAATTGTAAGCATTTTTATCCTTCAGCTATTTATTTAAAAATATTTTTCTGATTTCAATGTAATTCTCTACTAAGCAGACAATAATTATGTTGATCCTATCTCCTGCATTAGAAGTCAACAGGATTGGTTCATGTTGAATGCCATTTTTTTTTTCTCAAAGACTTGTCTTATATCTGACAGGATTCAAGCCCTATTTGGGATATGTACTAACTGCATGTAAGGAAACACTCCCAGCAACTTCTAAGCAAGCCTATCATAGAAAGGTTGCTGATCTTATCAACAGAAAGAATTTCCACACAGGGAAACAGGTTCGTACACCCTGGTATCTAAAAGATAATAGAAGTCATCTAGTCCAGCCCCTTATTTCATAGAAAGGTTTTGTGGCTTGTTTATGTCATACAGCTAGCAATTAAGTGGAAGAGCCAAGATTCAAACTCAGGTTTTGAGATACCAAGTTCTATAAGTGAAATCACTGGTTTGGATCAAGATCTCTTTCTATCCACCCTCCCAACCCAAATTCAAACTGCTTTGCTAAAATGCTTTGGACTCAAAGCTATGATGCAGCCTTTGCTTTCAAAGAGTTTGGATTCTAATAAAGAAATAATCAGATAGGAACTTATACATGTTATAATTTTTTTTTAAATTTTCATCAGTAGTTTAAAAAAAAGGTTGAAAACTTATCTTTGTATGTATTGGAAAAATAAAGTACTATTGAGGAAAAAAAGGTTGACTACATTACTTAATCTCCCTACATACCCCTACATACTAAAATTTACACTTTCATTTCTGAATACTTCTAAGAAATGACAAAGGAAGATAGGCAATTCAATAAGAAAAGTCTTTTATGGCTAAGCTATGTTCTCGAGATTATTTTACTTCTTTTATAGCTCTATATTATATTCACAGATCTCAGAGAAATATTTGCCACCATCAATATACTTCGATTCTGACAAATCCTAATTCATTGTGGGCGTATATAAAAAAGTACCTTGACATTCTAGTCTCCACAATGATGCAATGGCCAATCAAGGGAAGACTTTAACTGACCCATATCTCCTGAAGAGTAGGGTGACTCATTCTTTTGTAATAGGCCCAGTATTATTCAGTCTCTTTTATGCAACATTCTTGTCTACAAATACCTGGGAATACAAAATGCATTTGCAGATATCTGGGAAATCTTTTCAGTAACACAATTCAGAAGCATCTTGAAAGGGAGAACATAAAGTGAGAAATAGTTGCATAGCTCTATATGTATTCTTGAGGCATACACTTAAGAGAGCATGTATTTGTTTTTAGATAGTGTTGCTGACCGACATGCTGGATGGGACATGATGCCAGTCTTCTTCAGTCATATGCCATCTGACTATTTCATCAAAGTCACCTATGGAGGCTGGTAAATGTCAAGGCCATTATAACACATTTTATCACAGATTAGCTCTGCGTGTATTCCTTCTGCTTTTTAGAACACTACTTTTATCTATGCTATTGACCCTATCCTATCTGTCTCTTAGGATCTTATTCCATCAATTATCTCCTTCTTTTTTGGATCTTAATCTTTTTTTTTTTCCCTTGCTTGTTCATTCCTTTTTAATAACATCAGGAATATTTAACCTGAGATACTTGAATTTTCTAAAAAATGTTTTAATACAATTTTCTTTTGTAATGTATATTTTATTTAATGCATTTAAAAACATTCTAAGACTGGGTTTATAGACTTCTCTAGACTGTTAATAGGGTCCATAATAAACAAACAAACAAACAAAAAAGGTTAAGAACCTCTTTTCTACAGTTTATAGGACCTGGGTTCAAATCTCAACCTTGAAGAGTACTTCCTGTGAGTTTTAGGACCATAATTTAACTTCTTCTGTTGATGAGACTTCCTTAGTTGGACTATATAGGTTTGGAAATCTCTTCTGGTTTTCAGTCTAGAAATTCTCTGCTCTTTCAAATTGTCATCTTATTTTTCTCCTTTCTTTTACTTCTAAACGTCTCTCTCTATATTCCCTCACCCACTTACTCCTTAACCATTAGAAATTTTCCCATCTACCAAAATTGCTCTCTTCAACATCACCAATGACATTCTAATAGCCAAATCTAATCAGAGCTATAATCAGGATGGGGACAATGGAAATTTACCTCAAATGAACTGAATTGAGAAACTCTTAACTTGGCATCCTGGTTTAATGGATCCCACACTAAAGGATGAAGGGGAGGGAACAGACATTTCAACATTCAGGGGTCTTCCAGTAAAGTCAGTTCAACCACCATTGCCCCTCCACTAGGGTCTGGAAAAATCAAATCCAGGCAATTCCTCTTTCTTTTTTCTTATTCTCCCTTCCAAACTGTTCTTTCAACACTTTACATGCCTCCCACCCAAATTGAGGTTTAGGGAAGAACAAAAAAATTGTAATGGAGTTGGCTACCCACAATTGGTGGGCTCAGTAGAGCAATTTCATCACTTGCCAAATTGGAACTTATCCTACACTCAATGAATAGGGATTGGACAGAAGGGACTACCTAACTGGCATGGAAATGCCACTTTCATAAACCTCTTTAGTCTATTTCAATGAGTCCCTACTGCCAGTGACTCCCCAGAGGGTGAGAGGAGGCATATTACTGGAGTATACTTCTCCTTGCCCAGGATGGGATACACATCCCCATTCCCACTACCCTTGGTCTTCAGTAGATGATTATGACCCTTTGCCATCCCCTTCCTTTTACTGTACCTCACCCACAGATTCAATTATCTCTATGTAGATGTCTCTTAGATCTATATAACCATCTCTATTCTCCATCTTATGCTCCCTCTCTATTGGACATCTCTGCTTGGATATCCCATAGACCTGCTCAAGATGGAGTTCATTATTTACTCCGAAACCCACTCATCATCCAAACTTCCCCATTAAAAGGAAATATACTTTCAGTCACTTTGGTTTACGTAGTATGCATTATCTTTAACTCTTCTCTCTACCTTAACCTTACCCTCCCTTATCTAATCAGTGACCAAGTCTTAGAGACTAAATTTCTACAATATTTCTTGATTCTGTCCCCTTTTTGTTCTTCCCTCAGCTACCATCCCACAGAAGTAACTCAAGTTTTCATTCCCTCTTCCCCAAGCTCTTGCTATGGCAACTTAAGTGGACTTCCAACTTCCAGTCTCTCTAGCCGCCAATCTATGCTCCATAAAGCTGCCAAAATCATCTTCCTAAAAAATAAGTCTAATTATGTCACTCCCTGTTCTACAACCTTCAGTGGATCCCTATTGCCTCTATGATAGCTCTGGGACAAATTCCTCCATTTAGCATTCAAAGACTTTCTCAGTGTAAATCCAGCCTCTCTTTTCAGATTTATTTTACAGTACTTACTTTTATTCACTTTTTCCCCAAACTTGCTTAGTTCCTGTTCATTGAACTAGTTCTTCCACTATTTCAATTTCCATATTATTTCTGTCTCACATCCCAATTTTCCTTCAGTGCTTAGTACTTCAGGAAACAAAGCCTGTTCTAATTCCTCTAGTTTTTAATGATCTAATTACTTGTTACTATGTATTTGTATATCTACATACATCTCTTCCATGACAGTAGAATGTAAGCTGTTTGAAGACAAGTACCCTTATATTGCCTGGCATTTACTGTAATACAGTGTAGGTACTGTAGCTCAGAGCAGGAGCTTATGCTGGATTGGGCTGTATTAAACTGGAAACTAATAAATGATAAGATAGGTTTTCCCAGAGTCTTTGTCTCAAATGTCATCTACTGAGGGAATTTTTTGACCTATTGTCTAAGATGCAAAAATTAAGGTTCTGAATCTAATGAACCAACTCAGTTCATACCATCCTGAACATCTCTATGACATTTTCTACTGTAGGTAACTTTTCTTTTTGAAACTATCTTCCTTTGGGTTTTCTCCTATTCCTTTATTTTTCTTTCAATGGCAGATTCCTCTCCTTACTCCAGACTCCCAAACAACCCCATTTCCTCCACTCTGTCTATGTTTCTCTTGTCAATCAATTCTGATCTCTTGGCTTCAATTATCACCTCTAACCCAAAACTTTCTTACATGCTAACTGCCTGCTGGACATTTCCATTTATATGTCATAGAGCATCTGTACACCCCAGATATTCAAAGATGAATTCTTCATCTTTCCTTCACAGATGAGCTCCTCCTCTTGACTTCTCTGTTAATCATATCCATCACATAAGTTTGAAACTCTGAAGTCAGTTTTAACTCTTACCATTCCCTCACTACCTACATCTAATCATCTTGCCTTTAGTCTCATGTCTATCCTTTCCTTTCCATTTCTGCTAGCTCCATTAAAATCAGGCCCTTTAATCACTCATCAGGAATATTTCAGAAGCCCAGGTCCAGTTATTCTTTCTCTATCCATTTGCTTTCCATTGCCAAATAAAGTACTTCTGTGGTCAAATGATTTATTTCTCAGCTGAGAAATTTCCAGAGGCTCCCTATTGCCTAATGAATACAATCTAGCTTCCTTAGCTACCTTAGTGATCTGGCCTCTACCCCTCTTTCCTCTTCCCCTTACCTTCCACTCTTCCCCTCCATACACTCTATATGGCTTCCTCATTTTAAAGGAATAAATTATTTAGCCAATGGGGTCACACAAGTAAATAAATTTCAGAAGCAAAATTTGAACCTTCTTCAGTGCCAGGATGTTTTTCCACTGTACCCTGCTGCTTCTTAATTCCTTATCAGATCTGAATCCATTAATTCTAGGAGTTACAAACCTGACAATTCTGGGAATATTGCTCCTATTAAGAATGTTGGTTGGATTCTTTGAGTCTTATGGGGGCCTGTGCTGTCCCTTTAAAAAAGGAGAGCCTTTTGCTTCTTGTGCCTGGGTTCTCTTGGTCCATTTGATCTCAGCAGCTGTTCCCCAAACTGATGCTATTCAGAGATTTTCTCCAGCTCTTTGTTGTGCTTTTAGGCTTTGCTGTGCTTTTGTTTTCCTATAGTACCGATTGTCAGATAGAAATCACATATTTGGGGGTGAGACAGTTGGCAGATAGTGGAGGAAATAGTTATTCACAATGATTGGTGCCATTTCCCTTTTCTTAAGATCAAAATAATCTTAGTCTACCCAAAGGTCTGAAAATAGCAGGAAAGGAAAAATCCTGTCCTGTCTCCCTAATTTGATGCATCAAAAGTTAAGTTGATATATATATAGGAACTAGGGGGAGGGAGAGGAGCCTCAAATAAAAATATCTGTTGTTATATTATCCAAGGGAGGAACACCCCAAATATTTGTCCTTCTAGAAATAAACATATTTTACATTTCCCCTAACAGATGCCAACTCTCATGTTTAAAATGGACACACCATTTTACAGCTCATAAATTTTCTATTTAAAGCCCATTTCATTTATACTTTTCACTTAATATAATAATTAGTTACAAACTCAATTTTGCTTTGGTTAGTAATAAAGTACATTGGCTCCCTTGAAAGTTTTTTTCTCCCATTCCTCTGCCAAATTGATGAATTTCTAAGTCACAAGATTAAATGTCTTTAAGAATGTTTTAATTTCTTCATGTCCATTGAGAGAGACAGCTTGGTAGAGTGTGGAGAAGGAAAGAAAGAAGGAAAGGAAAAGGAAGGTGAATTTATTTAGTACTTATGTATCAACACCATAGTAAGCACTTTTTTACAAATATTTTCTCATTTGATCCTCATAAGAGCCCTTCAAGACAGATGTTTTTTACAGTTGGGAAAATTAAGACGAAAACTTGAGTTGCCCAGGGCCACATAGCCAGTAAGTATCTGAGCCTGTATTGAACACTAGTCTTTCTGACTCCAGCCAAGGGCAGGATTCTACCTACTATATCGATCAGCTGTCTGCAGAAAGAGTGCTTGACCTGAAGTCAGGAAAACCTGAGTTCCAGTTCTACTTCCCACACTAAGTTGTCATGAGCAAGTTTCTTAAAGTCTCTAAGTCTCTGGTGACTCTCTAAAGTTTGTAAATTATGAGTAGGTCTTATTGGTCCTAGAGGTGAAGGACCTTGATGCACTTGGATCATTTTTTTTCAAATGCCAATTTCAGTGATCAGTGAAATGAAAGGAGTTCAACTAAGTGCTCCCATTCTCTTTTTAATTGTTCACTGGACTTCTGATTCCATTGTTATAGGAAATTTAAGATCTTAGTGAGGCACCTGGGGACTACAGAAAAATTAAATGACTTGCCTAGAGCCAGGTAGCCAGAGAGAGGAGTATTAAGTCCCTAAGGTACTAAAATAGGAATTAGCTTTCTTCAAATTTATTTATACTTTTAAGTAACTAGGCTAGTGTGTAAAGGAAAGTACTTAAGCCTTTGCGTTTGGCAGATGGATTCTAAGTCAGTAATACTAAAGAATTGTGTTTATGATAATAACAGTACAAATGATATTTAAATATCTTTTCATCTGTCAAGATACCAAGGGTCACAGAAACCAATCTAAAACATTGACATACAATTGTCTTTTATATTATCTTCATTGTTTCATAGGATTTAGAGCCAGAAGGGATGGTGGAAGATATTTAGTTCATTGCACACATAGATCATTCAGATAATGAAAAAAATCGACCTGTATAGAGCTTTAAGGTTTGTAAAGCACTACATATATATGTTATGTATATATATGTATTCATTTGATCCTCAAAACAAAGACATGAGATAGTTGCTACTATTATCCCCATTTTACAGATAATGAAACAAACTGAAAAAGGTGTTTTGTTGCTGTTGTTTTTTTTAAGTGGCTTGCCCAGGATTACACATGTAGTAAGTGTCTTAGGCAGGATTTGTCTAAAGCCTTCTTGACTGTTGACAACATCCTCATACTTCCGCCTGTAATGAAAACCTATCATTTTAACATGGATATCCATCCAGTGTCACCATATAGTCATAAATCATCCAGTGCTGCAGTCATTCAAAATTCAAAATTGTAGGTCAGCTCAAGGGCTATAGAGAGATGCATGCTGGTTGTGAATAGGTGGCAACACATTACCATTGATAAACTGTTCAGGAAGGACATCAAAGATATCATCCAAGAGATAGATATATAAGTAGGAAAAGGAAATTGACTCTTCATGTAGTCAGAGCAAGAACTGATGAACCTTGCCAGTTATACAGTATCAAGACAACTGAGGGTGATGCTACCAGTACAATGGGAAAACCCCATTGGAGACCACAAAGAAGTCATGCACAAAAGTCCCCCTGGATGAGAACATTCAGATAGATTGCAATCTGCATCATGGGATAGATTACTCATCAATGAGATTAAAGATCCATCAAAATTGTCTATGTTTTTTGAACCTAATTTTGAACCTAAGTTATTAAGCAACTCAATTCATAAGCCCATCCTTTCCACAAGGAGAAATATTGAGCAATGAGCCTGAAAATACATTACTTTAGGAACACAAAATCTTATTAGTAAATGACATATACCTGAAATATAAACAATCCAAATGAGATTTCTGCCCACATTCTAATGAAATATAATTTACTCTAGTTAGTGTCATCCTGCAGTATATCCATGAGAGAAAAACAAATACATTTTGAGAATGCCAAATAATTTTATGTTAAAACCACAAAATGTGTATGTGTCCATGTGTCTGTGTAGTAGCTTCCTTAGGTAAAGAAAGCTTTGCTGCATCATCTATTGAGTATGAGAACAATTGCATAATTAAAGATGAAGTTTCTTAGAATATGCGTTTGGGTCAACATACCCAGCCCCCAGTGGGAACTTCAACCATACCCACCCCCCACCACTCCTGAAAATTCTGAAAGACTGAAGTTTCTAGCACTTCAGGTTTCAATTTGGGAATATGACTATTCATTTAAAATTCTGACACATTTTCAGAAGTAGTATATCAAAATTGTTTTGTATTTGCAGTAATTCAAGAAAATTCAGCAAACATTTCTGAAGCACCTACTCTGCGCATCTTGGCAGAGTAGGAGAAATACTGGCTGGATCTGAGGTCCAGGTGACCTGGGTTTGAATGCCCTCTCTGGCAGTATATATGACTATGAGTAAATTACAAACTCTCTAATCTCAGATAACTTGGTACTATTTAGAATTATAGATGGATTGTTTCTATACTTGTCAGTTACTAAATAAACCTTGACATTCCTCTTTCCTGTCCTTATTCTCTGCAACAAAATGAAATTCTAAATATTGAACTTGAACTATTGAATTTGTCATTTAAGAAAATAATAGTATATAGGCAGAGCCCTACAATGTAAAGAGTACTGTTTTTAAATGCACAAAAAAAAAAATACATTGGATTACAAAGGAAACCAATTACATTGAAAAAACAATGAAAAAATATTAGCAAGTTCACAAACCTTAGATTAAAAACCCTAAACTATATTATTTATGAAATCCCTAATTCAGTCCTAATCCAAAGATCATGTGATCTTTCTCTCTTTTTCTCTCTCTCTATATTAAATGCTTCAATAAAAAGGAAAATAATTTAAAATATATTTTCCATTTATTTCTTTCATTAAAAATAAATCCACATTAAGAAATCAAATTTAAGGAGATTCATAAATGCTATGTAAAATATGTCTAATAATTTAAGATTGCAAAACTGAAGATAAACTGTAATTGTTCTTTCTTACTCACTAATTTTTCTATCCTTGGAGTTAGAGATGTGACATGAATTCTTTGCCTCGATTTTAATATTGTCAAAATAGTTTCTTGCTGACAGCAATTCAAAAAGCAATTAAATACAAAGCCTTCATAAGTGATTTTTCAACTAACAAATCTTTTTTTTTTTTTTTTAAGTTCTTTGGCATTTCATTTCAAGACACATTCATTTGAAAAATTGATTAATTTCCTCCTTCCTTAATTCTAAATGTTTTGTTTTCAAATGTTGAAAAAGCTTTTTCTGGCCTCTTGTTTTTTTATTATTATTTGGGGTGTTTTTCCCCCCAACAAAGTATTTCCATAAATGACACCCCCTGCTTTTAGCAAGTTCTTTCTATCCAAACAGTAAAAAGAATTTGAGTTTCAAGGATAGGGCAGTACACCGTGGTAGGTGGGGATGGGGGCAAGTTATAAAGGAATACCAACTACTTCCTCTTAAATCTGAGAAGTGACTAAGGTAAGATTTGAATGTAGGACTTTCTGATTCCAAGTCCAGGACTATGGCATTGCTTCATGTAGGTTCCAGTTAACAAATGATTATCCAGTCTGTGCTTTGAAGTCCTTGAGGCAGGGAAAACCCATCAATTCCTAGAATAATCTATTTCACTTTTATTGTTGCTCAGTCTTTCAGTTGTACCCAATTGTTCACAATCCCATAGACTTGTTCTAAGGGTTTTTTTTTTTTTTTTTCCTGAGGCAATTGAGGTAAAGTGACTTGCCCAGGGTCACACAGATAGGAAGTGTTAAGTATCTGAGGTCAAATTTGAACTCAGGTCCTCCTGACTTCAGGGCTGGTGCTCTATCCACTGTGCTACCTAGCTGCCCCTCTTGGGGCTTTTTTGATACTGAAGTGGTTTGCCACTTTCTTCTCCAGTGTCCCTATTTTACAGATGAGGAACTGAGACAAATGGGAGTTAAATGACTTGCCCAGCGCCACACAACTGGAAAGAATCTGAGCCCATATTTGAATTCAAATCTTCCTAACTCCAGGCTGGGTGTTCTATCCACTGTGCCGCCTAGCTACCCACATTTCACTTTTGGATAGCTCTAATTATTAGGAAGTTTTAGTTAGGGTCACTCTCATTTTGTCTCTTGCATCTTTTGCACCTTGTTATGTAATTCTCCTATCTCATAGCCCTTCAAGTACTTGAAAAGAATTGCTATGTCTCAAGTGATACATTTCCTGCTTCAAGATAAACTTCCCCAGTTCCTTCAATAGCTCCTCATGTGACATTATCTAGAGGCCCTTCACCACCCTGATTGACCTCCCCTGGATGCTCTCTATTTATCTTCTTGCCTAAAACATGACCCAGAAATGGAACATAAAACTCTGGAAATGTACTAATCAGGAAACAGCATAGGGGAATGAAAACAGTGCAAGATCACTCATTGATCTCTAGGACTCTCAAATTGGAACTTCCTATTAAGATAATATGGAATCATGAAAAATTATTCTTTGGGACATGATCAAGTTCTAAATGTACCAAACTATTTTATCATGTAATTCACATTTCTCCATCTTCTCTCTCTCTCTCTCTCTCTCTCTCTCTCTCTCTCTCTCTCTCTCTCTTTCTCTCTTTATATATATATATATATATATGTATATATGTATACACACATATATATATATATATATACATATGTGAAAGATAAAATACTTTGTCAAATACATTACTATAATGTAGGAAAATGCTTGGTATTGCATTTTCCAAATGGACTCATTTAGTATTTCTGTCAAAAGAGGAAATGAAGGTAATCTACCATGATTTAATTTTGATAAAATTATGATAGGTTTTTGTGGTCATTGCTTCCTTTTCTAGATGTCCATTGACCTCTTTAAAAATAATATGCTCTAGAACTTTTGTCAGAAATTAAAGTCAAATTCATTGGCCTGTAGTTTCCACAGAGTATTCTGTTGTATTTTTTTTTAAATTGCCTTCCTTTAATTCTATAACACTCCACATTTCCACCATTTTTTTTTTTTTTTTCTTTTTCGATGAGGCAATTGGGATTAAGTGATTTGCCCAGGGTCACACAGATAGGAAGTGTTAAGTGTCTGAGGTCACATTTGAACTCAGGCCCTCCTGACTTCAGGGCTGGTGCTCTATCCACTGCACCAACTAGCTACCCCTACAGTTTTTTAAAGATCAATGACTATGGATTAGCAATCATATTTGCCATCTATTTTAGTATCCTATGATATTTATTGAGGTCCAGTGATTTGAATTTTTGGATAGTATCAGGTATAGAATACATTATTTTCTTGCTGCTTCTTCCAGTTTTTAAAGAATGACATTAAAGCAAGCTAAAAATTATTAACTTCTTTACTTTTGAGTGAAAGAACTTCAGCAAGTGTCTGGATAATGAAGTCTTCCCTCACTACTATGTTAATGTTTTCATGTCAGACTTGAAATCTATTTTCTGAACTAGTCTGTATTATTTTTTAAATATAATTTCTATTTCAATTTTTTATATACCTCCATCCAAAATGCTCTCCAGTTCTCTGACTTTAGTTCCTAAATTTTCTCATGTGATTATTTTAAATTTAATACACAATGGTACTTTGTTACTCTTTTGAATTGAGATATTTAGTTTAACTCTCTTGTTACCTATGTTTTGTACATTTGAATATAGACATTTGGGACTGTGAGTTTCAGTGCTAGTTCCTTTTTAAAAGTTAATCTCTTGTTACCAGGCATTTCTCTTTCCAGTATCTAACTTGGTTTCTGAATGGAAGCAGTTTTCTTTCTTTCTTTCTTCCTTTCTTCCTTCTTTTCTTTCTTTCTTCCTTTCTTCCTTCTTTCTTTCTTTCTTCCTTTCTTCCTTCTTTCCTTTCTTCCTTTCTTCCTTCTTTCCTTTCTTTCTTTCTTTCTTTCTTTCTTTCTTTCTTTCTTTCTTTCTT
>JAJPUD010000067.1:177863-196922 GCA_023553655.1 Myrmecobius fasciatus
TCTCTCTCTTTCTCTCTCTCTCTTCAATTTAAAGTTTTTTGGTCAAAGGTGAAAAGTTCAAGCAAATGCATTTTTAATATTCTTTCTTAGTTATGCTTCATCCCTAGCTAGGTAACTATCATTCCTATATTTTAAGTCATAATCCAGAAATCCAAATTCCACCCACAGATATCCTCTTCTTAATAGGATGCTCAATTCCCTTAACCAGCTGCCTATTTCCTCCTTTAATTTTCTAGGGAAAGAGAGCATGTCATTTATCATTTTTGAATACTCAGTGCCTAACACAATGCCTTATACATGTTGAGTGTTTAATAAATGTTTACCAAATTAAATGGAATTTCTTTTTTGTTATTGTTTGCCTTAGCCAAATCTGAAATACTTAATTTGCTGTTATATTTGTAGCCAAGACCAAGAAATATTGCTTATATTTTAACCCAAAGTTAAGCATTTTTTTGTATTTTTCCCATTCATTCAAAAATCAGTTATATTTTCCTACCTCAGAAGACTATATTGAATCAATCTCATTCTTATGAGATAATTTAAATAACTTAATGATATGCCTAAAAATGAACATCTCCCATTGTCTACTGGGATACTTATCTCAAGACAGACTTCAGAGCACTGACACATGGCACAGACATGATAAGTGAACCCTCTGACTTAGGTATACATTCATTGCAATTTCCCATCCAAGAAATTAATTGGGAGTTAAGGCCTATTTATATTGATCAAACTGAGTTAAGTTGTAATTCACTTTGTCTGACAAGACTAGAGTCAGTAATTTATATGTTTTAAGAAGTAAAGACCTTTGATGATAAAAGTTTTGCAGACTATTAAAATATTTGCCACAGAGAAGAGCTGGCTCACAGCCCAGCATTTGGGGAGACCGATCATTCACAACTCTTAAGTCAAATAATATCAAATCCTAGATAGTATTTCAGAGTATTCATAGTGAATCATCCCTGTTGAACACATCTAAATCTCATTCACAAAAGTGTTCTACACTGGGCTTAGGACTTGGGGAACTGCCTTACTCTCAATGCAAGACTCATTCATTCATAAGTGGTAGCTTTCTTGACTTCCTAGTATTATTAGATAATTATTTGCACTTTCTTACAAAGAAATTGGCCTGAAGCAATGTGGTATAGGGGAAAGAGCACTTAGACTTGGAGCCATAAATGTTGGTTTCCAGAGCAAGGTTTTTGATATCTGTGAACTTGGACAAGGCACTTCAGGTTTATGGACCTCTGGGTCCTAACTTGTAAAATAAGTTGAGTTAGATAACTTCTGAAGTCCCTTCCTATGATAGTTTTGGCTCATCACCATCCTGGTCATGGCACATACTCCCCTTCTCACATCAAAATTATGTTGTATATACTTAGAATTCACTGATCTATACATATTTTATTGATCTATACATATATTGTAGCCCCACCCTCAGTCAAGGGAATACTCCTTGAAATAATTCTTTTTTGTTTTTGTATCCTCAATACCTAACAGTATTTACTTGATAAGTGCTTGTTAAACAGAGTTGAATTCAGGTAACATTTTAGCCACATTGTTTGTTGTTGAGTCATTTGAATCATGTCTGGCTCTTCATGACCCCATTTTTTTGGCAAAGATACTGGAATAGTTTGCCATTTCCTTCTCCAGATCATTTTACAGATGAGGAAACTGAGGCAAACAGGGTTAAGTGACTTGCCCAGGCATACAGCTAGTAAGTATCTGAGGTCATATTAGAACTCTGGTCTTCTTGACTCCAAGCCCAGAACTCTATGCTTTATACTACCTACTTATGCCTTTTTAGCAGTAATTCTCAAAGTTGAGAACTTCAACAGTGTGGAAAGAATACTTACACTGATGAGATTAGCCATCCTTAAAAATATTGAAGGAATTACAGGATGCCTAGGACATTGATCAGCACCATCTTGTTTTTAAATCAATCATATTTTTTCTTTTGAAGAGCTTTACTGATACATAAATATAGCAAAAACGTAATTTTGTTCACATAGGAACTTTCTCCAGTCATCTAGTTCACAACAATCTATATTTTATACTATCGGACATCTGTTAGAGCCTCAGACAGATTTAAATGATTTTCCAATGGTCACATAGCTATTAAGTATCAGAGTCAGGATCTGAAGGGAAAAGGGAATAAACATTTAATAAGTAACTACTTTGTACTAGGTACTGTGCTAAGTGCTTTGCAAAAGAATCACCTAATTTGAAGCTGGGTCTTCTTGACTCCAAGTGGTGGTTTATCTACTATTTTATACTGCCTCCCTTTTCTGACATTTTAAATTATTTTGGAGGAAGGAAGTGGGGATCTGGCCCTGTCATTTTATGAGTTCAGAAAACTCAAAATTTAGGAAGTTCCTGCAAATATGGATCATCTCATCTATAAGCAAGGGTCTTAGAGAATAGCTTAGGTTACTGAGAAGTTGAGGGATTGATTGAAAGGCCCATAAAGGAAGGACTTACAGATATTCTATAAAATTAACTGTGTGAGGAATTCTTCCAAGCCTTACAATACCTAGATTTGTAATGCCACCAAAGTTCAGTTTTTTCTAATTAACAGTATATGATGGCTTAGTTATAATGAAAATTACCAAATATTCCAACCTGCAAAATACCTTTTCTTTCTCAGAAGAGAAAATAATAGATTTCAAACCATGCAAAACAAATAGAATTATTTCTAGCAGACTTAGTTTATATGTACAATGGACTGGTAAGTGTGTGTATATGTGTATAAAACCTTCTAGTCAGCCAAATAATGCATTTCTCTATCTATCTATCTATCTATCTATCTATCTATCTATCTATCTATCTATATGCATGTGTATGTGTATTCCTCTTTAAAGGAAAAAAAACTATATATATTTGGGAGAATACATACACATATATACACATATCTACATAAAAGGCTATACACAAATACAGCCTTTTGAAAATCTTAGCTCAGCTTTAATATGGAATGTCTGTCTGAACCCTTATAATCCTGGCTCAAAAGAAAAGGATTATAGACACATTATTGTCTCAGTATCTATGCCCATGAATGACAATAAGCTATTTTGTTGATAACTGAGAGGGTAATTAAACCGTAGCTATCTAGGCAAAATGCAGCTGACCCCCTTGTTTTGTTGGTGTTCTCAGCTGCTGCTACCTAGAGTAAAACCCATTTCTCCCCAGGGGAAGGTCTGTGAGTCAGTCTTCTCAGGCTAAGCTAGTTCTGTAATGAGATTGTTGTTAAACATGCCCAATCAAATAAGGACCCAGTTTCCTTAGGGATGACCTCAATCCCAGCAGTGAATCTAGAATAGATTAGTGCAGCCCTGAGCCCTCAATACTGATTATTTTCTGGTAAACAAGGAAAATATTGGAAACATATAAGAGCATTACAATACCAGTATTAAATTCATATTTTGTGAGTGTTTATTAATGTTTATCTTTGTCCAAATAAAGACTTTGACCTATGGATTGAATCATCCATAAACACAGAGGCATGTCTTAGGCTTTGGAGGGGAGAGGAAGGTGTGGCTATCACCTCAGAGATAACATTCATTTCTTAAATGCAGGAATTTCAGTTTTTAAAGGTTAAAGATTTAGAAAGTAAAAGATCAACCTGGATAAAAACAACACTTTTGATCCTTCATTAGCCACAGATTGTTTTTATTCCCTTCTCTTTTGCATCACTGATATATGTGTACAATAATGAGGCAAAGAAAACATACAAAATGATTATCCATATACCTGATGATTGTGTCCTGATCAAAGAAACAAAAAAGGAAAAAGCAGAATGTAGTTGGGAAAGAAATTCACTTCCAAATCCTGTCTTTAGAATTGAGGATATGGGGAGAGGATGGGGAATCTGACCAATGATTTACTCCAAGGTAGGAAATTCCCAATGTAGAGACCACCTCCAAAAATGCATATTGTCAATACATCTCTGTAGCTTATAGTCTTAGAGTTAGCATTGAGAGGTTAAATCACTTGCCATAGGACCACAGAGTAGCATGTTTCAGGACTCTACTGTACCATGCTCTGTACTGTCTTTAAAAAATTAAAACTTCCAAGTGACAGAATTCAGAAATAGAAAAACTCCTGAAGAAATTCAAGGAGGGAATTGTGTTAAATAGTTTTAATTTGAAATTCAAAGACCAGCAGGGCCATTTAGGATGCTAAACAGTCTATCCTGAGAACAGAGAAATACTGATCTGTTAAGGAGTTGGATTCTCTGAGCTCAAGAAAGAGCTGCCCAGTTCAGTCTAGTCAGGAGTTAGGTGGAAAAGGGCAACTTTGCCTACATATTCTCCATCAAGCCTGCAAACATTTCTCTTGGGGATTAAGAACAAGTTGGCAAACAAAGATGAAATAAAACATAACCAGATGGTACCCTGAGTGACTATTCTTTTCTCACTGTGACTTACATATATGCCCCCCATTGCTGGGGTGAAAATTTTATAAAATTTACAATTATTCTGTTGTAAAGACCAAAAGTATAATAGTGATGATACCAATGGGGTTTTGTAGTTCTGGTGGTCCATTTTGAAGTACATTTAGAAATGAGGGGTGAGTGATTAATGGCTCGCATTTCTATGCCTCTTTAAGGTCTGTAATATTTTTTCATAAAATTTCAGAAGTGGAAGGGACCCCTGAAAGCATCTTTCACAACTCATATACAAGAGAGAATCCCAACTAGTTAAAATGCTTGAAGCATTCTCTTCAAGACCTCCAATAGGGATAAGAGATTGGGAGGGAGAGAACCACTGATTCCCAAAGGCTCATTCCATTTTTGGACAGATTTAATTGTTTGAAAGTTATATCAAGCCTAAATTAATTTTTTTTTTTTTAGAAATTTCAACCATTGCTCCTAATTCTGTTCTCTAAGACCAAATAGAATTTGTCTAAATCCCTCTTACATATATAACCCTTTTCAAATACTTTAAGGCAACTATTATATTTTTCTATGCATCTACTCTTCTGGAGGTTAAACATGCTCAGTTCCTTCAACTGAATATTTTATAGCATTGACTTAAGATTTTTCATCCTCCTGATTGTCCTTTATTGGATGCTGTTCATTTTATCAGTATCTTTCCTAAAATGGGGAACTAAGAATTGAACATTATATTCCAGATATGATCTGATCAAGGCAGAGTAAAGCTATCACTTCTTTATTCTTGCGAGCTATGCCTCTCAGTGCAGCTCAATATTTCATTAACTATTTAATTTTTTTTTTACTTTTTATGCCATATTATTTATATATTGAGTTTGCAGGCCACTGAAACCTCCAGATCTTTTTCAGTCATGCTACTTTCTAATCATGTCTCCTCTATCTCTGTATTGGTAAAATCATTTTTTTAAATCTAAGAATTCGCCTTTATATTGTTTCCTCTTAAACTTCATCTTGTTATTTTCAGCTCAGTGCTCGAATCTGTTAATGTCCTTGGGGATCCTGACTATGTCATCCCGTATGTTAGCTATTTCTCCAGAGATTTGTATCATATGCAAATTTTGCTAGCATGCCAACTGTCTATTTAAATCATTGGAACAGTGTTAAATGGCATAAGACCAAGTCTTGGACACTACTGTAGACTTTCTAAGTGACATCAAACCATTAATACCTTTTTTTCTCCCTTTAGTCTAGCCGTCTCAAGTCAAGTCATCTAACAGGTTAATTCCAAATTCATCTCATTGTACTATTGTCTAGACCACATCTTTCCATCTTTTCTATGAGAATATCATATGGGACTTTATCAAATGCTTTGTTAAAATCTAGGTCATCATTCCCTTGATCAAAAAAAGGAAATGGTGAAACCATGTTGGTTCATATTAATGACCACTTCTTTTTCTATATGTCCACTGAATCATCTTTAAATAATATGTTCTAGAATTTTGCCATAATGGAAGCCAAGCTCCCTGGCTTGCAGTTTCTTTTTCCCTTTCCTGAAAATTTTTGTCATATTTGTCTTTCTCCAGTACTAAGGTATTCCTTCAATTTGCCAGGATTTTTCACCTATCACTAATGGTGATTCAGCAATCACATCCACCTATTTTTTTGGCTCCCAAATATAGAACTAGATGACTTTAATTTATCGGGAGTAGCTAGATGCACCATTATTACCTTATTTATTGTGAGGATCAATTTCTTACTGAATGGTTTTGTTCTATCCTTTCCAACTCAAAGGTCATTCTTGTCTGAGAAAAATGAAATAAATAAGAATCTGTCTTCTCTTTATCAGTTATTGTCAGCGATTCACTCCAAGCATCAGTCTTCATGTTGCTCTGAACCATCTCTTTCTCCAATATAGTTAAGTCCCCTCCAAATAAACACTGCTTCTTGTCATTTTTTGGTCATTTTTTTTGTCATTTCCTCAACTTTTCTAGTTGACTATATTTCAATAAGATCAACACTATTCATAGGCTAGCACCATACTTTTTTATTCATCTTCTGTCATTTGTTGTTACTTCCATCTTATGCACATATCTTCTTAAAATCTGTGTTGAGTGATGAGTTCACTGTGCATCTACATCTTGACTTTCAGACAACTATTGTTACTCCTTATCAGAACTTTCTCTTTGTGTCCGAAATTTCACTCTTAGAAGTTTCCCAATCCTCTGAACTACTTCTCTTGTAGAATTTTTAGTCCATTATATATACCACCCTTCCTCTGGATCCTTTGAAATCTACTCTTCCAGAATTGAAAGAGTATATGAACTCTGTCTGACTTTGCTCTCCTCCATCAAACTCTGAGAAGCTGGTCACTTCTTCCATGGTTTCGAAAATTTCCATCCCACTTACTAGTTCATCTCTGTCAATGATATATTCAAAACAGAATTTCTTTTTCGGTTCTTCTACCATAAAAAAGACTCTACCCTTTTTGAAAGATGAAATTGTCCTTGGGGTGAGTAAAGAAGTTATTACCTATTCTGTTTCTCTCTGTGTATGTATATGCACATGTGTACTCATGTGTGCATACATGTGACACGAATCCCTTGACACACTGGTGAACCCTATAGGTCCCTTCTCAGAATCATGCCATATCAAAATACAGTTACCAAAATATTTTTAAAAACAAGTTCGTAATATTATTGTTCTGTAAGAAACCACCAGCAGGATGATTTCAGAGAGGCCTGGAAAGACTTGCATGAACTGATGCTGAGTGAGATCAGCAGAACCAGGAGATCATTATACATAGCAACAATAAGACTATATGATGATCAATTCTGAAGGACATGGCTCTCTTCAACAATGAGATGTTTCAGTTGTTTAATGATGAAGAAAGCCATCTACACCCAGGGAGAGGCCTGTGGGATCTGAGTCTGGACCACAACATAGCATTTTCACACTCTCTATTGATATTTGCTTACATTGTTTTCCTTCTTAGTTTTTTTTTTCCTGTACAGCAAGATAACTGTATAAATATATATCCACATATTCAATCTATCAAATATTTTAACATAATTAACATTCCTGCCATCTAGGGGAGGGGGTGGGGGGAAGGAGGGAAAAATTTGTAACAGAAAGCTTTGCAAGGGTCAATGTTGAAAAATTACCTATGCATATGTTTTGCAAATAAAAAGCTTTAATTTTTAAAAAAAGATTAAAAAAATAAAAATAAAAACAAGTTCATAAGCTCCAAGTTAAAAATTCCTGCAATATGGTATCTAAATTGATGAATATAACTACACATTGATGATGAATATAGCTTTTTTTTAATCTAAACCCCCGAAAACTCTTTCTTCAAAACAATCCTATAAGGTAAGTAGGGAAATGATTGCTATCCCCGTTTCATAGGTGAGGAAACTGACACTGGGGAGTGTAGATGTGTTGCCCATGGTCACAGAGCTGTTAAATGTCTGTGCTCAGTGTTGCACCCAAGTCAAGGGGCCATAGGTCTTACACCTGGAAGGAATTGTGGGAATCATCCAATCTTACTCCTTTTTACAGATGAGGGGCAGTGAGACTGAGAGTTAAAAAACTTGCCAGAGGTTACCTGAATTCAAATCCAGTGTTCTTTTCCAATATGCCACGGAATCGTTAGTTTACTCCCACAGTGCTTCACAAAAGAAACCTTACTTTGTGACTAATCCTAATTGATATGTCTGTGGGCGCTGACTTGAAAAAAATCATTAAATCGCAGTTCTGGCCAGAACCATTAGTTATTGTAAGCTGAGGAATTTGTAGCTTAGAGACGTGTGTGACTAACGAAACATTGAAAATGGTTTTCAGCTGAATTTAGGGTGGGAGTGTGTGGGGGGAAGATGGGGGAAACAACATAATTTAAAAGTCCTTTATTTGAGCATAACCATGCAAAAGGATGGACTGTATGGTAAAAAGGGTATGGGACCCTCTGATTGTGAAGCTAAATGTCCATTATATTCTTCGTTCTTTCAATCATTTTTAAGGTATTATTCAAGTGGATATGAGGGTAATAGAAAACAGAGGTAAACTGATGTCACAGCTCTCAATCCTGGCCTATTCCTGAAGCCTGGGAAAGGCCAGCCCATTTTGGGAGTCCCTTCCATTTTGCACTCCTCCAGATAAACAAACTCTCTCCAATGAGCCCTTTGTAGGGTTAGCATCCAGGAGAGAGAATAATTTTCTTTGAGAAGGATCATTTTCTCCAGTTTCATAGATTCTTTCCAAGACTTCTAGTATTTGTAGAAAGGTAAAAGAAAAATAATTTCTCCCACCATCAAGTGTTTATGTTGAATAGCAAAATAAAAATTATATAATTTTCATTTCTCTAGATGATAATCATAATTATACATATATAGTGAGGCTTCCATCATGGAGTCCAAGATATAGAATTGGAAGAGCCAGCCCTTTCTATTACAAATTTGTGATCTAATCTCAACATGACCTCTGCTGCTGGTTGACTAATTAATGGATTAAGATTGATCATTACTCTCTCCTCCACAATTGATACTGATTAAAAATCAATTAATAGGCATTTATCAAGCATGTACTACATGCCAGGTATTGGGCATAGCGAGACAAAAAAGGAAACTGTCCGTGCCCCAATAGTTATTTCTATTAGTAGAGAAGGTTCCATGATATATGCAATATTTTATAGTTAGTTGTGAAACACACAAGATTCAAGGCTTATAACAAAGATTTCACCTGACCTGGTTAAAGAGAAAAGCTCTTCTATTCATCATGTAGGTGGCTATCAAGTCTTCCTGACTTTGGGCCTAGCGAGCTGTCCATTGGTTACCTAGTTACCCATACGTTATCCTACCTTGTTATTTAGCCATGTTATATGTTTATCTTGTCTTCCAAACATAACTAACTGAAAGCTCTTTGGATGCAAGGAGTGAATCTTAACTATTTTCTTTATTTCCCTCATGAAAAGTTCCCAGCACAGTACATATAATAGTAGCTCAGTGAATATTTGTTGATGGATGGATGACTGAATGAATAAACGAATTGAAGTTATTTAACCTTCTTGTGATTCACTTTCTTTACCTGTAAAATACAGAAGTAGTATATTGCTCACTTCAGAATTTTACTTTACAACCAAAATATCAATTTTGAAATGATACCAGCTATTTGTCATGCTAATGGAAAAAGACTGTATGTGTTTCATCAGCACAATATAATGTTCAGTGCTTGAAGTGGAAATGTCATAAGAGAGAGGGAAAGTACTAAAGGAATTGGAATTGTTTAGGTAAGATGTTATCCCTACTTTTCTTTTTCTCGTAACAATAATAAAACCTTCCCTCTTCCAGCCCCATTGTCTGTCTCTGCAAGGGACCTAAAGATCTGATTAAAGTACTAACTTGAGATGTTTCGAGGATGATAGCCAATCAATCAATCGATACATGTTTATTATGCTCTGACTATGTGCTAGGCTACATACATAAAAATTAATGAAAGTAGCATTTGTTCTCAAGGAGCTTACATTCTGCTGGGAAAGACAACATGTTCACATATAGTAATTACATCAAAAAATATTATCAAAATAAATGAAACAAATTTTAAAGTTAACAAGATCGTTTCTCTCCTTAGTATCTCCCTTTCCCTCTAGATTTACACATGTCTAATGTTATCTCATAGTATCCAAGTCTTATGGTTGTTGCTTATCTTTTTGTTCTTGAAGAGACCAATAGCATCAAGAGAATAATGACTTATTTAGAAATAGCAAAAAGTCACAATCTGTTGAGTATGCATATTCAATCACTATAATTTCAGGCTTAAGTAACTGCATTTAGTGCTGACAAAGGGGATACAAGACCAGAAGGAGAAGCCTTAAGATATGGTCTAAACTCCCTGATGATCTCTATGGCCCCTTCCAACTCTGTGCAATACTAGACCCTGTGGTGTAGTAGGTAGAAAGCTGATCTTGTAACTTGGGTACCTGCTTCTCAATACTCCAGATAACTCCTTAAGACCAGTCTTCATTGGTAAAGGAGACTTCCTCACTGAGAATTCCCAATATCAATAAATGTCTTCTGTCTCAAGCAAAACCAAGTGAAAATCAGGCTGCCATTCACACAGGCATTATTAGTAAGGGGGTTGAGCAAAGTGTAGCAACAAAATAGAAATTTATCTACTTGAATGTAGAATATGAGGATCATAAATTTGGAGCTGGAAGGGTATCATCTAGATATCCTTAGATATCCTCTAGTCCAGAAACCTCATTTTATGGATGAAAACATTGAAACTGGAAAAGGTTCAATGCTTTTTCCAAAGTCACACAGGTATTCAGTGGCAGAGGTAGGATTTAGCCCAGGTCATAAATTTCAAATCTAGGGATCATTGAATTGCTTCCATTCTGACTTCCTCTGTCTCCAGACATTAAGGTTCTGGATCAATAATCTTGTCATCCCCTTCACTGTCCAGAAGACAGCTAACAGAAAAGGTAAGCAGTTCTAAGCTGGTGATCCAGGTTCTAACCAGGTTTTACCTCCACCTGGTTGGGTGATATTATACAAGATTTTCTCTGAACCTGTTTTCTCATCCCTACAATAGGGATAGGGAGGGAATGGTATTAGACTAGATTATGACTAAAACTCCTTCCAGTTCTAAAACTACAGCTGGTGATATTGAAACAAAGCTATAATAATGATGAGAATAATGGTAGCTAACATTAATATAGCACTTACGGTGTTCCAGGCTAAAGGCTTTATAATTATCACTTTTGAGATTCACAACTCTGGGAGGTAGCTGTTGTTATTAGCCCTAATTTAGAGTTGAGGAAACTGAAATTGAGGGACTTGCTTGGGGTCATCCAGCTAATGTCTGAGGCTGAATTTGAATTCAGATCTTCCAGACTCTAGTCCTGGTACTCTATTCACTGTGCCATCTAGCAGGGAGTGTAAGAGACAGGCAGGCTTGGAATTGTTCAGACCCCTTTCCTTTTATCTTCCTGCTGGCTGGCATCTGCTTTTCTGCATCTCTACCCAGTTAGATGATGGGAGGATTTAAAGAATAAAGGAGGAAGTAGGGTCCAATCTAAAAACTGTCCAACTCAAAATCAGTTCATCTTTCCCCTATTGAGCTTTGTTATGAGGGTGTCCAAGAAGGGGATCATGTGAAACTCAAAAAATTTATCCTTGCCTGCCTCCTCTCCTTCAGCACAAATGATACATTTATGTGTTCTGTCTCAAAAAATGACTGGGCAGTACTCATTTTTTCATCCTTCCCAAAATTAATGTTTTCAACCATATAATGGATCTTTTTGCTCTCCCCAGGGTCAGGGCCTAACAGGGGCCTCAGCTGCAGGGTTGGGGGATTACTGATGGAAGCTCTCCTAGGGAGGGAGGAGCAGGGATGAGGTTTCAGCCAGGATCAGGCTTTGGGATGAAGGTGAGTCACAACATAGGCAGTCAGAGGTCAGTGCCCAACAACATGGGCCTCAGAGTTAATAGGTTCAAGCAGCAGGGATGCGTGAAGTCAAAACTAGGTTCAGTAGCCAGGATTATCAATTATAAAATTAAATGAGCCCCCAGCAGTCACTGAAAGAGGCTAGGCCAAAATCAGGGTATAATCAAATGAAAAAGACTACTGGGTACCTCAGAGACAGCTTTAGGAACCAAGGGCTTTGTTTTGTTTCTCAAGTGAGTCACACAGGGCTGAGAAACAGGAAAATGACAATTACAATAGCCTGCACTTTAAGGTACACACAGTGTTTATTGATGGGGCTTCGAATTAGTTCAGGTACTCTGGAAAGCAATTTGGAACTATACCCCCAGAGCTCTAAAACTAGGTAAGCTCTTTGACCTAGGAATAGTGCTCCTAGGTCTACATCCCAAGGAGATTTAAGGAGGAAAAGGGACCATCTGTATAAAAACATTTGTAGCATCTCTTTTGAATTGGAAAATGAGGGGATGTCCATCAAATGGGGAATGGTTGAACAAGTTATAATATACAAAAGTGATGTAATACAATTGTGCTATTAAAACATGATGAAGGAGATAGTTTCAGAGAAACCTGACAACTGCATGAACTGATACAAAGTGAAGTGATCAGAACCAGGAGAACAATTAATACAATAGCAACAATATGATAAAGATCATCAACTTTTAAATACTCAGGAACTCTGATCAACACAATGACCAACCATAATTCCAAAGGACTCATGATGAAACATGCTATCCACCTTTAGAAAGAAAACTGATGGACTTTTTAAAAAAGAAATGGCTAATTTAGGAATTTGTTTTGCATGACTATATATATTTATAATAGATTTGTTTTTCTTGCCTTCTCAATGTTTGGGTGGATGGGGGAAATCGAGGGAATAAAACAAAAGTAAATAAAAAATTTTTAAGGGAAAAAAAAGATTTAAAAAATACTCTAAAATATTTAATCTCATTTTATCCTCACAACAAGACTAGAGATAAGAGCTGCCATTATTCCCATTTTACAAATTAGGAAACTAAGACTGAGTGAGTTTAAGTGCCTTGGCCAGGGTCACTTAGGTAGCAAGTATCTGAGACCAGTTTCAAACTAACATTTTCTTGACTTTAAATTCACCACTCCATTCACCGCACTTTCTGACTTATATTTGGGCTTTTACTTTCTTGTACTAGTTTTCAGTCCCAGATGTGAAATTAAATAATATTGAGTCACTTCTTCGGCTACCAGACCTCTGACTCTTAAAAGACAAAATTATCCCTTCACACTCTGGCAAAAGGAAAAAAAAAGCTTCTCATCCTTATTATATGTTGAAGAACTGGATAACATCCTATTTGAGTGTGCTATTCATTAAAAAAAAAATGTGAAAAAAGGCTTTTAAAAAGCCCAATTTATATGAAATGAAATTGTAAATGCCATATTGTAATGAAGAGCATGCGAAGTCATCATGGTTAAGAATTTTGAGCTTCAGTAGACTGCTTCTCTTTGTGGCTAAACCCTATGATTGACTAACTATTGATAATGTGATTCTCTGGATTCCTTGGTACAGAATGAAGATGGGTAGTCAGTATAATCCTATTGGTTCATTTGGAAAACCCATTTTGCACAGAGGTTAATATAAATTCACCTCTTTTTTTTTTTTCCATTAACAGATACTTCCATTGCTCTGCTATTCCATTCCCAACTCCTTGAGGAATAATTCTCTATGTGCTGAACTGAATGCCATCTCTGCAAATTTCACAACATTTCTCACATGATGGTAAGTACCCTAGTCCACACTCTAATCAAGGTATCCCAAACAATAAGAACAGTATCTTTTCCTCTTTTCAGACAATGTAAAATACATCTTTGTGAATCATAACAGCAGGGATTTAGAGCTTGAAAAGAATTCAGAATCTCTCCAGTTCAACTCTTTTTCATATTATTTTCATATACTGGGGGAGTGAAGGAAATAAGCAATTATGTAGAACCTACTATGTGCCAGACTATATGCTAAGTGTTTTTTACAAATATTTTCTTATTTGATCCTCATAATAACCCTGGAAGGCAGATACTATTATTATTATTCCTATTTTTCAGATGGAGAAACTGAGGCAGAGAGTGACTTACTCAGGGTCATATAATAATAGTGTCTGAGGCTGGATTTGAACTTAGGTTTTTTTGATTCTAATTGCACTGCCTTACCTGCCTCCTATATTCAAAGTACATATTTTTGTGTTCCTTGACCTTCCCATGTTCTTTCCTTCACTAGAATGGGTACTGTTTGAGAAAAGGGACTGTTATTTCAGGATTTGTTATTGCTGGGTGTTTGCCTTTCTTTGTATCCTCAGTGCTTAGCACAGTGCCTAGCACATAGTAAGTACTTAATGTTAGTTGACTATCTCACTCACATTTTACAAATGAAGAAACTGGATCCCAGGGTTACTTTTAAGTGCTTTGCCTACTGTCACACAGATAACAAACATCAGAATTAGGATTTGATACTAGATTCTTGTAGTTTAAAACTACAACTTTTTCTACTGTATTCTGTTAATTTCTATCTCTAGGGCAAGTATTTCTGATTAGCAGATAGCTCCTTCAGTCAGTTTTCACTCATCTTTAAGAATAAGTTCCTATTTACATATATATATATATATATATATATATTTACCATGTTTAACATATATTGGATTACTTGCCCTCTAGGAGAAGGGGTGGGAGGAAAGGGGGAAATTGGAACACAAAGTTTTGCAAGGATCAATGGTGAAAAATTACACTTGCATATTTTTTGAAAATAAAAAGCTTCAATTAAAAAAACAAAATTCCTAAATTTATGTCATCATACTCTTAAATATCAGCCTCTAGTTTTGGAAAATGAAAAGAAATGTCACTTTATTTCCCCAGTTTTATGTGTCAAAAAAAATGACCAAACTGGATGGTCAAACTGGATGGATGACTTGCAGAAAGATGGAGGAAATCATGAAGTTTCAGCCTAAGTCCACTACAAATTCAGGCTATCTTACTCACAGCAGGGTGGTTATAGATAAACCCCAATTCTTTTTCTCCTTTGCACTAACCCTCATCACACTCCTTTTAGTAGCTATTCTGAACCATCTTCTTTCTCCACAAAACATCAATCTATTCCCAATCCTTTTCTCTCAACCATTCTACTTTAGGAAACCATCTTCCCTAAGCTTCCTCTTTTTCTTTTCTCCACATCTGGAAACTTTCTTGCTTAATCTCTTCCCTCCCTTCTTTCTCAGAAAATGAGGCAAACTACCTCCTTAATTCTCCACTTCTCTGTTTTCCTCCACGACAATCCCACAACCTCATGAGAAAGGGAATACAGGGATTAGCTACATTTTCAAGAGGTTCAGAAGGGTAGTTATTTTCCCTATAGATACAGTTAGCAACTGTCAGAGGCAAGATTTGAACTTTAGTATTCCTAATATCAAGGAGGGATGAAATTCTGTCTAATTGACATATGATACTTCTTGACAATTGCTCAGAAATGTAAAGTTAGAAAAGAGCTACTGTAGCAGAATTAGAAGTCATCTGGGCTAGGCTCAAATCTCTTAGATTGCTGTTTTGTTTTAGAATATGTCATGGGTTGGAGGGCAGTAAAGATTTTCATCACCAGTTCTTTTCTCTGTCAATGGCAGTTTGAATACAAACTCTAATCACAGTTCCAAAAAAAACTACAATTAGGTAGGAAAAAAAACAACAACATTAAAGAAAACAAAGATGGAAAGAATACCAGACCAAAGATACATAGAGAAGGTCTGTGATGGGAAGAAGATGCTCAGATGAGCCCACTACAATAACAATATATTTCTACTTTAGAGCTTTATGATTTACAAGGTCTTTCTTCACAACAACCCTGTTAAGACAGAGATTTTTAGTTAAAAGGAACATTAGAGATCATCTCTTCCGATCTTTTTTTACAGAGAAGGAAACTGAGAGGTCAAATAATATCCCCCATACACCTACAAAATGGGCAGGTAAGGGTTTAAAGACAAAGGTCTGATTCCAAATCTACTGTTCTTTCTACATTCTATCACAGCTGTCTCTATGTTCTCCTTCAGTTCGTAGGAGTTAATACAGATTGGATTAAGGAAAAAAACATAGTCTTTGTAGTTAGGATTTTTATCCAGGATTTTTTCTTCTGTTGACCACCTTTTCTGCCTTATTGATCATTGTCTGCGCACACAGTGTCTAAGCTCCTTCCCAGGAGACCATGTGTGAGTCACAGATAGAAGGAGGGGGGATTGATTAATGTCTGCTCATACTCGCTTTAATATAAAATTGGATTGTCTGCATTCCAAATCCAGACAGTTTGTTTTGTGTGACTAAAACTTTGATATTTGGTGGTGACTAAGTCTGGAGTCTGGTTTGGAACTTGTACGTGTAAAGTCAAATGAAGAGAATGAGCATTTATTAAGTGCCTACTATGTGCTAAGTGTTGAAAAAAGAAGTTGAAAAGAAGGCAAAAAAAAAAAAAAATCACTGTTTTCCAGAAGATCACAGACTACTGGGGAAGACAACATACAAACATCCATGTACACAACAAGCTAGAGGCAGGATACATTGGAGAGAATCACAGAAGGCACTACTGGCATTAAAAAGGATCAGGAAAGGCTTATGACTATGCAACAATGAGACTAATTTAACAAGCCCCAAAGGAAAATCGTCTGATTTCATTACTTCACTGACACAGCTCATATGTTGTTCTGAATAATTTTTAAATGGCTGGATTTGGTCATCTGATCCAACCTTATAATTTACAGATGAGGAAATTAGGGTTGAGCAAGGTGATTAGGCTTCCCCAAATGGGTAAGAGAAAGGACAAGAACTCACAAAGCTGACTCTCAGTTGAGTGTTCTTTTCACTCAGACTATTCTCTGAGAGAGTACTCACTTCTGGGAAGAAAATTGTCCTCTTTTGGTTAACTGGCCACAGACCCTGCAGGAGAGCTGCCTGTCACACTCCAGAGTCCAGAAATCAAGGTCTTTGATAGGCAGCCCCAAAGTCCTTTGGAAGATTTGGGGATAACCACCAAGTCTAACCCCTAAATTCTTGAGGTTTCTGAGTCTCCCAGATATTGGCTATAGTACCATGGCTTTTGTCTTGAGGGCCATCTCTGGCCACAGACCTTAAATTTAAAAGGCTTGAGGCTGCGGTTTGTGTGCCCCTTGGGCACACTGAAATGGGAGAAGAGACTGAAGAAGCCATCCTCTCATCTCCTTCTTAAAAAGGTGTGTTCAAAGATAAAACATTCACTGTATCACTGTGAACTCTGAGCAACCAGAGAGAGAGAGCCCCTCATCTGCAAGGCTCCTGGGCTTTATCTCATGCTGCTCTCCCCACAGACTCTCTAACATTTCTGCATCTTTGTTCCTACCACTGTCTCTCTTAAAATATGCTTTTCCCCAAGCCCTTCCCCCTCCCCATAACTCCTTCATGGTGGATTGAAGGTCTACCCACTTTTATATTGCAACTCAATTACAGTTTCCTCCTTGAAAGGTTCCCTGTTTTCACCAGGATGTAATGACTTTCCTTCTCCCCGATAGCACATTACACCTCTCTTGTGCACTTCTATTATTTTCTATTATACTGATCTGTATATGTGTCACACAATAATAGAATGTTAGACCTGGAAGGGACCTTCAGTATCATCTAGTCTGGAGGAGCTTAATCTTTTTTGTGTGTCCTGGATCCCTTGGGCAGCTGTCTCTTAAAACCTAGCACCAATTCTCAAAATCATATTTTTAAAGACAAGAGAGAAAATGTAAAGAACTGCAAAGGAAACCTATCATATTGAAATATAGTTAAACATACAAACTCATATTAAAGATCACAGACCACTCCACCTCTCTTCCAGATTTAAAATCCCTGATGTGGTCCAGTTCCCTCATTTTATAGATTAAGAAAAAAAGGTTCAGAAAAGGGAAGCTGTTTACTTTAGGTTGTACAGCTAGAAAGTGGTAGAGCCTATATCCAAACCCAGATATTCTGAGTCCAAAACTAGCATCCCTTTGACTGCTCCACAGCTGCAGGTGCTCTTATCATTTATACTATACACTCTACAAGGGAGGCAATTTCTTATATCCAAATTTTCAGATCTACCTCCAAACTCTTCACTTCTTCCCATCTATTCCCAGAGAAGTGCTTGGTTGTGAGTAGCTGCTTGATAAGTGTCTATCAAAGTAAAATTATATAATCACAGAATGTGACAGCTGGAAGCAAACATAACAGATCCAACCTGTTTATTTTCTGTACAAGGATGTTGAGGTTTCACAGGTGAAAAAATATGTTCAAGGCTACCCTGTATATAGGTCTGGTGTCCAGTTCAGTGCCCATTCCCCAGTACCACCCTGAAAGGAACTGAACTCTACTGAATTGAATTAAGCCAGCCTCTGCAGAACACAAAGTATATATCTGAAAGTTGAAAGTTGAAAAAGAACTCGACAATGGAGGGGGGTTAGAAAATGAGCCCCAAAGTCCTATAGAGAAAGGAAAAAAAAAAAAGTAATTTCATTCTTGCCTAGTCATCCTCAAACCCTTTGCTATGCAGGACTTGTTATTCCCAGTCCTGGTGTCTGGGGCAATGTAGTCAGGATGAAACAATAGCTCCACCAACCGGCCATTTATCTCAATCCAAGCAGTTTTTTGTTGTTTTTTTCAATTTTCCAGGACTTTCTGCATGGATGACATCTGATTTCTGATTTTTAATAGTGATTGATCCTTTCCCAGTAGCCCCTTTCCTGCTCATTTCCCCTCCAAAACAAAACAATACCAATCATCCTACAAACTGATCTTAGGCACATTCCCTTCCCTTCCTTTCCCCCAAAACATTAGACTGGAATGGATTTAGCAGTTGCTATGGTGACTTTGCTTTTGCTTTTAAGTACTCTGAAAAACTCACATTTATATATCCTCTTGCCTTTTTCCCTCCAAATACCCACCTCTGTTTTTACAGATGTTTTTCAAGCTTTGTTTTGCTTTAGTGTGTTTTTAATGTTGGAAGAACCCAATGTGATTTGATTCATCTTTTTCCTAAATGACTTGTTTTGAACATCTATTGGGGTAGGAGTGATTGAGGGGAGGTATAGATAATAGGGGCTGGAGGAGGGGGTTTGGAGGAGAGAGAGAGAGAGAGAGAGAGAGAGAGAGAGAGAGAGAGAGAGAGAGAGAGAGAAGAAGAAGAAGGAGGAGGAGGA
>JAJPUD010000067.1:203475-248136 GCA_023553655.1 Myrmecobius fasciatus
AGAAAGACATGACCTCGTGGAGAAGCAGGGAAAACTTCATGGAGGGGAGGTGGTTTTTGAGTTGGGTTTTAACTCTGTCTACCAACCTAGATTACAATTTATAACTTAGTAGATGTCTTAAAGAGTTCCTTTATTGGTCAGTCCAAGACTTCAAGTTTAGACTCAGCTCAGCCTACCACATGGGCTTTCATAAATAAGAAGACTGAAAGAAACAAAAGAGGCACACTCTCCCCATGAAGTCATACTCCATGGAGCCACAGTGTAGTAGTAATAGTGATAGTAGTAAGGAGGAAGAAGAGGATGAAGAGGAGGAGGAGGAAGAAGAAGAGGAGTTGTTAGTGTTGTTTTTGTTATAGCTAACATTCATATTGTACCATTACATACCAGGCATTGTAGTAGGGGCATTACAATTATCTCATTTCATCCTCATGAAAGGTAGATGCTTTTTTAATTTCCATTTTACAGTTGAGGAAACTGAGGCAGTCAGCAGTTGAGTGACTTGCTCAGAGCCACATAGCTAGTAAGTGTTGAGGTCACATTTGAACTCAGGTCTTTTCTGACTCCAAACCTCTGCATCACCTAGTTGTTATAAACTCCTCTCACCCACCTACCCACTCAATCTTAGTGTGTCCAGGCTACTTCTATCTCAGTAAACACATAGTAATTTCAGCTTCGAAGTTCAAGGTCTGTGGTCAGAGGCTTTTGTCAGCATCATGTCCAGGTCAGCACAGTTATTGTCTGAGTATTGCTGACCTAGAAATTCTAATAACTTGGTAGTGGAGCTGATCACAGCATCCCTGAGCTTTCTAAAGGGCTTTGTGGGTGCCTGTCAGAAACTATGTTTTTTGAAAACTCCTTGTTCATATTATGTTTCTTGCAAGGCATAGGATGCCAATTTTTTCCCAGAAGATGGGCAACCTACCCCAGTGGTCCTTCCAAACCTTTTCAGAATAAAAGAATATTAAAAGTAGCTCTTTCCTGGGGTTCTCTGACTCTGCTGTTTCACTCTATAAGGATTTGGAAGGGTAGAATATATTCATCTTCTAGAACAGGGCTTCTTGACCATTTGTGTGTGTGTGTGTGTGTGTGTATGTATCTCAAACTCTGTTGGCAATCTGGTAAAACTAATGGATCTCTTCCCACAATAATGTTTCACATGCATAAAATACACAGGAATAAGAAGGAAAGCAATTATATTGAAATAAAATTATCAAAATATTTTAAAAAATATTCACTGACTCCAAGTTAAAGATGCTTGTTTTAGGAAGAAAACCAAAGAATGACACAAGCCACCTTGAACATTGGAGGGATCATAAAAGAACTGAACAAGGATTCAAAACATGAGGGTTCTAACCTTATATTTAACACTGACCTGGAGTGGGCCACAATCTCCTCAGCCACCAAGGGAGTTGGATGAGATGACCAAATCCAATAATTTTTAACTATTCAGAATAACATACAAAATATGACAATGAAATAAGGAGTCTGCTTTTCTCGTCTGGCTTATGAAAGTCAATCTCATTGTCACAATTTCTTTATTCAAGACCCAAGCCAACCTCCAGAACTGGTCAACACCGAGTATTAAAGTTTTGGCTACACAAAACAAACTGTCTGGATTTTGGATGCAGACAATCCAATTTCATATTAAGGTGAGTATGAGCAGACATTAATCAATTCACACACGCAAACACACCCCACCTTAGGCTATCTATGACTCACACGTGGTCCCCCAGGAGGGAGCTTAGACACTGTGTGCGCAGACAGTGATCAATAAGGCAGGAAAAGGAGGTCAACAATCCTGAACAAGTATTATAAGTACAAAGACCATGTTTCCTCTTAACTCAATCAACATTGGTTCCCAGTAGGACACCATGAGGTGATGTAATGGATTCAACCTTGGTATATTGGAGTGAATCTTCTATTGGGAGTCAGACTATCAGGCTTCATTTCTCAGATTCACACTAATCTTTGTGAGTTTGAACAAGTTGCCTAATTTCTTTGGGTCTCAGTAGTCCCGTCTATAAAATGAAGAAGTTGGATTAGATGATCTCTAAGTTCCCTTCTAAGTCTATGATTCTCTGTTCCAATAATCTTGTCTGTCAAAAGAGGAGAAAAGGATCGGATGATCTTTTTATTCCCTTTCTGCTCTAAAATTCTATGATTACATACTCAATACATGAAACAACCTGCCTGGGCAGGGGATGAACCCACTGCCCTTAGAAAGTTCTGTTGTTGGAGTGATGAGAAAACAAGCTGAAAGTATGAGAATGTTTTTAAAAGAAGGGGTTGAGCTAAGATGTGAAGAGGAGCCTTGGGTTAATAACACCTGGCTCAGAGGAGGTTTTGTCTTCTTTCTCTCTGACTTTTGGACCAGACTGAAAGATTTGGGCATCGAGTAAGAAACTCCCTACCCTCACACCTCATCATCTGAAAGAAGGGTAGAGAATAGAGTATCAAGAGTGTAAGAAAAAATGAACTTGGGGTTTGGGTGATGGAAGAGGGGAAAAGAAGGTGAGAGACAGAGACACAGAGACACAGAGACAAAGAAAGACATGCAGAGAGATACACAGAGAGAGAGAGAGAAAGATGGGGGAGACAGACAGACAGAGACAGACACACACACACTCTGAGAGAGACAGAGAGAGATAGAGATATAAAGGTACAGAAAGACTTAGAGAGAGAAAGAAAGATACAGAAAAAGAGACAGAAAAGGTGGGAAGAGAGACAGACAGACAGAAACAGAGAGATGGAGACAGATACACATATACTCTGAAAGAGAGATATAGATAGACAGACAGAGGCAGAGAGGGATAGAGACATATAAAGACATACACAGAGAAAGAGAGATACAGAGAAAGAGACAGAGAAAGATGGGAGAAACAAAAAGAGAGACAAAGAGACAGACACAGACACACACACTCCAAGAGAAAGAGATAGAGACAGATAATACAGAAAAACAGGCAGACAGAAACAGAGAAATGGAGACATAGAGAGACATATGGAGAAAAAGAGAGATATAGAGAAAGAGAGAGAAAGATGGGGAAGAGAGACAAAAAAAGAGACAGACAGAGACAGAGATGGAGGGATGTAGAGAGGGAGAGAGAGAGAAAGACAGAGAAAATCCTTGAGTGCTTCTCCACCTCCAATCACCTTATTTTTATACATGTAGAGCGAGAGCTGGGCTAGTGTTAGGGTCTTTTTCACTAATGTCACAGCCAATGTTTGACATCTCGACTCTAGGCCCCATATGGTATCTTGTAACTGAATGTGGAAGTCATGAAATTAGGATTTGTCATCAGAAAATGTTTGATTGGTATATCTATTTTACATACCTATATACCTGAAGTCAATAAAAATTTCTCATTTGAAAAGGGTTTGCAAATTGAAAAGTTTAAAAGCCTTGCAGTCTAGGTAACCCTAAGATAATTAGGACAGAGTAAGTGATAATTTGTAATATAAAGTTTTTTCATTTGGGAGTTCCCTATATCAGTGGCATTAGAGAAATAATTCTTACCCCTTTTCTCATGTATCTAGCTATTATTGCCCCACTTCTACCTCTTTATAGAATATAAGCTCTTTGAGGGTAGGTACTGTTTCACTTGTCTTTATATCACAAATGTTCAACACATAATAGACATTGATAAAAAGCTTATTGGTTGATTGATAGGTTGATTCGAATGACTAGACGCTTACTTTTTGGGAAGCTTTGCCTTGAGTGGGAAAACCTCTCTGTGACATAATGGAAGTGTGCTGAATCTGGAATCGGGGGTTGAGTCTCAATCTTAGCTCTTCCATTTAGTAGCTGTGAGAGGCACATAGTATTGGGAAGGATAACAAATAATCAGATATATACAAACAAGTCACATGTGAGATAAATAGGAAGTAGCTTAATTGAGAAAGATTCAAATCTAGAGAAGTTGGAAAATTCTTCATGTAGAAGACAGAATTTAGTTGAAACTAGAAAGAAGCCAATGTGGAGATGAGAAGGGAGATCATTTTAGGCATAGGGGACAGCCAAAGAAAATGCCCAGAGCTTAGAGATGGAGTCTCTTGTTTATGAAACAAGCAAGAAGGCCTTTGTCCCTGTATTGTACACTGGAAGAATACCCAACAGAGAATAAGAAATGAGAAAATAGGAAAGGGAGGAGAGAGGCACAAAAGCCCACAAAAAGGCAGAGCTAAGAAGATAGAGGAAGCCAGCTGTCTGAGAGACAGAGAGAGCCAGAATGTTAGCCCAGAGCAACCTTCACAATTGGGCAGAGGGCAAACACCTGAAGCAAAACCATCGCTTGACAGCCTGATCACTGTATGTGTTCACTGTGTGTTACTGAGACCACTGACTTTAACAGTGATATGAAAAAAAAAATTGATTGCAGAGCTAGAACAAAGGAGGTCATTCCCTATTGGAGAGACCAGAGAAGGTTCTGTGAAGAACGTGGCATCTGAGTCTGTGATTAAATAAAAGCTATTCTTTCAACAGATGAGGAAGAGCAGAAGTGGAGAAGCAGGTATAGGGGATAGCTTAGGAGGACAATCCAATTTGGATGTAGAATAGAATTTGTAGAGGGCTAAAACCCCACTTCAGTGTGAGCTAAAGCCCATGAGTCTGAGGGACTGGGGTGATGAGCATGTACCCTTTCTGTTCCAAGTCCTCATTGACTCATGGACTGCTCCTTTCTCAGGTGTCTTATCCCTAAACAAACTTTGCTATGAAAATAACAGGGAGACTTTTCCCATTCTCCCCTAAATGAGTCTCCACAAACATAGCAATCTCACTCCCAAGTACAAGGTCTCATAATTGGCTGACACAAAGTAGCTAGACCTGAATAATCTGACAGGATTTGGAATGCAAGCAATTCTATTTTATATTAAGACAAGTATGAGCAGAAGTTAATCAATCCTACTTCTATCTGTGACTCACACATGGTCCCCTGGGAAGGAGCTTACACAATGTGTGCGCAGGCAAGGAGTCAATGGGGGGGGGGGGGGAAGGTGCTTAGCAGAGAAAGAAATCGTGAACAACAATTGCAAGTTTAAAGATCATATTTCTACATGATCCAATCAGTATTATTTTCCAGCCTGTGACAGAGAATATGAAGAGATTGGATGGCAGAGGCAACTGTCTCATCATATTGGATGAAGTACCAGATTTTTGTATTTGAATCTAAGTTTCATCATTTATTGGCTATATGTAATCGCTTTGCCTTTCTGGGACTCAGTTTCTTCCTCTGTACAAACATGAAAGTTAACTAGATGATCTTTACTCAAATTATCAATCCACAAGCATTTATCAAATGAATATGATTTACTTTGGTACTATGGGATACAAAAATGAGACAGAGCCTTTCCTCAAGGTGTTTATATTCTATCAATGGAAATAGTGCTCTAAGTCCTGTGAACTTCAGGTAAGATTTATGGGAACTTAGAACATAAAAAACCTTGTCACTGAAGAAATAGAATCACAACATTTTAGAATTTGAAGACACAAAAGGTTGTTTAGATTAAACCATACTTGATGAATGATTCTTTAACCTCTGCTTGAAAACTTCCAATATAAAATCACTCCTGAGGTAATCCATTCCCAACTTGGATAGCTCTAATTATTAATCACTCAATCAATGAACTTTTATTAAGTACCTGCTATGTACCAGGAGTTTTTACTTTGATATCAACCTTAAATTGACTTCTTTGTAATGTTCACCCATTTCTCTTAGTTCTGCCATCTAGGCAAAACAGAAACCTGATCCCTTCCCCCCATGACCATTTTCAAGGATTGAAGATACCTATCATGTTACCTCCAAGCCTTCACTTCTATTTTAGGTTAAATACTGTCTCTGAAGGAGTCTCTGAAGGAAAGTGTGAAAGAGAAAATATATTAGGCTGCCTATTGAATGTCTACAAAGCCCTTGGACCAACCTCATTGTTGTATCCCTATGAAGCCTGGTCAGTATACCAGTACCATGAGAGGAGACTGAATTGCTTCCATTTAAATTATTTTAGAAAGATTATAGCAGATAAGGTAGCAGAAACCGAGGTCCTTTTTTTGAGCTGAACTGCCAAGCATTGCAACACTACTGTGGAGAATGAAATTCTGATGAATATGTTTGCCTAAAAGACTTTTATGGAGAACTTGTACAAGGCAAGCACTCACAGGGAGGTTAGCAAAAGTGACACTCTCAAGATCTCTTTCAAGAACTTTGGAATTGATGGTGAGACATAAGAGACACTGTTATAGGATTGCCTAGCATGACATGCCCACATCAGAGAAGGTTCTATACTCTATAAGCAAAGCACAATTGCAGTAGCTCTAAAGAAACATGATACACATAAATTTAGAGATATCTCCATTCCAAATGTTCATATGGAGTATTTGTGTCCAAATTGTGCAGAGTGTTCTGAGTTCCTATTGATCTTATCAGCTATTATCAGAGACATTGTACCTTGAACCCCAAAGTAATGTCATTTGGGTCATCTGTAATATGAAGGAGAGCAATCATATGACATATATGATATATGACATAGCCTGACTCAAGATCTTTCACTATCCCTATTACCTTTCTCTAGATAAGGAATTCTTTGTTTTATGCCATGGACTTCTTTGGCAGTATGGTGAAGCCTGTGGAACCCTCCCCAAGATAATATTTTAAAAACAATTCATAACTGAATGAAATGTTGGATTTCAATTAGATTTTACTGAAAACCATTTGAGTTCATAGACCAACTAAAAGCTATTCATTAAGATCTTGGGGGCCCATGGGCCCCCAGGTGAAGAATCTCTATTATTGATACTCTTTAGCTTATCAATATCCTTCCTAATCTGTGGAATATGGAATTGAGTCCAGTGAACTATCATCTTATTCCACAAAGCTATGTAGCTCAAATTTTCATTATCTTTTTTTTTGGCTATTATATTACATTGTTTCTTCATAGTAGCCACGATTAGCTCAGAGTGAATGTAAAGAGCAATTGTTTCTGTTTTGGCCAGAAACCACTAGAGTTTTCCCTTCTCATTTATATATACATATATGACTTCTTTTGCCTAGTCAAAAAATGTTCTGCCTCATTTCTTATAGTCTTTTTAAAAATAGTATTTTATTTTTCCAAATACATGCAAAGATAATTGTCAACATTCATCTTTGCAAAATCTTTTGTTCCAATTTTTTCTCCTTTCTCCTTCCTTCCCTCCTCTCCAAAACAGCAAGCAATCCAATATAGGTTAAACATGTGCAATTCTTCTAAACATATTTCCATATGTGTCATGCTACACAAGAAAAATCAAATCAAAAGGGAAAAACATGAGAAAGGAAAAAAAGCAAATAACAACAACTAAAAAAGGTGAAAATACTATACTTTGATCCACATTCAGTCTCCATACTTCTCTCTCCAGATGTGACTGGTTTTCCATCACTAGTCTACTGGAATTGTCTTAGATCACCTCATTGTTAAAAAGAACCAAGATCATCACAGTTGATCATTACATAATCTTGTTGTTGCTGTGTATAATGTTCTTTTGTTTCCATTCAATTCACTTAGCATCAGTTCATCTAAGTCTTTCTAGGATTTTCTAAAATCATTCTGCTCATCATTTCCTATAGAATAATATTCCATTACATTCATATATCATAACTTATTCAGCTGTTCCCCAGATGATGGGCATCCACTCAATTTCCATTTCTTTGCCACTACAAAAAGGGCTGCTACAAACATTTTCCACACGTGGGTCTTTTCCCTTCTTTTATGATCTCTTTGGGATATAGACCTAGTAGAGATACTGCTGGATCAAAGAGTATGCACAGTTTTACAGCTTTGGGTATAACTCCAAATTGTTCTCCAGAATTGTTGGATCAATTTACAACTCCACCAATAATGCATTAGTGTTCCAGTTTTCCCACATCCCCTGAAACATTCATCATTATCTTTTTCCTTTCATTTTAACCAATCTAAAAGGTGTGAAGTAGTACCTCAGAATTGTCTTAATTTGCATTTCTCTAATCAATAGTAATTTAAGACATTTTTTCATATAAGTAGAGATGGTTTTAATTTCTACATCTGAAAAAATCATCTGTTCATATCCTTTGACCATTTATTAATTGGAGGATGGCTTGTATTCTTATAAATTTGAGTCAATTTTCTATATATTTTGGAAATGAGACATTTATCAGAAACATTGGCTATAAGAATTTTCCCTCAGCTTTCTGCTTCCCTTCTAATCTTGGCTGCATTAGTTTTGTTTGTGCAAAACCTTTTTAATCCAAAGGAATCAAAACAATCCATTTTGTATTTCATAATGTTCTCCACCTCTCCTTTGGCCATAAATTCCTCCCTTCTCCACAGATCTGAGAGACAGACTATCCTTTGTTCTCCTAATTTGCTTATAGTATTAACCTTTATGTTTAAATCATGAACCCATTTCAATCTTATGTTGGTGTAGGGTGTTAAATGCTGGTCAGTTCCTAGTTTCTGCATACTATTTTCCAGTTTTCTGAACAATCTTTATCAAATAGTGAGTTCTTATCCCAGAAGCTGTAGTCTTTGGGTTTAACACTAGATTACTATAGTCAATGGCTATATATAGGTTTTATATATATATACACATATATATATACATATAGGTTATATATATGTGTATATATATATACATACACACACACATATATATATAATATATCTCTCACTGATCCACTATTTTTTTTTTTACTAGTACCACATAGCTTTAATGAGTGTCACTTTATAATATAGTTTTAGACCAGGTGCTGCTAGGCCACTTTCATTTGAATTTGTTTCATTAATTCCCTTGAAATTCTTGGCCTTTTAACTATACTCAAAAAGTTATCAAACTCTGCATACCCTTTGACCCAGCAATGTTTCTACTGGGCCTATGTCCCAAAGAGATCTTAAAAGAAGGAAAGGGACCCACATGTGCAAAATGTTTGTGATAGCCCTTTTTGTAGTGGCTAGAAACTGGAAACTGAAGCATGCCCATCAATTGGAGAATGGCTGAATAAATTATGGTATATGAATGTTATGGAATATTATTGTTCTATGAGAAACGACCAGCAGGAGGATTTCAGAGAGGTCTGGAGAGACCTGCATGAACTGATGCTGAGTGAAATGAGCAGAACCAGGAGATCATTGTATACGGCAACAAGACTATATGATAATCAATTCTGATGGACATGGTTCTCTTCAACAATGAGATGTTTCAAACCAGTTCCAATTGTTCATTGATAAAGAAAGTGCATATACACCCAGGGAGAGGCCTGTGGGATCTGAGTGTGAACCACAACATAACATTTTCATGCTTTCTGTTGATATTTGCTTGCATTTTGTTTTCTTTCTCGGGTTTTTTTTTCTTGTAGATCTGATTTTTCTTGTACAGCAAGATAACTATATAAATATATATACATGTATTCGATTTGTCATGTATTTTAACATAATTAACATCTATTAGACTACCTGCCATCTAGGGGAGGGAGTGGGGGGAAGGAGGGAAAAATTTGTAACAGAAGGCTTTGCAAGGGTTGATGTTGAAAAATTACCCACACATATGTTTTGCAAATAAAAATCTTTAATAAAAAATAAAATAAGCATCAATTTGCTGCACCCTAATACCTTAAAAAATTCTTAGCCTTTTGTATTCCCAATGAATTTTGTTATTATTTTTTCTAGCTCATAATTCTTATCTAGCCTTAATCATTGATTGGGCATTGCCTCAGTCAAACTGAAATCTGTTAAAGATCTTAGTTTTAAAAGGCCAAGTACCACTTGTTTGGGCCCATAGCAGCCCACAAACAATAAAACTCTCTAGACTTGTTGCTCTTGAATCACAGCTATTCCATCTTGTAAGGTGAGGTTGATATTTTTAACTCTAGAATAAGACTTTGCACTTACTCCAATTAAATATTATCTCATTAAGATTTAACCCAGTGTTCTAGAATGCCACAATCTTTTTTTAAGAGCCTGGCTATCATTTAATGTGTTAACTTTACCCTGAGCTTTGTGTCATCTGCAAATCTAATGAATATTCCAAATATGTTTTGATTCTAATCATTGATAAAAACTATTAAATAGCACAGGAAACAGGAATATACCTCGGGGGCACTGTACAACTCCTTCCATATTAACATTGAACCATTAATAATTGTTCTTTGAGTCTGGACATTAAACCATGTTTCAATCTGTCGAGCTGTACAATTATCTAGTATACATCTTCCCATTTTTTCCACAAGAACCAAATGAGAAATGTCCTCAAGTACATTTAACAACCCTAGGTAAACTGCATCTAATGTAGCTTAGAAACCTTATCACAAAAGTATATAAGTTGTATCGGGCATAACTTGATCCTGAAGAAGACAGTCTGAGTGGATTTTCTTTGAGTTCCCTTCTATTTCTCCTTTTTCTAGCATTCATTCATCAGCTTTTGAATCATACATTCTAGAATTTTGCCAGGGATCACAGTCAAGCTCACTTGCATCATTCTGTTCTTTTTTTTTTTTTTTTTTTTTTGAACATTGGTTCAATGTTCGCCCTTGTGCTGTCCTATGACACCTTTTTTTTGCTTTCCTCAATCTTTCACCTAACACTGACGGGGGCTCAGCAATCATAACTGCCAAGCCTTTCAGAGCTTGAAGTAATTCATCTTGGCCAAATGACTTGAATCTATCAAAGGCAGCTAGGTGCTCTCCTACTTCCTCCTTATTTATGGTGGGTATTAACTTCTCAAGAGGCAAACTGACTTAATGGATAGAAAGCCAGCCTCAGATTTGAGAAGACTTCCATTTGAGTCCTGGCCCTGAGACTACCAGGTGCACGACCACAGGTAAATGACCTAACTTCTCCAAGCAACTTGTTCAAGCCTACAAAATACAAAGCAGACAGGCACACATTCAAATTGGCTGAGGTATTTTTCTTACTAAGAGTTGTTTCCTATATGAATTACAACACCTTCAGGGAGATTTTGTTTGTTTTTGCTTTATTTCCCCACCTAGGATAACTAAGTGGATAAAGTACCAGACTTGGACAAGAAGACCTGAATTCAAATCTAACTCCAGATATTAATTAGCTATAATGACCCTGAGTAAGTCACTTAACCCAATTTGTCTCAGTTCTTCATCTGTAAAATGATGAAAACGTTCCAGTATTTTTGCCAAGAAAATTCCATGTGGGGTCATGAAGAGTCAAACAACTGAACAATTCCATTAAAAAAAACAAAACAAAACAAAAAACAAAACAAAAACAAAAAGCTACACACACAATTTCCTATTAGCCATTTTGGGTTTGTTTTTTTCCAATCCAATAGTTATGCTACTTGGAATTTGAAAAATAGGAAATGAGTACTCTTTGTTTCTGTGTATTTTGTGTTATTGTCCTATCCAAAGTAGAAGGCTCATTCCTTCTTTGAATGTTCTCCCCTACCAAAACAAATGCCATTTTGTGGTCCTGATTTTCCTTTATGGAATCAGTTCATTTTAAGCTTTGACTCCTGACATTATTATTTTTTACAGAACTGTGCCTCAACTTTATCATATTCATCCTCTGTTACCTGCCCTTGTATCCCTTTTCATGATACCTTTTAAACAATGGTTTAAAAAAATCCAAGTTGGTTAATGATGTTTCTATGCATTTTGATTCATTATACCTCTTGTTTTTTTTCCTTCTCATCAGAATTGTTTTTCTTTGTATCCTAATTCAAAATAGCTTCCTACGTGTTCCTGAGTTGATTTTTCTTTAATAAAATAGTGGTCCAGAAGATTCTGACTATCCTTTCTCTGAATTTTTTGATATTTGCTCTTGGAAAATCTAGGATGAGCATCAGATCATACCCCAATTTACAACTCATCTGTCACAAACTCTTGACAGAGTTGTCACAAACCTCCAAATTTCTCCTCATTTCTGTCCTAGTAATCAGTTTTCTACTACTTTAGAAACCTTATCACAAAAGGTGATATAGGTAAGTCTGATATAACTTGATTTTGAAGAAACCAGGCTGGCATTTGTCTGAGATCCCTCCTATTTCTTCTTTTTCTAGACATTCACTGATCATTTTTAATAATATACGTTTAATAATGCATTTTAGAATTTTCCCAATCAAGTTACTTTAACTCCCTGTTAGAGAGAATCAGAGTCGATATAAAATTTCCCTGTAAAAGGATGAAATTTCATTAAGGAAAGGGAAGATGTTATTAACTAGTCTCTTTTTGGCCAAGAGAGATAAAACGAGATGGAAAGAAAGATAGACAAAGAGATGGAGACAGGGAGAGAGAAAGAAAGCCCCAAAAGATGTATGGATAAGATATAGCCACAACTATATTTCTTTCTAATTTGTAATGTGTTTCTTGTATTCCCTTAACTATTTCCATCACTTATTTGTCCAGAGAATCTGTAGTATAATCCAAAAGTGAAGTTGCTTCTATTTCTCCCTCCACTGGTCTTCACCCAAATACTCTCCACTTTAATTCCCTCTTCTGGTTCCTAGATTTCCTCATGAGTGCTATTTCTTATTTTACAAACTTTCCCTATTCCTCATCCTTACTTGTTTACTTATTACCATTTATTTAAGTAATGTCTATTCAGAGCCATATTTTAGTCACAAGTTTTACATTGTCAATGCTCCACTGTCTTATCAGATCAAAATTACCTCTCACTGTTAGCAGCAATAATTCTTGCTTATTTTCTAAAACTTGTCTAATTTGTGTGTAAATGTTTAGGGCCACAGATTTTGCTGCCATCTTCTTTCTTGGATTTTTAAATTCTATGAACTCTTGGGTTTCTTAGTTCCTTTTCAGTGTAACTCCTCTCTATGATAACTTGGCTAATCTACATATTTTAAAGCTCTTTTGGTTAGATTTGCAAGACATCAGGCATAATTACATTTTTGATAGGCTTCTGTAGTATTCATTCATTTTGAAAAACACTAATGGGATTTGGAAACCAGACTCAATCCCAATGGCTGTGCCCATTGAGATTAAACCACACTTTATCATTTGCTCAATCAAACTCACAGGTCTTTGTTTTATCATAAATTTAATTTTATGCTTTGAGGTTATTTTCACTGCTTGGGATAAGAATTGGTCCATCCTGTGAGTTCTATTAGGCAAGTAGGAGAAACTGAGTATGATTTAGGGTAATCCCATATTGAGATATTTTGAAAACATCCAAAGGAGCATCAATTAGAGCTGGAAGAAACCTTTAAAGCCATTTGTTTCAATCTCCTCATTTTACAGATGAGGAAAATGGGGCTCCTGGAAATGAAAAGGTTTGCCTAGGATACCACAGCTAGTAAGTGCCAGAGATGTCAAATCTTCCTTACTCTCCATAACAACATGCTGCCTCTTTATCCTTTTTGACAGATGTCTAACACAATAGGTGTTTTGGGTCACTAGAGGCAGTTTGGAGGGCTAGACTTGCAATCAGGAAGAGCTGAGTTCCAAGCTTATCTCTGATACCTCCTTTGGGAGGATAGGCTGATTGAACTCTATTTTCTCCATTGAGTAGAATCCATAGCTTCTCATCTTATCTTAGAGAATTGTCTAGAGGAAGAAAGAGAAGAAGGAAATAAGCATTTATTAAGCTCTGCCAGGCACTTTGCTAATATTAGCTCATTTGATCCTCAGGTTATTAGTAAGTTTATTATTCTAATTTTATAATTGAGGAAATTGAGATTAAAAATAAATAAATAAATAAAGAGGCTGACTTGCTCCAGATCAAATAGTTAGTAAGTGTTTTAGCCCAAATTTAAACTGTGGTCCTGACTCCAGTTCCAGCTCTCCATCTATTGGGTGACAATAAAACCCTGAGAAGGAAGATAAATGATTATCCCCCTCACATAGCTGGTAGATATTAGAGGATTGTGGACTCCTCCTGATAATGTATGTTAAATAATTTTAAAATGCAACATCAAAGCCATTTCTTATAATCTCCAAATAGAGTAGACCCAAGTAACAATTGTTCTCTTTTTGCCCTCAGAGAGAAAGACACTTAGGGAAATGAAAATGTTCCCAAGATTGCTTTTAACCTATGTGCTTTTCCCCATGGGTGAAGAAGAAAAGGCAAGTTTAAAGAAATCTCACCCCAGCTGTTATAATAGACATCATTTATGAGTTAAATATTTAAACAACAGGACTATTTCTTAGAGCAGCAGTTTGCAACTTTTGGAAACTTTTTTTTTTTTAATTTTTTTTATTGACAAAACATATGAGTGACCTTTCAACATTGACCTTTGCAAAAACTTTTTTTTCCCAAGATTTTCCCCTCCTTCCCCCCACCCCCACCCCTAGATGACAGGTAATCTAATACACGCTAAATAGGATAAATTATATGACAAATACAATACATGTATACATATCTATACAGTCATCCCACTGCACAAGCAACATCAGATCCAGAAAGAGAAGAAGGAAAAAACAACCTAAGAAGGAAAACAGAATGCATGGAAATATTCACAGAAAGTGTTAAAATGCTGTGTTGTGGTTCACTCTCAGTTCCCACAGGCCTCTCTCTGGATGTATATGACTATCTTCATCACAGAACAACTGGTTTGAATCACATCATTGCCGAAGAGAACCATGTCCATCAAAATTGATCATTGTATAGTCTTGTTGCTGTGTATAATGTTCTCCTGGTTCTGCTGATTTCACTCAGCATCAGTTCATGCAAGTCTCTCCAATCCTCTCTGAAATCATCTTGCTGGTCATTTCTTACAGAACAATAATATTCCATAACATTCATATACCATAATTTATTCAGCCATTCTCCAATTGATGGGCATCTTTTCAATTTCCAGTTTCTTGCCACTACAAAAAGGGCTGCCACAAACATTTTTGCACATGTGGGTCCCTTTCCCTCCTTTAAAATCTCTTTGGGATATAGGCCCAGTAGAAACACTGCTGGGTCAAAGGGTATGCACTGTTTGATAACTTTTTGAGCATAGCTCCACTTTTGGAAACTTTGGAAAGTGCAGTGCCACAATAGGCACCCATTCTGGGAATGGAAAATAGGCCTGAGAGTGAGGAGGGGGATTCAGATTTTCAGCCGTGAGCAGCGGAACAGTGGTGAGGAGGGAAGGGAATGGTTAAGAGCTCCTGGTAGCAATACCTGGTTTCCATGTCACTCAGAGAGATGCAATCTGCAAGCAGAGATAGTCAATCTCTGAGGTAGTTATTTACCTCAACTGCCAGAGAATCCAACCGCAAGGCTGGGAGAGGTTCATCATTCCAATTTGTATAGTAAAGAATGTTGAAATAAGAAAAGAACTATCTCTAATTTTCCCTGGTCCTTAATTTCCTCTTCTGTAAAATGTGGTCAATACTATCTAATGTACTTAACAAATATTTATATTATATAACTCATATTAAAACATACAGGGGCACTCCCTAAATCAAGTGTTGGACATTTCCTTATCCCCACAATACAGAGTATATACAATTGTCCCTTTCTCTTGGGAACATGTACAGGTAGCCTCTACCTGCTTCCAACTATACATAGATATATAAAATATACATACACACACGTGTGTGTATATATGCATACACATAAATATATATGTATAGATGTGGGTGTGAGTGTATATATACATACATGGGTTGAGCTGCTCCAGTAGTCATGGATGACTTGGAGAACTACTCTGGAGTAGTGGAAGAAAATGCCTTCCAGCTACATCTTTTGGAAAAGACAGAGCTTTAGCTTAGATTGGAAGAAGGAAGAGTTCTCTGTATCCCAGCATAACAGTGGGGCTAGGGCTTTCTGATCCTCACTTGGAACATGGACTTAACTATCAAGGCTTGTCTTGGAGGCGCTTGGCTGCCTTGCTCTCCCTTTCTATTTCTTTTCCTTTAATATCAATCTTATGAACATCAAAAGGTCCTGGAATTCCTGAGAGTCATAGTGACACTTTAATCAAACCAGTATCTGGTTATATTAATACCAGCAGAGTAGTACCACCAGGAAAGAGCTGGCCTTGAAAAGGAAAGCCCTTGAAAGATGATCTTGCTTGAATTGGATTGGATTGTACTAGGTAAAAGTGAAATGTAAAGCTTCTAATTAGCAATCTTAGAAAGAAACTGTTCCCCAGAGACTTAAACACAAGCCTCTCAATTGATTGCCCTAGTAGCTATAAGTTACTGGATTCTTTTGTAGTTGTTTTGTGATTCTTTATCATTTAGTATTCTTTTTCTGTGTGGGAATAAACTTTCTGCACCGTACCTGGTTTGTGTTGTATATTGGGTATTTCCTTTATTCTCTATATCTTTTGGAGGAGTCATTGGGGGCAGGGAGGAGATGGAAATCTAGACTAGAGCCAAAAGTAAATTTTTTTCCTTTTCAGAAATTGGGGGTGGGGGAGAGTTGTGATAAAATACTGGGTAGTCTAATTCTCCTACTGAGAAGACAGTGCAGAGCATTTGGAACAGAACAACAAATTAAGGGAAAAGTCAGGAAAAGGACAGAGATTGACATGGGTTATCAGCTCCTACGCCTTAGTCAGGTAGTATTTAACTAATTACTGTGATAAATCACAGTAGTATATTGAAAATATATATAGGTCTATATAGATATATTGAAAATACCTATATTATATACACAGTTAACCTTTAATAAATATGTGCTTTTCATTCACTCATTCAGAACTTGGAGCAAGGAAGACTTCCTATCTCAGATATTTATTAATTGTGATATCCTGAGAAAGTCAACCTCAATTTCTTTATCTCTAAAGAGGATAATAATAGTACCTAACTCTTAAGGTTGGTTTTGTTTGTTTGTTTGTTTGTTTTGTTTATTTCTTTGCTGAGGCAATTGGGGTTAAGTGACTTGCCCAGGGTTACACAGACCAGATTTGAACTCAGATCCTCCTGACTTCAGGGCTGGTGCTCTATCCACTGCACCACCTAGCTGCCCCAGTTGTCGTCTTTTTATCCTTAATGTCCAGCACAGTGTTTAGCATATAGCAAGTGCTTAATGAACGTTCCAATGGTTATTTGTTCATTAGAGGGATGCTCCTGCAAGGACTACTTCCCCAGAACATTTTCCTTGGTTAAATATGACTGGTCCAGGAAATATGGACAATGGTTTGTCCATCACTGTCTTTCCTTCCCTTATCTTTTCTCTCCACCTCCTTGCCTCTTTCTTTTGCATGCAGGTGCATCGCTTGGATAAATGAACCTGGCCTACATATGTAATCAAATGGCAGTCCACATTCATTGCCTTGAATAAACTGTATCTTTCCTCCCTTAAAAAATCCACCCCTTCCAGCCCCTTGTCCCCATTTTCTGGTCACAATAAGGTGCCCATCTGCACATGGCTCCACGAAGTATTTTTATTCAACCTGATTTTTCACTTTTCCACAAAAAGGGCCCTATGAGTACCATACACTCAGACTGCTTTCATGGACAGCCCAGGAGAGGCCTCCTGGTTTATTTGGAAGGAAGGGGGTGGACAGGAATAACACACAAGCCAGACCCCTTTCCTCTCAGTCTGCTCTAAACCTGCTGGCAGCCATGGAGAGGTCTTGGAGGGTCCCAATTGTTCCCTGAAAGAAGCTGGGTATAAATGCTGCCTTTACCACCAGAAGGATTAATTGTCCTTAATTGCTAGTACAAAGCCTTGTTTCTCTGACTTTTCTCCTTTTTAATCAGTCAGAGAAAGGTTTTTTGTGGGCTTTTCTTTAGAGTGATCCCACTTCCTTCTGACTCTTGGGCAATTTGTTTTCCAACAACTCAAAGGGATGTTCACAAAGGCCATTAACACAACTTGATTTGGTTTTATGCTATTAATTCTTTCTCTTTGGTAAATATCTGCATCTAGAAGGGAGAGGGAAGGAGAAAGGAGAATTGAAAAGCGGGAAGGGGTCTTAATTTTTTTCCCATTCTGCCCCATCCCAAATCCTGAAGAAAAAATTTATCCATGGAAGAAGCTGAGAACTGGCCTTTGGCATCCAAGCCCAAATGGGTTCCTTCAAATACCCCAAACTACCCATTTCAATCATTCTAACATTTTCTTAGTAAGATAAATTCTTGTTCTTGGAAAAGTGCATTTAAAAAAATCCTCAGAAAAACATGTGATGACTTGTTCTTCCAGATTTTGCATATCCTAAGGAGAGAAAGTATGAAAAGAACAAAGCAAACCATAATGCAAATTATCCATTGTAGTTAATAAATATGCATCTGGGTTTCAATCAGTCCCATCATCCTCCCCAAGATAATGTAGCAGAATAGCCGATAGATCCAAAAAGAGGTCATATGTAATCTAGTATGATTTGAATAATCCAACCAGTATTGAAGGAGGCTAAACTTGGGGAAAATTATTTGGGGGGTATCCACAGTCCTAAAATTTAGAGCTAAGAGGTACCTTAGAGATCACCTAATCCACTCCTCAATTAAAACTGCCTTCTCCAAAATTACCAGTAATTTCTTAATGGTCAAATCATAGGCATTTGACATTTTGTGCACTTCTTCTAAATACCTTATTTCTGCATTTCCATCAACCCTGCTTTTTCCAGGTTCTCTCTGCTCTTCCTCAGTGTAATTTGCTGGATTCTTACCCATGTTACCTCCCTACACTATATTGTTCTACTCTGAGCCTTCTCTTTCTACACTATGTCTCTTGGTGATCTCATCAGCTCCTGTGGATTTCATGATTGTTACTGATACCTTAGCACTCTGTATATCCAGCTCTCATTTGTCTCCTGAGTCATAGTACCACAGCTCCAATTGCCTCTTGAACATTTCAAATTAGATGTCCCGGAAGCTTCTCAAACTCCACACATACAAAACAGAATTTAACTTTCTTATCAACCTTGCCCTTCTCCCAAACTTCCCAGTGCCTTTTGAGACTACTAACATCTTCTTTCCAAGAATCCTGATTCCTCCCTCTTAGTCTACATATCCAATCTGTTGCCAAATTTTATGCTTTCTACTTTCACGAAATATCTCATTTCAGTCCCTTTCTCTTCACTCACCATATTTATTCAGGCCTTCATCATATTCAATAACTTCCTAACTAGTCTTCCTACCTTTAATATCTCTCTTTGAAATCTAGCCTCATCACAGTTGCCAAAATGATCTTCCTAAAGCCTAGGACTACCATTTTACTCTCTTAACCAATAAATACCAGTGGCTAGAATTGAATATAAACTTAATAATAATAATAATAAACATAAACTTTTATAAGCTATTTAAACTTTAGCATTATTAAGGTGGTTAAAAATAAAATTAAGAGATAAGAAAAAAAATGACTATGATAGGATGATATCTAAAAAAATATTTTAGGGGGTGAGATGGATGCCCTGGAAAGGAGGAAAGGGTGGAGTAGGATGGGATAAATTACCTTACAAAAAAAAGGAGCATGAAAGAAGTGGAAGGAAAGATGAAGGTGAGAGTAGACAAGACTTGAACATTCTTCTTATCAGAATTGGCTTAAAAAGAGAACAACTTACACACTCAATTCAGTATAGAAAATTATCTTATTTTATAGACAAGTAGGAGAAAAAGAGACTAAGAAAAGGGAAAATAAATTGGTGAAGGTAGGAGTCAGAAGCAAAACACTTTTGAGGAGGGACAGGATGAAAGGAAAGAAAAGAATAAATAGGCAAAGAAAAATCTACAGTAATAATTGAATTTTTTTATAAGTTTCTCTGATCAATCCTTACTTTCACAGATGTATAAATAATTGAATAGTCAAAGGATAAGAACAGGTGGTTTTCAGATGAAGAAATCAAAGCTATCTATAATCATAGGAAAAAATATTCTAAGTCACTATTGATTAGAGAAATACAAGTTAAAACAACTCTAAAGTACCATCTCACACCTCTGACATTAACTAATGTGACAGAAAAGGAAAATGAAAAATGTTGAAGGGAAATGTGATTAAATTAGGATGCCAAAATACTGTTGGTGGCGTTGTGAACTGATCAACAATTCTGTAGAACAATTTGGAGCTTAATTGAGGCTATAAAACCATGCATATCTTTTGACCCAGTAATTTCAATATTAAATTGGTGTCCCAAAGAGATTTTTTTTAAAAGGAAAAGGATCAGTATGTAAAAAAATATGACAACTTTTTGTGGTGGCAGGGAATTGGATATTGAGGGGATGCCCATTAATAGGGCAATAGATGAATAAGTTATGGTATGTAATTATGCTGGAATACTTACTATTGTGCTATGAGAAATGACAAGCTGGATGATTTCAAAAAAACCTGAAAAGTCTTACATGATCTAATACAAAGTGAAGTGAGCAGAACCAGAAGTGTGCATGTAACAGCAATATTGTACAATGATTAATTGTAACTAAGTTAGCTATTTCTAAGGAGCTGTGAAAAGTGCTATCTTTCTCAAAAAAATCTGATAGAATCTGAATGTAGATCCTTTAAAAAAGCTTTTTTTTTTTTACTTCATGTTTCTTGGTTTGTTTATTTTTGGTCTGTGTTTTACAACATGACTAATACGGAAATATGTTTTGCATGACTACACATGTATAATCTATATCCAATTGATTGACTTCTTATTGTGAGGGGAAGAATGGGAGTAAGAGGATTTGGGATTCAAAAATTTAAAAATGAATAGTAAAAATTGTTTTACATGTCATTTGAAAAAATAAATTATAAAGACTTATGCAAAGAAAGAAATATGATTTATAACTTATTCCATAGCTCATCTCCATTAGGAGCATTATGCATAAATTTCTACAATGCAATTAACAGAAATAGAATATTGCAACAATTTTCAAAAGAAGCAGCATGACAGAGTATACAGAGGGCTAACTTTTGAGTCAGGAAAATCTAGACTTAAGCCCTGCATCTAACAAATACTTAATCTTTCAATGCCCCAGGCAACTACCACTTGCCAATTTGCAAAAGAAGAGGTGGTTGCTACCCTGGTAGTTCCTAGCATCAGATGAAATCACATTAAAACAAAGCAATATCCAATTTAGTTGCATCCTATAAGTAAAAGCTATGCTTTAAGGTCCTCAATAAAGTGATTACATTCATTGCAGCATTGTAGGATACCTCCTGCAGCTAAGCTCAACAGACTGTGTAATTGAGATGTTAGAGATTTCACATCTCATGACATCAAGGGTCACTTTAGTATGTAACCTCAGGACGACTTTTCTCCAGTTTCCATATAACTTACCTGTACTCTTATCAGAGAGAAATCAGCCAAAATCTTTGTTTCCCTTTATAATAAGCCTAAATCCATCTCTCTCCCCATTGTTCCTAGTTCTGAACTCTGAAGCTAAGCAGAACAAATTTAATCTCTCTTACACTTGGTCAGCCTAAAATTACTTAGAGAGCTATAATGTTCTCACTGCCAACTCCTTTCTAGTGTAAATGTGTCCTTCCTGGACAAGCTTTTCAGTTTATCAATGCCCTTATCAAAATGTGGCTCTCAGAATCGAGCAGAATACTCCAGGTGTGGTCTAATTAGAGTACCAACCAGTTCTGGACATTATTGCCTCTCTTAAGGCAGCTGAAGGTTTATTTAGCTCTTTAAAGGCTGCCATTTGCCACCATTGACTCATACTGAACTGATAGTCCAGTAAACTTTAGCATCTTTTTCAGGAAAAATAATGTCTAGCCCTATGTCCTCCATCTTGAATTGAAAATTTAATTTCTTTTAACTCAAATGCAAGATTTTTTCCCTATTCAATTTCACCTTATTGTTTTTAGCCCATCATTCTGTCTGCTACAATCTTTTCTGAACCTTGATTGTTTTCTGATGCACTGTCTATCCTTTCTAGGTTTATGTTATCTGAAATTTTGATAAGCAAAAAATCTATATGTTTATCAAGTCATCAATAACTATGTTAAATTACACAAGGTCAAGCAGAAATTAGTGGGGCACCCCACCAGAGACACACCAGCTTCCAAGTTAATATCAGATCATTAATGATTATTCTTTGGGTACAACCATTTAATTAATCAGTCAACAAGCTTTTACCAAGTACTTATTATGTTCCAGGTACTCTGCAGTGTTGAGAATAAAACATGGTTTCTCTCTTAAAGGAGCTCAGATATACTGGAAGATATGAAACTGTCTGTATACAAGATGTATATAGAGTAAATAGTAGATAATCTTAAAGGGAGAAGTAACAACATGTTGGGAGTGGGAAAGGCCTTCTGTAGAAAGTAGTGTTTTATCAGTCTTGAAGGAATACAGGAATCTAATAGTCTTAATTCCAAAACAACATAGCTGTATTATTTTCTCTAAAACATGGTTCCATCCTTGCTAATAGAATAAACAGCATGAGAGATTTTGTTTGGGGCTTTACTAACATCTAGGTAAACAAATCAACAGTATTCCCTCTGATTTGCCAGACTAGTAATCCTATAAAAAAAGGAAATAGACTTAGTCTGGCACGAGTTTTTCATGATACAGCCATTCTGGCTCTTTGGGACTATCAATTCCTTTTCCAGGTATTTACTAGCCATATGGAAGTAGCAACATTTACTGCACATAGATTAGATGATTTTTCCCTCACTAAAAGGCAATAAATCATCCCTGATACTTAATTGATCCAAGAGACCAAGGCTCAACATTTGACATAACTCCTTGATTGCCTAAGTATATAAGTCTAGCAAAAGAAGAATCGGGTGCTCTCCAAGTTCAACACATTTGCTGGCTCAGTATATTATCATGGCAAATACATTCTGAAATTTTTCAAGTAATTAAATCATGTTCAGTGTTCTATAGTCAGAGACAGATCTTCAAATCCCCTTATTTCTGACTCAGTTTCCCCATCCATAAAACAAGACCATTCAACTCAATTTCTAAGGTCCTTTTGATTTATGGAAGAGCAAAACACTATGATCCCATCATTATATCATCAGTCAACACGTATTTATTAAGCACCTATGTATAGCAGGCATGATGCTAAGTGCCAGAGACAAAAAGACAAAAATGAAATAGTCCTTGTCCTCAAGGAACTTATATTTTATTAGAGGACACAACATGTATTATATAACTACATAGAAAAAATACAAAATAAATTCAAGGCCATTAAAAATCAAGTCATGAAGGAGGGAGGACATTAGCAGTGGGAGATCAAGGAAGAAAGACCTAGGGAAATTAGTGATGAAGATGAGTCAGGAATTGAGACTAAAATGAGACAGGAATAAATTCCAAGTGGGAAATGGGAGTTGTTGAGGGTAGGGCAACAATCGCAAAGGCAGAAAAAGAGCAATATACTTTATCAAAAACTTTTTCTGCATATGTAAATATAATCATATGATTTTTGTTACTTTTATTATTGCTATAATCAATTATGTTAATAGTTTTTCTTATGTTAAACCATCTCTGAATTCCTAATATAAATCCTGCTTGGTCACAATGTATAATCTTTGTAGTATAAGGCTGAGTCAGGGAAGAAAAAAAAGGAGGGGAAAAAAAGTTACATGATAATTTTACTATATGCTCAAAAGCAATAGCAAATTATACATAATAGATCTTTAGTTTCACATGCAGTCATCTCTTTTTTATTCTGTTATGTTAGGGAAATACTTGTTTTATTTCTTAATTTCATAATAAAAAGAAAACAGGAGAGGGAGTGCCATTTTTGGGAGAAAAGCAAGACAATCAATTTGACTGAACCATAGAATGTAGAAGAGATATGGTGTATTATAAAGCTAGAAAAGTCAACTGGGGCCAGATTGGGAAGGCTTTCTGTGCCAAGTAGAGGAATTTATACTTTATTTCAGAAGCAATTCCAAAGAATACATTGGGGGTGGGAGGTTGTTGAGATGGCCAGATCTGAACTTAGAGAAAATCTCTTTGGAAGATGTGTGGAATATGGCTTGCATTTGGGAGAGGCTTGAGGCAGGGAAACAAATTAGGATGCTCTTGCTATATTTCAGAGGAATTGATGAGGAACTAAACTAGAGCGATGAGATATAAGTAGTGAGAAATGGATGGTGAGAGATGTAGAAAAAAGGTGACTCAAGACTTGGCAACTGACATGTAGAGTGAGAAGCTGAGGGTAACTTCAAGTTTATATACCTTCAATTCACAAGAAGGTAGTATCTGGGACAGAAATAGGAAGATAAAGTACAGAGGAGTAATACGTCAAAAGCCTTTTAAATGTCAAATTGAACCATTTCTATATGATCCTAGAGGTAATAGGGAGCCATTGGAGTTTATTGAGCTGGAGTGACATGATCAGCCTGGTACTTTAGGAATTGTGTGCTAAGACACATTTATACTGAGGATTTGAGGGATCTTCAAGTAGTTTCTGAATCAGCAGAGAAAGATGAGAGTATATCTCATCTTATTTTTGTGTAAAATTCATTTTCTTACATTCTAACTCTTTGAATTAACATGTAATAAGATAACCTTCACCTGGACAGGAAATCTATTGAATTGATCATCAATCAACAAGCATTCCAATTATCTTTCTACTTGTCTGTATAGTGGATTGGCATTATAGATGAACAATTAACAATCCCAGAATTGATTAATGGGAGTTCAAGCTAGAAAACATTTGGGAAATTTGCCAGTGCTTTCAATGATCCTAAGCTGCTTGCTATTTCAAAATCCCAATGTTCCCTCAGTGACAATGCTAAATGTCTGCAAATCATGGACCTCCATCATCTTGGAAGGATCAAAATCATAACAGATCTAAATGGCAATGAAAAAATAGATAAGGTAAATGTAATTAAGCTGTGACAAATGAACAGGTATGATTTGGTAGAGTGGTGACTTGAAGGCATGATACAGTAAAAAGATCATTAGCTTTGGACTCTGAGAATTTCAAATCCATTCCAATCTCTGTCACATACTACTTGTGTGACTCAATGGTCTCCAAGGTCCCTTTTCGGCTCTAAATCTATTGACCTTAGTATAAGTGACATAGAAGAAATCAACAGTCATGGAGTATCAGAGTTGAAAGGGACCTTAGAAGTCATTTGGTCAAAATTCCTCATTTTGTAGATAATGAACCAGAGGGCTAGAGGTATTAGGAAGCTAAAGAAGGAATTAGTGGCAGATCTGGAAAATGAATTCAGGTTCTCTGACCCCAGACCCAATCTATATCCTAGAAGTTTCTTCAACTTCTCCCATTCCTTAAGCCAAAAGGTGGATCCAGTGGAGTTGAGCAAGCATTCATAGGTATGGAAAAAAAGAGCTGATCTGATCACCCTTAGCATGTGTCAATCTCTTTTGGGGCCAAGTGCACAAAACTGACACCAACTTGCTAGGTAACTGCAGAGAATAATAGCTCTTGTAAGAGAAGTTAGGGACATTTGAAGTTACGTGCCTGTCTTCTGTTTTAGGAACACACAGCTTGGTCTTTTCATTCCTTCTCAGCGGTGCACAAATCTTGTTTGCAGGGATCAATTAGTTGCAAAAGGTCAGTTCTCTTCAGGCCCTTCAGAGAAATGATGAAACGCTCAATTTACCCCCAAACCTTCTGTGGCATTTTCTTTTGTTTTTCCATTATGTCTTCATTAGTATGCTCACTCTTCCTGAAGTTCCAGGGTAATTTAATTACATCCACAAGTTGCTTGCTTAGCCCACAGATTTTCTGAACAGATTCATCATCAATCATCATCATTAATAAACATTTATTGACCACACTCAGGATGCCTCAGTCAGGCCTAAGAAGGATGAGGTGAAAGTTTGATTTAGTATCTGCCCTCAAGGATCATCCATTCTTTGATCATGCAGGATAAGAGAGTTGACACTGAGACAGGAGAGAGAGAGAGAGACAGATAGACAGACAGACAGAGACAGAGAAAGAGAGACAGAGACAGACACAGAGACACAGAGAGACAAAGAGACAGAGAGACAGAGAAAGACAGACAGAGACACAGACATAGACAGAGACAGAGACAGAGAGAGAGACAGACACAGAGACAGACAGAGAAAGAGTCAGAGAGAGAGAGAGAGAGAGACAGAAAGAGACAGAGAAGAGAAACAGAGACAGAAACAGAGAGAGAGATACACATAGAAAGGAGAGACAGAGACAGAGAGACACACAGGGAAACACAGAGAGAGACACAGAGAGAAAAAAAGACAGAGAGACAGAAAGAGATAGAAAGAGAGACAGAGAAATGGAAAGAGAGGGAGAGAGGAGGGAGATGGAAGGAAGGAGAGAAGGAGGGAGGAATAGAGAGGGAGACAGAGAGGCAGAGAGAGAGACAGAGAGAGGAAAGAGAAAGAGACAGAGACAGAGAGAAAAGAGAGAGAGAGAAAGAGAGAGAGAAAGAGAAAAAGAGAAAGAGAAAAAAGAGAGAGAGAGTGGAGGAGGAGGGAGGTAGGGAAGGAAAAGGAAAGAAGGAGAGAAGGAGGGAGGGAGGGAGACAGAGAGATGGAAACAGAGATGGAGAGGCAGAGAGAAAAAATCAAATATAGAAGCAGAAAAAAATGGGAATTAAAGGATCACAACTCTAAAGACTAATTCTTTCATTTTACAGAGGAGGAAAATGAGGCTCAGACCGGGTGAATTTGTCTAAGGTCATACAAATAATAAGCATTAGAGGGGTGACATGAAAGTAGGTCCTCTTACTTGAGAGCCAGGGTTCTTTTTATTGTGCCATGCTTCCTTTCTATACAGAAATGACCAGGCTATGTTAGAATTTGAAATAGGTAAAGGAGAAGAAAACTGAGCAAAAGATTTTATTTTTATTTTATTTTTTAATCAAAATTTTATTTTATTATTTTTATTTTATTAAAACTTTTTATTTGCAAAACATGTATGGGTAATTTTTCAACATTGACCCTTGCAAAGCTTTCTGTTACAAATTTCCCCCCCTAGTTCCCACCCCTTCCCTAGATGGCAGGAAGTCTACTACATGTTAATTATGTTAAAATACTTAAAAAATCAAATATGTGTATACATATTTTTACAGTTATCTTGCTGTGCAAGAAAAGTCAGATCTACAAGAAAAAAATTTGAGAAGGGAAATAATGCAAGCAAACATAACAAAAAATGTTGTGGTCCACATTCATATCCCTTTCTCTGGGTGTAGATGGCTTTCTTCGTTACTGAACAACTAGAACTGGTTTGAAACATTTCATTGTTGAAGAGAGCCACATCCTTCAGAATTGATCATCGTATAGTCTTGTTGCTGTGTATAATGATCTCCTGGTTCTGCTCATTTCACTCAGCATCAGATCATGCAAGTCTTTCCAGGCCTCTCTGAAATCATCCTGCTGGTCGTTTCTTGCAGAACAATAATATTCCATGACATTCATATATCATAATTTGTTCAGCCATTCTCCAATTGATGGGCATCCATTAAGTTTCCAGTTTCTAGCCACTACAAAAAAGGCTGCCACCAACATTCTTGCACATGTGGGGTCCTTTCCTTCCTTTAAGATAAGCAAGAGATTTTAGAAGAGCAGATTTCAATGAGTTCAGATAAGATCTCTTAGTTCAAAATTTTACAGGAGAAATCCTCTCCTAAGGGATCAGATATGCAAAAATAAAATGATGACCATAAAAACATACACAATTTTCATGTGAAAGAAAAGGAGAAGCTGTCTAAAGAAACTGATGTGGATGCTGAGGGAACTAACTCAATGATTAATTTAAATTTTTAAAAGACAGATATAAAAGATGGAAGCAATGGTAGACAACTCAAGATTCATACATCAACCAAGTAGCACAGTCCCTAAGAATAGAGTTAGAACAGTAATGTTGAGAATGAGTTGTGGCTGGCAGGGAAGGACTTTGAGGACAAGGTCTTTTATTTGATTGTTAGATGGAATCCCCAATGAAGAAAGTAAGCAAATTGGCTCCATTCTACATAATAGCTTATTTAGGACATACCTAAGCACTTACAAGGTCATTAAATTTGGGATCAGAGAAATTAAATTCGAATGATGCCTCTAATATTTACTATTTATGCAACCCAGGTCCTCTAATTCTAAATCTGACGCTCCTTCTACCACATCATGTCCCTTCACATTTTTACCAATGACCAGACAAAAGAAGGCATTGATAGTAACTTTGCCTAAATTGCAGCTGCTATAGAAAGCTATAGAAGTAGCTGTTATGATCAGTGCTGTAATCAGGATCCAAAAAGATTTCAATAGATGAAACCATGCATTAGATCGAATAAGATCATCTTTAGTAGGAATTATTGTAAAGCCTCGTATTTGGTTACAGAAAGCCAATCGCACAGGTACAGGATCAGGGAAGAGAGACTAAACAAGTTGGAAGGAGAAAAATTTGAAGGTTTTAGTGAATCAAAAAGTCAATTTGAGACAACAATGTGAACTGATTGTCCAAAATATTCATGTAACCTTAGGCTACATTAAGAAAATTATCAAGTGCAAGACTAGAAAAATGAATACTATTTTATTTTGTTTTGATCATACCATTTCTGTAGTTCTCTGTCCAGTTCTTGGTATTTAATTTTAGGAATGATATTGACAAATTGGAGCATATATAGAAGAAAGTATCTAGGATGGTAAAAGAAATGGAAATTTAGCCACGGTTAGATTGCTTAAGGAACAGGGGGATTTTTATCCTGAAGTGAAGATTGATGAAAGATGTAGTAGAAGCTAGAGACATTTATCTTGGAGAAGATATGTCTTAGAGAGAATATGATGACTGTCTTCAAAGAGTTAGGTTAGAGAGCTACTAGGCTTATTTTTCTTGACCCCAAGGTAAAGAACTAGTCATAGCAGGTGTAAGATTCAGAGTGACAGATTCAATGTAAGGAAACACTTTTATAGGAAGTAGTGACTTTCCCATCTCTGGAAATCTTAAACTGACTACTGAGACTATTATATCAGGAATTCTGTTCAGCCATTAGACAGACTACATGATCTCTGATGTCTCTTCCAGGACTAAGATTCTGGGTTTCAAGAAGGATGTCACAGTCTATACAGAAAATAAGAGAGGTTAATATACATGTAAGAAAATAAATGCAGGAACACATAATGGAGAATTCCAGCAGTAGCACAAACACATTAACATTGCCAGTTTACATATAACCAGTATAGCCCTGGGCAATTGGTTGGTTTTTAACACTTAGCAATTGATTCACTCAGTGTTTATATCAGTTAGAGTTGAGTGTCAATGGGACATTAGTGATACAGATTTGAGTTAACTTAAAATCCTGCTCTTTGATGAAATCTTTTCTGATTTTGATGGAAAGTGAAAAGACAAACTAGCATGGAGACTCTATGCAAAGAAGTAAGAGTAGAATACAGAGGATCCTACAGAAGTAGCAAGTTGGAGTGTGGAATTCAATGGAACATTGGAAGATACTTTGGAAAAATGACATAAGAACTTGGAGTACCTTGAAGTACACAGGGAAAAAAAAATAGAATTAGTCAGCAGGAGATTGGAAACCATCAAAGTAAATTAAAAATGGGTGATTGGGTCACATGATCATATTGGACTATGGGCCATAAAATTCTAATATCTAACAAAAATCACTAAGAGCTCTGGGCACAATTAATTAGTTTATTAGGGAGTCAGGGGGCTCCTAATTAACTGGATCCAAGATCTTCCTCTCAATCAGGGACCTCTCCCCATGGTAGCACTTAGAAACAGCACCAAAAATAGAAAAAAGTGTTATAGTTCAACAATTATTTATTTATATTATTAAAACTTTTTATTTGCAAAACATATGTATGGGTAGTTCTTCAACATTGACCCTTAACAAAGCTTTCCGTTACAAATTTTTCTCCCTTAATCCCCTCCCCTCCCCTAGATGGCAGAAAGTCCACTACATGTTAATTATATTAAAATACTTGACAAGTCGAATACATACACACACATATATTTATATATATATTTCCACACATCTTGCTGGGCAAGAAAAATCGTATCTACAAGAAAAAAAATCTGAGAAAGGAAGCGCAATGCAAGCAAACATCGATAGAGAGCATAAAAATATTATGTTGTGGTCCACATCTCATATCCCTCTCTCTGGGTGTATATAGCTTTCTTTACTGAACAATTGGAACTGGTTTGAAATAGTTCATTGCTGAAGAGAACCATGTCCATCATAATTGATCATCATATAGTATGGTTGTTGCTGTGTACATTGTTCTCCTGGTTCTGCTCATTTCACTCAGCATCAGTTCATGTAAGTCTCTCCAGGCCTCTCTGAAATCATCCTGCTGGTCATTTCTTATAGAATAATAATATTCCATAACATTCATATACCATAATTTTTATTCAGCCAGTCTCCAATTGATGGCATCCATTCAGTTTCCAATTTCTAGCCACTACAAAAAGGGCTGCCACAAACATTCTTGCACGTGTGGGTCCCTTTCCTTTCCTTAAGATCTCTTTGGGATATAAGTCCAATAGAAACACTCCTGGGTCAAAGGGTATGCACAGTTTGATAACTTTTTGAGCATAGTTCCAAATTGCTCTCCAGAATGGTTAGATCTATTGACAGTTTTACCAACAATGTATCAGTGTCCCAGTTTTCTCACATCCCCTCCAACATTCGTCATTATCTTTTCCTGCCATTTTAGCAAATCTGACAGGTCAACAATTTTTTAATTACACAAGTGGAGAAATGTCATGTTTAACTAAGAGAATATCCACAATCATAAATACCTTATCAACAGATCTCTCATGTCATGAGACCATCTACAATTCATCAACTCTAGGGCTTCCCAACAGGGGCTTTCCAAAGCTCATAACACTTTTTCAGCAACATCTCAGGGCCTTCCACAAGTCATGAGACCCTAAAGCAAAGGACTATGAAGTGGTAGGTAGTGATTCATGGTGTGTATGGAGATATTATAAGAGCAAATGAACCTTATTACAGCATGTTATGGTGTGGTGGTGGGAGTAGTATAGCAATTATACCCATTACATTTTATTTAATTTCTTATTGCATTACTAACTATATGAATCTAGCCAATAGATATAAATAATATAAACATCAGTATATGAAGGAGTCATTCATAATTCTTATTCTACTGGCATTAAACATACTTGCATTAAACCTAAATTTAAGTTTATTCTGTTCAGTTCATTAATATAATTACTGATACCCACCAAATCACAATAAACAAAATAAATAATGATTAATTTGAGTAGGGGTATCAAAATTATCATCAGAGAGCAATTCAGGAAGCAGTATCTAGAATAATCTGAAGGGAATAAGAGGGAAGTTACTCAGTTATATTATAACTGTTGCTTATAAGTCTTACAACTAAAACTTTGGAAGGTGAAAGCAACATAGTGTCAAGACTTTTAGAAGGTAAGTTGACCTTAAATGGATTTACTTGTAGTTTCAAGAATCTCTCAATCATTTTACCAATGTGGTCATGTTTGGATCAATTCAACAAATATTTAGTAAATACCTACTATGTTCCAGATGCTGTGTGAGCACAGAAGATAAAAGAACAGTAAAAGAAATTGTCATTACACTCAAGGAGTTCCATTTTATTGGGGAGATAGAATGTATACAGATAACTAAATACAAGATTTATATTAGTAGGAGGGAAGAGAGCTGGTACCAGAATCAAAGGCTCTAAGTTCAATTTCTGTGCTACTCAAACTTAACTTCTTGCCTGCCTCCCTGCCTCCCTTGAGCTCTCTAAGTCTCAGCTTCTTCATCTACAAAATTAAAAAGTTGTATCAGATAGCCTACAAGGTCTCCTTCAGTTCTAGATCTATGATTCTAGGTACCATGATTCCAATTTCAGTAGGATAGGGCAAGTAAGGGATGTATAAGTAGAAGGAAAAAGGTCACTATTTTATGTAGGGCAGAACAGATAAGATTTGATAACTGATTAAATGCTTGGAGGAGTAAAGAAAACTAAATGGTTAAAGATGAAATTCACACAAATATATAATGCTAATCCATCCCCCAACTAATACACAAACAAAGGATATGAGAGGTTTCAAAAGAAGAAATGTCAACTATCAGCAACTATATTTTTTAAAAAATGTTTCAAATGCCTAACAATAAGAAAATTACAAATTAAAATAACTCTGAAATTTCATCTCACTGTTATAATAATACAGGCAAAGATGATAAAAGATGGAATATTTAACCTCATAGGGCAGAACCAAGAATATACAGCAATAAAGTAAATAGGAACAATACTAAAAATCAACTGAGTTTAGATTATTCTCAGTTACCATAAGGATAAAAAAAGTCTATGTATGCCACTTCCAAAGATTTTCTGGTAAGTAGGATGGAATTGAATAAAGAGATACTTGAGGTAGAGAGACCAATCAGAATATCATTGCAGTGGTTCAGGCAAGAGGTGATGAAGCTCTGAACTAGGATTGTGTTGTTTGTCCATCATTTTCAAAGAGGATCAATGATATCATGAGGATAATGCTTTGACTTGGGGTGAATTAGATTTATGTGAAGCCGAGTTGGCAAAATCATCAGCTTCACCCTCTTTTCCAGAGTCATCAAAGTCTAGGAGAAAGAGAAAAGTCAAAACTTGACATGGAAAAATTAGCTTAAACAACACATTAGCAATTTATCACTGCTTCCACAATTTTACATCTGTTTGTGTATTTATACATCCAGGTATGTGTAACTATATTTGATCGAGTACATGTTCAATATTGCTAATAGGACTGAAGTCAGAGTACAAGAAAACCTCTAAGAAATCACATATATATATATATATATTTAGTTATATATATACATATGTATATATATATATTTAGTTACCTGACCTCTTCTCTCTCTGGGATCTGGGTGAGAGCTGGGGTCAATTAGAGAGAGAAAGTTAACATCACTTGTAGCTGGCCAGCCTAGAATGAATTATAAGATTACTTCATCAAAATGTGTTTCTTTATGAAAAAGAAATTCTCTCCACCTAGGGATTCTGGGGATAAGACTTAGACTACTCAGGAAAATACAGCTTGGATAAAGACTGAAATACTGGGAGCTAGCTAAAGCAAAGATATAATCATTAAGGATGTTAATGAGATCGTTTATATACATTAGCATTGGCTGACCCCATCCCAATATCTAGAATGCTCTCTCCTCCTTTCCAGACTTCCTGGTTTTCTGCATGACTTGGCTCAATTCCCCCCCCCCCCCATAGGAGACTTTTCCCATTCCCATCCTTTCCCCACCCTCCAACTCCCACAGCTGATGTCTTCCCTCTGAAATTACTTTCTATTCTATGTACATAATTATTTGCACATAGTCCCTCCCATTTGAGTTTGAGCTCCTTACCAGCAAGGACCATGTTTTTTGCCTGACTGGATTACCAGCATTTAGCACAATGTCTGGAACATAGCAGAAGCTCTTAAATATCTGTTTGTGGACTGACTGACTCTGCTTGCCCAAGTAAAAGTATACACCAAAGTCAGGAGAGAGTTTCTAACAGTTTTATTTTCTGTTTTTACCCCTAACACAGTTTGAATCCCAGAAAATATAGGGTCTTTAATATTGCCCCACAGCACTTCCTTCTCCCCTCATCCAAACACTTCAGCTGCCTGGACACCATGGCAAAAGCAACAGCCCCTCACCAGTTCTACATCTTTCCATTGTGCTTGCTTCATTTTTACTCCCTTTCCTTCAAATCCTCAATCTCCCTTCAATTTAGATGCAAACTCTAAGTTTTAACCTTTAGCAAATAGCATGGGGAAAGGACTGTTTTGGGAAAGGGCAACTCCTCCTTCATCTTTAATGTAGAAAGTTTGACTTTCTTGACCGAATATGCCAGTCTGAATGAATGATTGGGTTGGATTAGATCGTTCATCAATCAAGTTGAAGCAAGTTGTATATGAATCCAACTGCAAAACATTTGAGGAGTCTGGATCAGCAAAATGTAGTCTTGAAACTTAATTAAAAACTGGTAAGTAAAGCACCTCACTACCCCTTTCTTAGATGTGGGTTAAATAGAGCAAAAAAACTACCCCAACCTCAAGTTATTCCTTGATCTATATCTATTCAAAATCTTCAGGACACCTCAAGAACACCAAAATCTTTCAATAATGCCATTTTTTTTCCTCCTCTTCCTCTTTTTCCTCCTCCTCTTCTTTCTCCTTTTCCTCTTTTTTGACTTGCTTCCTGCTCAGTGCTGCTTTATCCTGGACTTGACTCTTGCCATCACTGATTGTGTTATATCTTTGCTGTTCCCACCATTTGGTGTAGAAACTTTGTCTCTGCCTGCCTTATTCTGTCTCCTGAGCTTCTGTGCTCCATTGGGAATAACATTTGACTGATCTCCCAGGCCCTGATGGGTATTGGTTCCTTCTCCCTCTGGACTTCTTTCAGGTCATCTCAATCAAACAATCAATCACTGAGTGTTTATTATGTGTCTACTACTATATTATAAGCCCTGTGCTGGGTACTAGGGATACCAAGACAAAAATAAAAGCATTTCTACTCTCAAGGAGTTTATATTTTATCAGGTAAATGACAGATAAACTCATAAGCATATGCAAAATGTATCCAAAGTAAATATTGGGTGATTTTTTAAAAAAAGGGGACCTGGGGTTACTAGCAATTGGGAAGATAAGGAAAGGTCTTATATAGTCAGAAGTATACTATCTGAATTCTGTTTTGAAGAAAATGACATTCTAAGAGGCAGAAAGGTAGAACAGAGTGCATTTTAGGCCAATGGAACAGAGAGCCTATACAAAGGCACAGAGTCAGGAAAAAATGTCATGTGTGAGCAACAGCAGGAAGGCAAATTTGGTGGGATTGTAGAGTATATGAAGAGAAATAATGTCATAATAATGTACAATTAATATGTAATATGGAACCAAATAATAAAGAGCTTGAAACACAAAACAAGAGTTTGTATTTGGTCCTAGACATATTAGTAAGTTACTGGAGTTTATAGAACAAGAAGTCACATCTCATCTCCTGAGCTCAAAGTGGCAAAGGTCAGAGGGTCTGAGATTTGAAGCTGGAAGGGACATTTGAGGTCATCAAGTTCAATCAACTACTTGATTCATGAATAAGGGAATGAAAGCTAGAGAAGTTACATTAGGTACCCTAAGGTCTCACAAGCTATAACCAAGGTAAGAATAAAACCGAGTTAAAAAAGAGGGGATAGGGAAGGACCAAACAGGGAGAGATAAAAGCAAGAGCAGAATGTTTTTTTTTAAATAGCCAGAGGCTAAAAACTGTTCCTGCAGGCTAATAAGGTAGAATGCCCCTAGGCTAATTGTCTTTCCTTTTAACTCCCAGTGTCTAAGGATGAATTGAAGTCCTTTTCCCAGACAACTATATGACAGAGTTAAAAATTCCCAAGATCCTCTCCAGCTTGTCATGCAAATGAATTTGAACCATAACAAAAGCTAAGGAAAGGATGAAAAGTCATCCTTCTTCACGTCCCTGGCTTTATTATTATATCTGTCAGCAGCAAAAAAAAAAAAAAAAAAAAAAAGCCCTTAACTTTGAGGCTGCATTTCTGTCAGCTGAAAACGTCTATGTCTCTCTTAATCAGGAATACCTGAAGATATGCTGAACTCTATAATAAATATAAGGAAGAAAGAGAAAATGTCAAAGAAATTTGATACTGCCCTCTCTGACAAATGAGTTGGCTAGACCTGTGATTTCATTTGTATTGAAATCACAGGAGAAATGAGTAATTTGGCATTTTATATTTGATCAGTTTAAATTTACAGATTATATGGATTTCAAGATTACAATTAGATGAAAATTGAATTCAATATAAATATAATTGGATATGCTATATGACTGGGAATGCATCTTCTAGTTGATATTAGTTGGAGACCATTAGTATACATAGTGCAGTTGATTCTAGTTGAGAACAATTATTATCCATGACATAGTTGATATTTGTTGTGGAAAGTAATTGATGGATGATAGTGCCACACCTTGGCAGCTGTCACATCAATATTGATAACTAGGCCTCCTGATGGTTTTAGAACCCAACCAGCATTGAATGCTGAAACTGAGAGATATGGGCATGGTGCATTTTATTCATGTGGATGATTTTAAGATGCATTAAGATGTAACTGAATTAAAATGATTGCATTGACCCTTACTTTTACATTTTATCTTGTATTTTAATTATTTATGTTTTCCATAAAAAACAATTGCTGCAGTTTGATAGAACTACAGACTTTCAGAGTTATAAAGGATCACTAGTGGTATGTTATAAATATATGTATATAATATATACAAAATGAATAGATGATTTTGGGGGGAAGAAGTCTCACTAGAAGAGCTAGGGAATCTAGTAAAGGCTTAATATAAAAGATGCTCTTTGAGCTGAGTCTTAAAGGAATCAAAGGTTTCAAAAGTTAGAGTTGGGAAATGAGTACATTCCAAGCATGGAGGAAAGTCAACTTTCTCTCAGAGGGAAAGATGAAAAATGGTGAGTTGGTTAGTATGGCTGAATCACAGATGATGTGGAAGGACATAATGTACAAGAATACTAGAAACGTAGGAAGAGGGAAGGTTGTGAAGAGATTTAAATCCCAAATGAAAGTATTAATGATGATGCTAGAATAGGGATTAGCAAACTACTGCTGGAGTCTGAAATCTAGTCCACCAAGCCAAGAGTTAAGAATTTTTTTTAAATTTTAAATTATATATGTATATGTATAATTTTAAAATATAAACTTTATACATTTTAAGAATATATATTCTTAGGACATAGTAAGTACTTAATAAACATATAGTAAGTGGCTGACATAAATGGTCACACACTTGGTATTTCCATTAGCCACATATGTTTCACTTCCATTTTAAGGAACTGCAAAATTTCTTTATCTAATAACAGCAAAATCATTTTCCAATTGTCCCCTTATATATGGACAATGCCTTATAGAGAATGCTTTACTAATTCTACTTCTTAACCTAGGTTTTGATTTTGTTATATTAACTGGCAACAAAGTGTTATCTCCATGCCCATATTAATACTTTTTGATCTTTGACATTGCAATTATTTAAGCTATCAAAAGAAGGAAAAAGATTGGGCATTGTAGAATGAGAAACCTGATTCTCACTCTATGATGAACTTTATACATTTTTTTATTCCCTGTATAGAGATGGAGTTCTGTTCCACAGCCTTGAAATCAAGTCAACTAACAGTGATTAAGTACCTATGATGTCTCAGGTACTATACTAAGTCCTGGGAATACAAAGAAAAAGAAAACAGTCCCTGCCCCAGCTCACATTATAACATGTAAACAACTGTGGACATAGAAGATACATACAGAGAAAGTTAAACATAATCGCTGTTAGGGAAATGCGGATAGACTTCTTACAGAAAGTGGAATTTTAGGACAGACTAGAAGGAAGTCACTAACCCAGGAGATAAAGATCTTTTGAACTGGAATTTGGGAGCTAGGGATATCTTTATGTTCTGAGAATCAAAAATAGCCAATGTTAGATACAAAAAGAACAAAGATGCTTTTAAGTTTCCCTATAGGTCACATTTGTGATTTATTTCTTAACTCTTTAGAGTCACTCTTCAGTCTTGACAAATTAAATTATATTCAAACAGAAATTTTCTTCACTACCTCCTAAACTGAGGTGCTTTGCATCTGAGTTGGTTCAAAAGGTAGGTCTGGGATTGCAAAATTAATCTATTTCAATTAGTCCCAGCCAAACTTTGGATATAATCAACTTCACCATTTGAATGTCCCTTTCTCCTCTTCCTGTAATATGTTCTCGTAATTGAATAGAATACCTAAGGGCTTTATAATGATCTTTTTTTTTTTTTTTGCTAAGGCAATTGGGGTTAAGTGACTTGCCCAGGGTCACACAGCTGTTACGTGTCTGAGACCAGATTTGAACTCAGGTCCTCCTGACTTCAAGGCTGGTGCTCTATCCACTGCGCCACCTAGCTGCCCCAGATAGATAGATATATATTTTTTTTTGCTTTTTTTCTGAGGCAATTGGGGTTAAGTGACTTGCCCAGGGTCACACAGCTAGGAAGTGTCTGAGACCAGATTTGAACTCAGGTCCTCCTGACTTCAGGGCTGGTGCTCTAACCACTGTGCCACCTAGCTGCCCCTATAATGATCTTTTGTAAAACTATCTAGTTTGTGTATGTAAGTCCAGGCTAAATTTAAAAGAAGATGCTAGAACAAAGGACCACATTTAAGACATACTTGCCTTGGGAATCCACAGTTATGAAGTATAGTATCCGAGGAATGTGTCTTAAAAGGCTATAAGAAATGCATACCTATAATTATATACTTCAACTTTATTTCTTTTCTTCCTTCTTTCCTTCCTTTCTTTCCTTTTTTATTTCTTTTTTCTTCCTTCTTTTCTTCCTTTCTTTCCTTTTTTATTTCTTTTTTCTTCCTTCTTTCCTTTCTTCTTTCTTTCCTTCTCTCTCTTTCCCTCCATCCCTCTTTTTCTTTCCCTTTTTTCCCTTCCTTTATTTCCTCCTCCCTCCCTCCTTCTCTCTCTTCTTTCCTTCTTTGCTACCTTCATTTCTTCCCCTCATTTATCCTCTTCCTCTCATCCTCTTTCTCTTCCTTTTCCCTCCCCACCTCCTTCTCCTTTCTCTTCTTCTCCTCCTCTCTTCCTCCTCCTCCTCTTCACCATCATCATCATCATCACCATCATCATTATCACCACTATCATCATCATCTTCTTTTTTCTTCTCCTTCATCATCATCATCATCATCATCATCATCATCATCATCTTCTTCTTCTTCTTCTTCTTCTTCTTCTTCTTCTTCTTCTTCTGCTGCTGCTGCTGCTGCTGCTGCTGCTGCTGCTGCTGCTGCTGCTGCTGCTGCTGCTTCCTCTTCCTCTTCCAATTCTTCTTTTGCTTCTGCTTTTGATTCTTCCGCTTCCCACTCAACATCACCAATCATCTTTTGTCTTCATAATTGGAGTTTTTATTTTACAATGTTTTATATGGATACTCTTGCCACAGGGAATATCATCCCAATTCCTTTGAACCTACACTTTGCACTTTCCTTCATCATAGAGTCAAATTCCTAATAACGCCAAAATCAGCTACCAAAAGTATCATTCAGTTACATTCACTTCAGTGAGATACTGGGGATAAAAGGAAAAAGTAAAAGTAGCCCCTACCTTCAAAGGGTTTTTTGGGTGGACATGTATATGGATAAATAATGCAAAAATGTAAGGAAAGACAGTATAAAAGAATTTAGTTGGCAAAGTACTAAAATTTGGAGATTCAGAAAAAGTCTTGTAGAGGAGGTGGCAATTGAACAGATTTGTAAATGATGATAGGCATTCCAAGGCAGAGAGCAAAGGAAGAAGAATTTTTTTTTTTAAACTATCATACGCATGGACATCTTGCCCTACATAAGTCTGGTTATAATGACTGAGATAGCCCAATAATATTATACCTCTCCCAAATTAAAAAAAGCCTCCTAGTTTTTTTTTCCTTTATGTTTCTTCATGTATTGAAAGTAGAGCCATAGCTCCAACAATAGAAAAATCAGCTTTATTCATCTTTATCTCCCCCCAGGCATTATTTAAGAGCTAGGACCTAGGCATAAGCTACATAATGATGACTATGGAAGACTTAGTATTTGATACTGTCCATGGATACCCATGTGGCAGATACGTATCATTAACCCTGATCTTCTGCTTGTCCTTGGGATAAAATTCATAAGGATTCTACCAACCTTTTTTTCTGCTTATATGCCTTGAACAGGATTATCCTGGGAGATAATAATAGTAATTTTCCTAGCCAGATCATGAGGGTCCTGTTGGGTCTTAGGAAGAATTTAAAAGTACTAGAGAAGGATGGGTCACTTGAAATATAAGATCTGTGTCTTGCCAATGGTTTCCATTTCATTATAGCTATACTGAACCTAACTCTGGGAACTGAAAATCAGAGTCTGTAAATGACTATCCTAGGAAGATTGCTGACCAGGGATTTTTTTTTGCAGCTGCTAAAATCTTCAATTACTGTGTTATCCTGGCAATAAATCTACCATACTCTTAACTGTGAGTTGCCTATGCATCCTATGGAGGAACTGCAAAAGCACCAATGCCCATACCAGCAGGCATGATGATTAAGATAGATTGGTGTCAGGAATGAGATTTTCAGGAATGAGTTCAGTGATATCTTCCCATCTCAGCCTAGAAGAATGAAGAGAGGACAAAGAAAAACCATAGAGTATGTTGTCCTCTCTGGAAAAAGATAAAGCTTCACTGAGGCAGGGACTAGGTCATCCATGAGGAGGGGCAAATAGAGCAGAGAGCTCAAGTTAAAGGGATCCTAGTCAGAGCAGAGAAAAAAGAGCATTTAGAGAAAAAAGAAGTAACTGAATACCCTTTCCCTATATAGCAAAGGACTGGACAAAGGCACTGAGGTTCCCTGGGAAAGTTAACTTAAATAATCCTAAAAAAAATCTACTACTTCTCTACAAAGAGATAGATTCTAAGGTCCAGGCATCAGGCTTGGAGACAGAATGACTTGAGTTAAATCTTGTCTCTTGACACTTATTAGCTATATAACCCTGGGTAAGACATTTAACCATTAACTGTTTCATATTGATCAATTGTAAAATGGAGATAATATTAGCATCTCCCTCAGGAGGTTGTTATTAGGATCAAATGAGATAATATTTACAAAACACTTAGCCCAATCACTAACTTAGTATAGGTAATTTAAAAATGCTTATTCCTTTCCCTTATCCCCTAAATTTTCAACCCCATTTATCCTATTATTTATTTATCAGTCTCTGACCATAAGTGGTGATTGTATGACCATGTGTGAATGTATGTGCATGTGAGCTGTATGTGTGTCTATGTGTGTGTTTGTATGTATGTATGTTTGGTGGTAAAAAGATGAAAGTTAAATTATCTTATATGGCCTGGTCAACCTAGAAAGACATCTAAAAATAAGATAAAATTCATCAATATTTGAGTATCCATGTGAAAAATTTGTCTCTACTCAGGATTAGGTGTAAAATTCATGAGAGAAGATCACATCTGAGGGATTACAATGTGAAAGGGAGCTAAAATGAAGAGAGATAAGAAAATAATAATCACCTTCCCCACCTTTTTGTTATTGGTCAAGTAAAGGCATAATTATGAATCAAAAGCAAAATTAAAATTGATTCCCCATCACAAATGAGATTTTGCTTTAGTTTTGTTTGTCCCCCAACTCAGAAAATCAATGGGTCCTCAATGTTGAACTTTAGTCCCACTGAGAGGGCAGAAGTTTGAATATTTTCAGCCAACAAGCATTTATTAAACACATACTGTGTGCCAAACAATATGTTAAGTACTAAGGATAGAAAGAAAGGCAAAAAAACATGGCCTTTGTGAGCTACTCAAGGAGTTCACAGTCTAATGAGGACAGTAACATGCAAAAACAAATAAAATAAAATAAAACAAATGTACATAAAAGATATATGAAAAGTAAAGACAAAAGCTGTGGCCCACTAGTTCTGAGAATTGCAGTTGGACTCTCAGGCCTCAGCATCCACTCTCTTTTCCTCCTTTTCCCCAATCCCCTAACTTCTTTTCAATTTAGATGCAAACTTTAAATTTTAACCTTTAGAAAATAACAGCTGAGAAGGGAGTATTTTAGGAAAGGGCAACACATTCTTCATCTTTAGTGTGAAAGGTCTGACTTGGCTGACCACATCTGCCAGTCTGAATGAATGATTGGGTTGAATTGAATTATTTATTAATCAAATTGAAACAAATTGTGTATGAATATAAGTGTAAAATATTTTAAGACATGAAGAAAGTTTGAAATAGTGAAAATGGTCTTGAAGCTTGAGTCTAGTAAATTTAGCAATGGGACACTTACCCTAAGGAAAATTACTCCCTAGCCCCCAGATTTAAATTATTCTGTTTCCTTATCTATTCAGAATAATAGATTCCCAAGCCTCTACCAATGTATTTACTTTTTATGTCAGCTTAAGTATACAATTACATCAAAACAAGGACATTTAATAAAATAGCATAGTAATAAAAGGAGCACTGGAATGTTTTCACCATAAACCTAGGCTACACTCTCCCATGTATCCATACGCCATCACTGGGAAGAGCAATCATATATAGGAAGTCATATGATTAGCAAGATGGCAGTTGTTTTCATCAAAACTCTTCTACCTATACCCTCAAAAGAAAAATTAATGCACTAAATATATATTAATTAACAGTATCATCAAGAAAAAAAGATAAGGAGACCAAAAGAGTCCAGACAGTATATCAATCAGCAAATATCTAATTTATTTGCCAAATAGAGAGAAATGACTGCCAAAAGCAGCAACAGTGTAAGAATATAAACTAATTTAAAGGAAAAAATCTTATGAAAAAATATAATGGACAATTATGGGCAGAATCATCTCATAAAGCAGAGAGAAGCAATGGAGGGTTAAATAAATTTAAAGAAAGCTTGGCAAAATGTCCACTTAGGCAAAGTCATCTGAAGGGCATTTAGGATGAAAAATGGAAAGAAAGAAAACACCAAGCAGAAAATTTTAAATGACCTACAAAAATTATAATAAATTTCTCCAGTGAGAACTACCACACTTGCACTCTAAATATCATCATTATCTATGTACTTTGTTTACAAGTAGTGAAAATGTCCCTAAGAAAACAAAGATGAGAAAAGCATCTTGATTGGTCCAAGAGTATATAGAGAAGATCCATGCTAGTTAGTAGCAAACCAATTTGTAAGTGTTTAAAGATCCTATATATAAAAGGCATCTGAAGGAGGGGAAGATACCAACTGTGGGGAAGAAATCTCAAATCTTTTTAACAAAAATATTATAATTAATAATAACTAGCATTTATATAGTGCATTTATGTTTGCAAAGTACTTTACAAATATCATCTAATTTTATCCTCACTGTATATTTGGAAATTAGGTTCTATTATTTCCATTTTATAGATGAAGAAAATGAGTCAGATACAGGAGGGGAAATGAGGAAAAAAGCATTTATTAGACTTCAATTATTTCAGGCATCATGTTAAATACTTTACAAATATTTGGTCCTCAAAACAAAAATCATGAGATATAGGTGGTATTATTATTATTATCCTCATTTTACAGATAAGAAAACTGGGTGAGAAAAGGCTTAAATTGTTCAGGGTCATATAGCTAATAAGGGCCTGAGATCATATTTGAACTCAGTTTTTTTTTTTTGTTTTTGTTTTTTTACTCTAGGCATACTATATTCACTATACCACATAGTTGGAAAGGGCTCCAAAAACCCCTTAAGTTCACAGCACAATAATTACTTAAATTCCAATTCTTTCATTTTTTAAAGCAAAATCTTTAGGAATCATATATACATGGATTGGGAATATCCTTGGTAAAAGAATTAATTAGTAGGTAATAAGCAGGCTTTCATAAGTAGTATTCAACAATGGACCAACCATAACTTTTACTATTTCATGATTAATAACAAGATATAGTGAATTTGAGATCCTAGTGTGTCTTGATGACAAAAAAAAGCATTTGATCCAAGAACAAGAAACCAGCTTTTAGGCTCTTTTTACAGTAAAGTATATTCTATCAACACATCAAACTCATTTGGGATTCATTCATCAAGATCACTTAATCAGGAAAGATATGATAATAAAAATCAGTACAATTCAGAGGCCAAAGGATCATGAACACCAGTGAAGGCATAAAACAGGGAGCTGAGTGATTATTGAATCATGTATGTCACTCTAATGGAGATTTAGCATAGAATCCAAGTTGAAGAGGCAAGTTCTCCAATGCTTCTATTTGTTTTTATCAGCTCCCCAAAAGAGTTTGACCTGGCCATCCACACAGGAAAAAACAAGTTGTGTCTTTTCCCCAAGTTTCAATATATATGTTTGGATGGATAATTTATAAAGGTAAGCTATAGGTATACACACATGCACACACACACACACATGAATATGTGTCTGTATGATATGGAATACAGTACAGACAATACATCATAGAGTTGAGCAAGAGGAGAGTTAACTAAATTACCTTCAGGGAATTGCAAAATCCCTTTAATTACCCCAAGATTGCAAGGAAATCAAAGGTCCATATTATTAATGCTAACATTATGTCAGTGTTTCTATAAGGAAGGAACAGGGAAAATACCTGTCTCCAGAAAATTAAAACTGAATATCCTTTAGAGAGTTGTGGAGAGTCCCATGATGGGCACAAGTAGACTGCAACATATAAGCAATGGGAAATTCCAAAGAATAGGAGTAAAAGATGTAATCAAGGAATTGATTGTAGACAGAAAAGATGAACTGGAATATAGGTAGAGAAAGGGAAGACTGGGAGATAGCTGGTGTGCCCCATTGACATTGTCATGATGTCAGGAGAAAGTGAGGAAGGCTTCCAGCATATTGGGTGGACTCCTGGGGCAAAGTTATGTGAACATAGATGAGAGCTGCATACAATAGAAGCACATAAATAAAGTTATGAGCCATATCATCATAGGGAACTTCTAAATAAATAAGCTCACAGATTCATCTGAGTCCTGAGTATTGAGTAAAAGAGACTGATAATTGTGAAACCACTTACCAAAATTTTGGGGATGCAGCTAAAACAGTCCTCAGAGGAGACATTATGTCTCTGAAAACATACATCAACAAAATAGAAAAAGAGAGGACTAATGAACTGAGCACACAATTTTAAAAACCAGAAAATCAGCAAATTAACAAACCCAAAATAAACACAAAAGAAGAAATCCTGAATATTGGAATAATAGATCATTTGGGAAACAAAAAGTCTTTAGAAATGATAAACAAAGCTAAGAGTTGTTTTAAAAAATGACAAAATTAATGTAACTTTAATAGCCTAATAAGAGAGACAGAGACAGAAATACAGAGAAACAGAAA
>JAJPUD010000067.1:248146-261948 GCA_023553655.1 Myrmecobius fasciatus
GAGAGAGAGAGAGAGAGAGAGAGAGAGAAAGAGAGAGAGAGAGATCATATTATTAAGATATAATTCCCTTCTCTTCTTCTCTGTGACTACCTGGAACACCAAGATCTTTGAGCTGAGGAATAAAATGAAGAAGTCAGGAAAATTGATGTGGCAGATGCTTTGTTTAATGTTAAAGGGAGAGGAGCATTATGACAATGGCGGCATGTTCTGACCATTGAATCTTCTCATCCTGCTCCATGATAGGTTAGCAATAACTGGAATAGGTCAGAAGCCCTGACTAGTGATAAGATAAATAGGCCTAAGAGAACCTTCTGTCTTCTTCCCAATCCAACAGAATCTCATGAGTCCCCAATTCTCAGTACTTTCAGGGTTTCTGCATCAGAATCTAAAAATCCATCATGCTGGAATTGTGAACCAAAAATCTTGGGGAATTATATTGTTATATTCCTTTTCCCTGGACAGAAAATTCATGGTGTTCCATAGAAAGAGATGAAGCTCACCTATCATATTGGCTAATAAGTCAGAAAAGGAAAATAATAAATGTTGGAGAGGATATGGGAAAATTGGAATTTCTTTTATTCTAACTAACCCCTTGTTGGTGGAGTTATGAATTGATCCAATCAGGCTAGAGAGCAATTAAAAACTATGCCCAAAGGGCTATAAAATTGTGCATACCCTTTGATCCAGCAATACCACTACTAGGTCTGTATGACAAAGAGATCATAAGAAAGGGGAAAGGAGCCACATATACAAAAATATTTATAGCAGCTCTCTTTGTGGTGGGAAAAAATTGGAAAGTTAGGAAATATCCATCATTTGGGGAATGACTAAAGAAATTATAGCATATGAATGTAATGGAATGATTGTTCTATAAAAATGATGAATAGGTAGACTTCAGAAAAATCTGAAAAGACTTACATGAATTTATGCCAGGTGAAAAGAGAAGAACCAGGAGAACACCATACATAGAAACAGAAACATTGTATGATTTTCAACTTTGATAGATTTTGCTCTTCTCAGAAATACCATGATCAAAGACAATTACAAAAGACTCATGATGGAAAATGCTATCCACATCCAGAGAGAAAACTATAGAGCACAAATGCAAAATGAAACATACTATTTTTACTTTTTTTGTTTTTTCTTCCTCACGATTTTTCCTTTTTGTTCTGATCCTCCTTTCATAATGTGGAAATATGTTTAATATGATTGTATATGTATAGCATATCATATTGCTTGCTATCTTGGAGAGGGGAGAAGAAACAGAGGAAGGGATAAAGAAATGGAAATCAAAATCTTCTAAAAATTAATGTTGAAAACTATCTCTACATGTAATTTGAAAAAATAAAATATTATTAAGTGGGGGGAAATTTTAAAAAGAAATAGAAAAAGAAAGAGGTGAAGCTGAGGGATAGGTCATTGATTCTGCGGGAACCATTTAGAGCATGACATTCTCAGTTCTTTTGCTCAGTCTGGAATATATAAACCATTAGTGTGAACATGGGATTCTTCATGAAGCTTGGGATCCAGATGTTCAGCCCTGTACATTATAGCCTGAGAAGATATCAATATTGCCTAATGGTTTAAAAAAAATAAACAGAGTGAATCTACAAAGATCAGAAGAAATAAAAAGAATTATCAACTATCACCATATAAAATTATATACTAATAAAACAAAAAATATGTTCTATTGAATTTTATTTATTTTGTTAAATATTTCTGAATTACTTTTTTTAACTTAATAGAATTTTATTTTTTCCAATAAAAGTAAAGATAGTTTTCAATGTTAATTTTTGTAAGATTTTTAGGCTCCATTTTTTCTCTTCCCCCTCTTTCCTGCCCTCTCCCCAAGACAATTAGTAAATTGATATAGTTTTATATTTTTAATCATAAAATTAGTAATTCTTATGAAAGCAAGTAATTATTTATAAAATACAAACCACCTAAATTAACAAATCAAGAAACAGAGATCTCAAGCAATCTAATCTCATAGAGTGAAATCAAACATGCCATAAATGGACATCCAAAAACAGGTAAAAAATATGTATCTGGTCTGCACAGATTTACATGTGAATTTTCTCAAATGTTAAAAGATATAAGAATTATTCTCAATAACTGAGAAGGAAATAATTTCAATAAGTGGTAAACAAAAGATGCTCTATCTCTATATCTATTTTAGATATAATTTTAGAAATGCCAGTAATATCAATGACTTAATTAGTCTAAATTAAAGACATGAGCATCAGCATAGAGGAAGCAAAATTACTCCCATTTGAAAATGGCATAGTTTGTTTAGAAAACCCCAGGGAATCAGTAAAGAAACAAATTATGTTCCAATATAGCACAAGTAATAGGATACATAATAAATACACAAATTACATTCAACATTTTCACATGTCAGCAAAAAAATTAAAGGAGGAAGGAGGAAATGATAAAACAAAGAGAAACTATTTTAAAAAAAACCCTACAAAATATTTATAAAAAAGAAAGGTCTTAGAATCAATTCTTCAGCAAATATTTATTAAGTAGTATACCATGTGTAAAACACTGTGATAAGTGCTAGGCATATAAAGACAAGAAACAGTTCCTGCTTTTGATGCAGAGAAAATATAAAATAGATACAAGGTAGTTTAGGGAGGGTGGGCAATAAGACAGAGAATCAAGAAAATCATTCTTAGCAAATGGTGCTTGATCTGATTTTTGAAGAAACTAAGAGATCCTATGATGCAGGAGTGAGGAGGAATAGCCAATGCAAGGAGAGGGAGAGCTGTGAGAAATAAAAGAAATCTAATTTGGCTATACTGTAGCCAAGAAAAGGGAGTCGTGTACACAACATATAGAAGAGAGACAGGTTGGGGATCAGTTGTGAAAAAATGTAAAAGTCAATCGGAAAGAATGTATTGTCTTTTATCCTCGAGACAATAGGGGGCCACTGGAGTTTCTGATCTTCAATTAATGGGAATTATTTTGACAATTAATTGGAGGATTGATTGGAATGAGAAGAGACTTTAGGAATAAAGACCAATCATTAGAACATTGTAATAGTGCCAATAAAAGGAACAGAGTGAAGTTTTTGATTGTATGTTAGTGATTTGAAGGGGATGGGTGCAATAAAAGTTGTAGAAGTAGGAAAAAATAACATTTAGTAACTGAAAGAATATGAGAAAGTAGTAAGAACTAGTGGTTGAGGGGAAAATGAAAATGTCACATTTGGGAGACTAGAAGAATGATGGTACCTTTGATAATGACAAAGCAGTATGAAAGAGAAGGGATTTGAGAGGAAAGATAACTAGTTCCATTTTGGAAATAGAATTATAGCTTTAGGTCTGAAAGTTACCTTAAATTCTATCTAATTCACCTCTCTCATTTTACAGATGAGAAAATTGAGACTTAGAAAGTTTAACTGCCTTGATCATTATCACACAGCTAGTAAATATCTTAAGTGGGATTTTACCTGAAGCCTTTTTGAGTGTAAGTCCAATGATCTATCTATTACATGATTTTGAATGATATTGATGGTATAATACAGTTTGAAATATCCAGTAGGCAGGACATAATGATGCAGGACAGTAGCTCAAGAGAAATGAGTGCTAGAGATATAGATCTGGAAATTATCTTCAGAGAGATAATATTTAAGTCCACAGAAGCTGATGAAGTCACCATACAAGTCAATACACCAAAGTATATACAAGACATACCAATAAAATTACAATGCACTCTTCATTAGAAAAAAAGGGAAGACAACTGAATAACTGAAAAAGGAAGATAAACAACTGGTATTCATGGCTTATGGCAGAACCATATTAATACAATAAAAATGATAAAGTCTCCTGAATTTACAGATTTATTACTATACTAACAAATCTACCAAGAAGGGTGAAAGTGAAAAGTTGACACCTAAGTTTTGAGCCTAGGGGACTGGAAGGATAATGGTGCTCTCAACAACAATAAGAAAGTTTAGAAGAGAAGGTTTGGAGAGGAAATAATGAGTTCAGTTCTGGATATTTTGAATTTGAAATGTCTATAGGACATCCAGTTAGAAATGTCTAATAGGTAATTGAAGGTACAAGACTGGACATCAATGAAGAAGTTAGGGCTAGATATGCAGATTTAAGAACCTTTAGCATAGAGGTGCTAATTGAACCCATGAAAGCTGATAAGATAATCAAATAAAATAGTATAGCAGGGAAAAAAAAAGAAGCAGGGGAAAAGAGCCTGTGGGATATTCAGTTAACAAGGATATGGATAAGGATCCAGCAAAGAAAACTGAGACAGAGCCATCAGATATTTAGAAAGAGAAACAGGAGAGAATAATGTACTGAAAATCTAAACAGAAGAGAACGTCAAGGAGAAGGTAATCAACCCTGTCAAAGATGGCACAGAGGTCAAGAAGGATGAACATTGAGAATAGGTCATCTGGCTTGGGAATTAAGAGGTTATTGGTATTTTGGAAGCGAGGTTTCAGTTGAATGATGAAGTCAGAATACAGATTGCAAAAAGTTAAGGAACAAAGAGGAAGTAAAGGTACTTATTAGAAACAACTCCCTCAAAGAGTTTAGCCATAAAAAGTAAGAGAGATATAATGGGTATGGATGGGTCAAGTGAGAGTTCTTTGAAGATGGAGATTTGGGCATGTTTGAAGGAAGTAGGGAATCATTTGAGAGAGAAAGAGAGAGAAAAAGAGACAGAGACAGAGAGAGACTGAAAGAGAGAGATTAAAGAAAAGTGTGAGAGTGGAGAAGATAGAAGGGACAATATGATAGAGAAGCTGAGATGGAATGAAATCACTTATATGTTTAGAGAAATTTACCTTGTCAAGGAGAAGGGCTATCTCATGATGTGACACCAGGGTGATTAAGGAGGTAGTGGCAAAAGGTATCTGAGTGATGTGAGATAAATAGGAGGGTGGGGAGGGAGGAAAGGAAGTTCTTCATGAAAGGTCTCATTTTTTTCAGCAAAACATATAGGAAGATTCTCAGCTGTGGAGAGGGAGAGGAATAAGAGGTTTGAGGAGGACTGAAAAAATTTTGAAAAGTCATTGTAATACTAGTTAATCATAGGGAAGTAAAAAGATTGTCTGGAAATAGTGCAGTCCCAGTTAGGATTATGTTAACATAAATTTGTAGTGGACCCAGTCAGCGTGGTTGCATGATTTTCACTATCTTAAATTAGCAACATATATGCAGGAACAAGGTAATGAACAGCTGTAGTGATCCAAGGCTGAGTTTTAACAGAGCATGATCAGTGAGTTGATATAATATGAGGATAAGAGATTCAAGAGAAGATGCCAGTATAGAGTTGAACTGGTTTACCAAGTGATGAATACAAATGTAATGGAAGGTTACATTATGCTATATTATATATTATTATGTTAAAATGATGAAAAATACAGAAAAATGGAAATAGTTGTATAATCTACTAGCAGAATGACTTAGAACACATTGATTACAATGTCAACTAAAATATTAAAACAAAACTGAACTCCTTCTTCCCTCCTATTTATCTCACCTCATCCAGATTCCTTCTACCACTATCTCCTCCTTTATCATAACTGTACTGCCCGGAAAGAGTAACTTCAAAAGTACTTCATTCTTTTCCTTGCAGAGGTAGGGCACTATGGGTTCAGAATATTCCAAATGCTGTGGATATGATTGCATAGTCAACTGGCTTTGATTATCATTCTTTGGTATAAGGTAAGAGTTATTGAGCAAGTATGGGGAAGTATATCTAGAAATTACTATGATCATTAAAAGGCAGCTATAATTTTTGAAAACATATATGCATAATGTCACACATAGGGATGATGTGGTACATGCATTGTAGTTGTGAGTGGTTGTATAACATGTGTTGAGGGACAATTAACTCTTCAGATGCTGAAGGTTTGTCCATATCTTCTGCTGATGTCATGGCTCTCTTTCAGCTTGTGCCTTGATGAATGCTGCTCTCTCCTGGATCTCTATCTAGGCATCAAGCCATTTTTTAAAACTTTTTTTCCTGCTCCCTTATGCTACTAATACCCATCCCTCTTTTTTCTTGCTCTCTCCCATCCTCTGCTAGGCACTTTATTTTGTTTACTCTTGGCATTGCCAAGTTCGGCTATCAGAGACATAATTATATTGGCTTGCCCTAAATAAATTCATGGAATACTAGAATAGCTCAGTTATATTCTACTCTTATGGAGTCTCTTTTCTTAGCCCGACTTCTAAATATTTCATTGCTTATATCAGCAATAGACACTGGAGTATAAATAGGAACCATAACTTTTATCCTCACCCTTTCCTAACACTTTTTAGGGAGACAAGAAGTGAATATGAGCTAACTAGGAGAGACACCAGTTAGTGATATTTTTATGAATACCAGCATGGCAGATAAATGCCATTCATCTTGAACTAACAGCTCCCAGATATAAGACCTTAAGTTTCAAGTTTCTCCCAGTTCTTGCCTTCTCCTGAGGCTATACACTAAGATAAGATAAGATAAGATTGATGACAAAATGTTGTCAATGGTCTTAAAACTTGACTAGAAATGAAACATTTAGTCAAGTTTTAAGACCATTGATGACATTTTGTCATCCAATATCTTGAATAATATCAGTTCCTTCCATGCCAGCTAAGACAGATCATTCACAGTGTAAGATATGTTCTACTAATGAGCTCTACCTTCACCCCAGTTTTTTTTTAAAAGCACAGTCTACTTATAAGAGAAGGAAATTGGAGTCCATGAGTTGTTTTCCTGAAAGAATACTTACCAGTGCTTCTTTTACCTATCTCTGAGAGCTGCTGAATATTTGAATTACCCTTGTGCTCTTGCAATAAATCTATCCTACTACTAACGGTGAAAGGTTTGTGTATTTTCCTTCCAGAAAATCCTTAGGTTGATTACTGCTCATTCAGCAGGTATAAGAGTTAAAACAGATTATCCGAAGCAAAAGTTTACAGGAATGAGACCAAAGTGGGGACTCTCTAGAGAAGGGCAGAATATAGTTCAAAGAAAAGGCAGAGGGACTAGGAAAAGATTTCTCCATCTCAGGATGGCAGATGAAGGGAAGAGAAGTAAGGCACAAACAATGAGTTGTCTTTTGCATGAGAGGAAGAAACTGAAGCCACAGTATAAGAAGCTAGTTCATAGAAAAAAATTGGATCTTATGTGAAAAGAATAAATAATAAATAAGGGGTCAGGGTAGTGCAAATCAAAATGGCCTTATGGATGAATAGTTAAGGTAATTAGAGAAAAGGAGGAAATAAAGAATCCACATCTTCTCCTCCTGTATGGGAATGGGAGAAAGACACTGGAGTTACTAGGAAAAGATACCTTAAATGTTGTCTGAGATCCACCATTGTTCCAGATGCATTTAATTACAGTTCCAGTGTTAATCTGCTTTCATGTATCTATGTATTCCTGCGTAAATATGTGCTTGCTGGTTTTAATTGGGTTTGGAAGGTCAGAGTATAAGATTCCTCTAAGAGATAACTTTTAGTCTCCAACTTTCTTCCTCTCTGTATCTGATAGGGTGAAGGGGTGGTGGGGTGATAGTAAAAAAGTTAATATCTTTTCCCTGGATAACCAAGAGAGAATTCTCAACATAAAACTACCTCATCAGAATATATGTGAATGAATCCACATGTAAAGAATTTTTCTCTGCATATGGATTCTAGGAATGATATACATAAAAGGAGCACATTCCTGAGAGAATATAATGTGGGCAAGGGCTGAATACAGGGAACAACCTTAGTTAGCAATGCAGAATAAACCTGGGGGGTGAATAATATCACTTATCCCCCCAAAAACCCTCCTATAAACTCCTTCTTAAAGGCATGCATTAATACAAAAGAGATCTTACTGTGTTTTACTCTGTATCATAAATGATATTTTATTGTAGTTGTTTTTTATCTATGAACCCCAGAAACTTTTTTATCCATGAACTCCAGAAACTGATCTTTACTACTCATTTACTTGAGTAAATCCTTTCATCTGAGTTTCTTCACTTATAAAATGAGCATGTTGGACTAGATGGACTCTTAGGTTTCTTCCACCTGTAGAGCTTTAATTTTCCTTGGCTTATCTGCTCTGCACTGGGTGTATCACTGTGCCAGTCTTGAGATCTCTGCGGGGCATTGTTCCCTCCTGCTGTCTTCTGGGTTTAAGCTCTTCAGGGACTCCTGCCAGTCATCTCAGCTGCCTTCTGATTGCTGCACTGACTAGAAAGCCTCTCTCTGATAAGCAAAGGCTGACAGTTCTTTAGTCAGAGCCAAAATCTCAGACCAAAGGTTAGCCATCACCCCCAGCTAACAAAAGCCACACAAACTACCTCCAGGTGAAGATTTAGTCTTTTTTCTCAAATGGATGTGTCTGGGACTGAATTACAATTCTTTGTCCCAGACACATGTCTGACAGGGTTAGAAATTCCAAAGAACCATTCCAGGATGACATTACAAATGCATTTGAGCCATAAAAAGCTTAGCAAAGGAGGCTCTACCCATCTGGCCCATATTCCCGTCTTTATTATTATAATCTGTCAGCCACAAAAGACCCTGACTTTACTGCTATATTTTGGGCCGCAAAAAAGAAAACCTTCATATCTCCCAAAATAAGGAATACCTGGAGACTTGTGGAATACTATAATAAATGTAAGGCAGAAATAGAAAATGTCAGAGGGATTTGATACTGCTGTCTCTGACAAATGAGTTGGTTTAGACCTGTGATTTCATTTGTCCCAAAATAACAGGACAAATGAATAATTTGGCATTATATTTGACATTTTATATTTGATCAATTTAAATTTGCAGATGATATGGATTTCAAGATTACAATTAGATGGAAATTGGATTCAATACAAATCTAATTGGATATGCTATATGACTGAGAATGCATCTAGTTGATGTTCTTTGGGGAACGTTAGTATGTATACTGTACTTGATGCTGGTTGGGAACAATCATTAAACATGTTATAGTTCTTAATCTTTTATTAAGGCTGTCAATTATGGCTTCTCACATAGTTAAGGCTCTATTTTTTTAGATCATTCTCACTTCCAAACGACTTTCTTTACCTGATCCACTTCACACAGTAAAAACCTCCCTTGCAACAAAAGTACAATTACATAAAACAAAGAAAAATGTTTGTCCATATTTAAAAATATATTTAGTCCATCCCTCAAGTGAAAGTCAGGGGATGTGTTTCACTGGCAGTTCTCTGTAGCTATGAGTGATCACTGAATTGATACAAGTTTTAGAGTTTTTCCCTACTAATTTCCTTTATATTATTGTGACCTTGTGTAAATTATTTTTGCACTTTCCCCAACTGCATCAGTTCATATAAGTCTTGTTGAGTCTTTAAATTCTTTCTACTTACCATTTCTTTCATAGCAACATTATAAAATTACCATCATATATGACAATTTGTTCTGTCATTCTCCTATCAATGAATGGATGCTTGGTTTCCTTCGATTTCTTTTCTTCTACCAAAAATATGGTTGCAAATATTTGGGTTTATATGTGACCTTTCTCTATAATATAGTTGATATTTATTATGAAGGGTAATTGATGGATCATGGTGTCACACTTTTGTAGTTGCCACTTTAATATAGATAACTCTACCTTTAGTGTATTTTTAACCTAACCAACATGGAATGACAAAATTGGAAGTGATTTTCATGGAGTATTTTATCCATGTAAACGATTTGGAACTTTATTCAGTGGAATTAAGGCTATTCAGCTAATCTTATGTTTTATTTCTAGTCCTATACTTTATTTGATAATATTTTGATATTGTTTTACATTTTTATAAATACCTCTCCCCCAGCATTACCAAAAAAAACCTCTCACAAAATTTGAATTTTAGAATTATAATAATACCCAGGGAAGCTAATACCAGGAAAAAAATTTCCTTTTCTGTTTCTTTTTGAGACTATTTAACCTATGTTTCTGGACAAAGAATCTGGAGATAACCATTATTTTCAATCCAAAGTAATGTATAAGTTCGTTAACTTTCTTCTCACCCTTGCCTAACGTCTACATTCTCTATTTTGGCAATCAGTTATCCTCACATCCATGAGACATTTGATTCTCTCTCCACCTGTCATCTTGTTGATTACTGTTAAAGCTCACTTTGATTTTTAACTATTTTTGAGAGTAAAGAAAAATGTTCTATCCCACAAAGTAAAAGCTGAAGAATAATTACAAGCATTCTAATCTTTAAGAGTTTAATGTTTAGGAATTGGAAACTGAATAGATGCCCATCAATTAGGGAATAGTTGAATAAGTTATGGTATATATATATATATATTATGGAATATTATTGTTCTATAAGAAACAATCGGCAGGATGATTTCAGAAAGGCCTGGAGAGATTTGCATGAACTGATGCTAAATAAAGTGAGTAGAATCAAGAGAACATTGTTCACAGCAACAGCAAGATTATGTGATGATCAATCCTAATGGACTTGGCTCTTTTCAACAATGAGATGATTCAGGCCAATTCTAATGGTCTTGTGATGGAGAGAGCTATCTTCATCCAGAAGGAGGACTATCGGACTGCCTTCTCTGTTTCTTTGGGTATAGCTTAATCAAAGTCACACTTGCTAACACTGGGAGTTCCTCAAGGAACTGGGTCATCTTCTCTCTTCTTTTATATGATTTCCCTTTGTGATTTCATTAGGTCCATTAGTTTCAATTATGATGTCTATGCAACTAACTCTCACGTTTTCTTGTCTACATTAAACTTCCTGCCTGATCTCCACTATCATACCTCCAACTGCCCAATAGATATTTCATACTAGATGTCTTGTAGACAACTTAAACTCAAGGTGTCTAAAACCAAATTCATTGTTTTTTCTCCTCCAAACATCCTCTTTTCCAAATTTCCTTATTACTGTCAAGGTAACACCATCCTATTATTATTATTAACTTGTCTTGTTTGATACTGCTACCACTCATTACCTTACTACCAGACTATTATACAGCTTCTAAATAATTCTGGATAAATTTCATGGTCTCCCTGTATAAAAAGGAAGGTAAAAAGTATTAATAAATGCCTACTGTGCACCAGGTACTATGCTAATAGGTTTTTTTTTGTTTGTTTTATTTTATTTATTTATTTTTATTAAAGCTTTTTATTTGCATAACATATGTATGGGTAGTTTTTCAACACTGACCCTTACAAAGCTTGCCATTACAAATTTCCCCCCCCCTATTCCCCTCCTCTCCCTTGGATGGCAGGAAGTCCACTACATGTTAATTATATTAAAATACTTGACAAGTCGAATAGATGTATACATATTTCCATACTTATCTTGCTGTTATGCTAATAGTTTTTACAAATATATCTTATTTGAACATCACAACAACCCTGGGAAGTAGATGTTATTATGATGTCTGTTTTAGAGCTAGGAAACTGAGGCAGATAGGAGTTAAGTGATTTGCCTAGAGCCACACAGACAATAAGATCTAAAGCTAGATTTGAACTGAGTTCATCCTTATTCTAGGCTCAAACCTCATTTTGCCACCTTGCTGTTTCAGCATTAACTTGGCAAGTTTGGTATTAATATGATGAATGTCTGGGACAAGGTAATAGCAGGTTGCTTAAAGAAGAACAAACTAGCCCAAGTTGAAAATACGACAAGTTTCAGGGATCAGATTTTTGAGTAGCCCCTACACTTTCAGCCCTGGTGAAATGTGGAGACAATTTAAAATTTTTAAAAATTTTTTTGAGCCATGAATTTTATAAGAATTTATTGGTGCTATTATTAAAAATGAATTAAAGATCATCCTTGGTGATATTGTTATTAAAAAGTACATACTTTCATTGTATACTAAAATGTTAAATGTGGTGAATTTTGTGATGTTTCTTAAAAAAAAATTGAGTAGAGAATGATAATCCATAGATCTTTTTGATATTTTTATAATATGGGCTCTTAGGAGTAAGTGGATTATCCTTGTTGCTTCAATAGTTTCAATTTATTTTTTATTCTCCTGTCTATTCTATGATGGTACATCCTATAAAATGATTGCTTTTACTAATTGTCAATATTCATTTTTTTCTATTGATGTTTGGTTTACTTTGGATTGAATAGTGAAGGTTAAATGATATGTTGTAGATAAATAAAATGTGGAACATGGAAAGAGCTTATCAAAAATGTAATAATTACAGAGCTAATTGGACATTTGCCCCTCCTGATGAAAACTCACTACAAAGTATCTCTGCAAATAGCTTGATGGGTTTTACTATTGTAAACATTGGAACTTACTGTGGAGTGCAATCCATGGGGACTATAGCTCATGCCCTATTAATTATTTGCTATCATATTTTGATGTGAATTGTATCCACTGGAAATCACTAGAGAGGGGAGAATGTTGGCAGGCTATTCACCAGAACACTCATACATGTACAAGCCATAATAGTGGCCCTGAGTAGCAATCTGCCTATTGATTCAATCCAACATGGATAACCAAAAACTATGAGAATAGAGAAGCAAATTGATATAGGGGATGATGTGATTTTTCAACACACCTCACCCCTCCACCTTGTTGACTATAGGCCATAATCCTTTGGATCATATACTAACATAACCCAAGAGTTTTATATTTTGGAAAAAAAATTAATTGAAAAAACTAGATGATTTAATTTGGGGGTTCACTGGAGGAAGTTGGCAGAAGGAGAGGTGATAAAACTCTCCTGTTTGATTTCCACGCCATTTAATTCCAAATGCTTTCTAAGTGGGTGATTTTGTGGTAAGCCAAATGCCATGCCAGGGAAATAAGATAGCTGATGCATGAAATCTATGCATCTGTAGCCAAATTTTCTGAAGACTATCTGGAGCTACAAATGACTGGACCATGGATGATATGGCTAAGAACACAGCTGTTGATTCTCTTTGTATTTCCATGTGCAAGATGTGTCTTAATCTAATCTGTGAGGTTCCCAAGTTTTAGACCAGCTGGTGGCCCAGATCAAGTGAAATCTAATGTATAGATCTAGTTAATAGGATGACTACATAAAAATGATTTCCCAGATTTCTCCATTATGTAAAGAAAAAGTTTGGTCTCTGTGGTAGGTTGCAAGTGCTTCTTCAGATTCTCTGGTATTATTAGTCAATCAATCAATCAATATTTATTATGTGCCTATTTTTCTTTTCAACAACCAAAAAGGTACTCTACACATGGATATCACCACATCATCAACATTAAAATTAAATCTATCATATCCTTTGCATCAAAGATGAAGAAGTTCTATGTAGTTAGTTAAAACAAGATCTGGAGCTGACTATGACTCATATCATGAGTTTCTTTTTGCAACATTCAAGTTTAAAATGAAAAAAAGGAGAGAAAACTATCAGATCATATGTTATTGCATCTTATATAATACATAATTGTAAGATAAATATCTTTTTTTTCTTTTTCTTTGCAAAACATATGTATGGGTAATTCTTCAACATTAACCCTTACAAAGCTTTCTGTTACAAATTTTTCCCCCCTAATCCCCACCCCTCCCCTAGATGGCAGGATATCCACTACATGTTAATTATGTTAAAATACTTGACAAATCGAATATATGTATACATATTTCCACACTTAGTAAGATAAATATCTTATAAATATGAAGTAGAACTGGCAAATAGATTTAGGGGATTAAATGTGATAGATAGAGCCCCTGAAGAACTATGGATCTATGAATCTCTATTCACAATATTATACAGGAGACAGCAACAAAAAGCATAGAAGGAGAAGGAGGATGAGGAGGAGGAAAAAAAGGAGGAGGAGGGAGAGAGAGAGAGAGAGAGAGAGAGAGAGAGAGAGAGAGAGAGAGAG
>JAJPUD010000067.1:261958-286320 GCA_023553655.1 Myrmecobius fasciatus
AGAGAGAGAGAGAGAGAGAGAGAGAGAGAGAGAGAGAGAGAGAGAGAAAGCAAAGTGGCTATCTGATGAGGCAGAGAAAAGAAGGAAAGTGAAAATTAAAGGAAAGGAGAAAGTGAATGCTATATTCAACTTAAAGCAGACTTTCAAAGAATAGCTAGAAGGAATAATAAGGCTTTCTTAAATGAGCAAGGCAAAGAAATAGAAGAAAACAATAGAATGGGAAAAACAAGAGATTTCTTCAAGAAAATAAGAGATATTAAAGAAACAATTCTTACAAAAAATAGGCCTGATAAAAGGCAAAAATTATAGGCACTTAACAGAAACAGAAGAGATTAAGAAAAGCTAGCAAGAATATACAGAACTATATGAGAAAGATCTTAACATCACCAATAATCATGATGGTGTGGTTACTGATCTACAGCCACATATCCTGCTGAATGAAGTCAAGTGGGCCTTAGGAAGCATTATTAACAGTAAGACTAGTGGAGGTGATGGAATTCCAGCTGAATTATTTAAAATCTAAAAAGATGATGCTGTTAAAGTACTGCACTTGATATGTTAACAAATCTGGAAAAATCAATAGTGACTGCTGGATTGGAAAAAATCCATTTATATTCCAATCTCAAAGATTTTCTGAATTTATGACAACCATTTTGTTTCTCTAGCAACTCTCCAAACTTTGAAGCATTCTACAGAACTACATTAAAAGGGGTAATATTCACTCAAGACTTTTGTTCAGTGCCTCACACATGTGATATGTACCTTGAATTTATGTGATAGGTCAGCAGCTAAATACAAGGGAATTGGAAATACTTCTATTATATCAGATGAACACAAACTACTTCAGGTCATTCTACAATTCAATCAATAAACATTTATTAAGTACCTACTACTATATGTCAAGCACTCGGTTAGGTGTTGGGGATATAAAAAGAGTCAAAAGACAATCCCTATCCTCAAAGAGTTTACAATCTAATGGATTGAAATATAATCTTAGTTTCAGATGCATTCAAGGAAAGTCTAAATCAACATCTTTTCAACAGTATTCCTTTCTTTTCCTTTCATAAGAAGTTATTATGGTTCTTGAGGAGAATTCCTAAGTGACCTAAAATGACCTTTGAGTTACTATTTAGTTTGTGTGTAGAGAAAGGGTCCAATTGTTTGCAAGATCAAACAAGATTAGAGAGGTGGAAAGAGTGCTGGAAAAAGACTCATCTTTCTGAATTCAAATCCATGCTAAGACACTTCCTAGCCTTGTGACACTGGGCACGTCATTTAACTCTGTTTGCCTCAGTTTCTTCATCTGTAAAATGAGCTGGAGAAGGAAATAGCAAATCAATATCTTTGCCAAGAAAATCCCAAATGGAGTCATGAAGAGTCAAGCATGATTGAAATGATTCAACAAGGAAAGAATATAGGACTTCTTTGACATCCCTACCCCAGGAAACCAGCATCAGAAAGAAAGTGGTGAAGATGGGAAGAAGTTTAACTTAAAAGAATATCTTCCTAACAACTTCCAGATTTCTACAAACTTTTTAAATCCTTCACATTTCAGTGTCTCCTTCATTTACAGAATTTATTCTTATTACCCTTTAGGAACTTAGCCCTCCTCTGAGAGATGCCGTCACAATTCTCTAAAATTTGGAAATTACTTTTTGGTCCCTTTTGGGTCTCTATCCTAACCTACTCCCTCTTTGTATTTCATTACTTATAGCAATAGAAACCGTAGTTCTACTAGCAGACATCACACGGACAATTCATGGAATATGTAAGATAAAAGATATTGTTGCCTCCAAATACTCCATTATGGAAGGCAAATAACTTTCTTCTTGGAATCCTACAACTTCCAAGAATAAAATCTCTTAAGTATTTCCCATCCCCTGATTTACCCTGAGATATCTTGAACCAAGCTGTCCTGGAACATCAGTGAGCAATAAAAACTCTGGTCAAGCCATAAGAACATTGCCAATAATTTTACATCTAACTCTCCCAAGGAAGATAAAACCTCTTAGAAACAGATAAAATCAAGTTTTGCAGGCATGAGATTTGTGTTCTGTTAACAGCCTCCATCTCACCCTAGTTTTTCAAGATTCAACTTATCTATGAATGAAAGAAACTAGAGATTATGAATTACTATGATCTGAGGATTACTGAACAGGGCTTTTTTTTTTAAATCACTGAAAATTGCTGATGATGAATTACTTCAGTATTTTGTCAATAAATCCATCCTGTTACTGTAAGTACTTTGGTATGGCTTCTTTTAGGGAAATCTATTGTTACTAATGCCTATATAGCTTATCTTGGGGTTAAGACAGACTTTTACTAGGAATAGGAGTTTTCAGAGACAAGACTACTGCAAAAATTCTATGGGAAGTCATAGTATGATACAAGAGGAAGACAAATTTACTGGGACAGAAGATTTCCTCATCCCAGACTGTAGTATTGAAATAAAGGAAAATAAAGGATATGGAATGAATTGTCTTCTTTTACAATGAGGGAAGGGAGAGATGACAACTACATTGTAAGAAATTAGTCTGTAATGGAGGTAGGGCTATCCATGAGGAGACAAAGTGAATAATGGAGGAATCAAAGTCAATTGAACCTAGAAAAGAGTAGAAAGAGCAGTTAGAGAAGAAAAAGATAATAGCTTCTTCCCACTCTGCTTGCAGAGTAGGGGAAAGCTTTGGAGTTACAAGAGAAAAATCCATTTAAACATTGTCTACCACTGTCCCACAAACAGATGCCTATTTTTCAAGTTTCAGTGTTAAATCTGTTTATTTAAGTGTGTGTGTGTGTGTGTGTGTGTGTGTGTGTGTGTGTGTGTGTGTGCTTGGATATATATGTATATCTTTTAAAATAAATTCTTATGTATGCTAATTAGTTTTGAAAAGCCTGAGTACAAGACTTTTTAGAGATCATATATAAGACTGAGACTTTCTTCTAAGGGACATGGGGACAAAGTCAAGAATTCTTTTGACCTGAAAAACCTAGAGAGATGTCTCAGTTTAGAGCTAAACATCAGTATAGGATTATCGATGTGAAGAATTTGTTCAAATTGTGATTTTAGGGATATAACTAGGAGAGGAATTCAAAGTGAAAAGGGACTGGAATTCATGGAGCTAGCTAACTTGAAGAATAAAGCTTAGGGAGATTAATGACACCATCTTTCCCATACAGTCTTGCTTGTTATTTTCCAAGCAAAGGCATACATATGTATCAAAAGAGAATTTCCAAGTGTTTTACTTCCTTTCAGAATGAAATTTTGCTATGGTTGTTTTTATTCATGAGCTCCAGAAAATCAAGGAGTCCCTGACATTGCACTGAAGAAGACTTGGCAGCAGGAACAAGTGCAGAAACAGCAGCCTCACTTCTCTTACAACTATAAAATTATCCCTAGGTATGGGCTCCCTTTTTGCTTTTTATTTTCAACACCCTGATCCTTGCTTCAAACTTTATATTTTAATCTTAAGAAAATAGTAGGATTGTTGAGAAATGGCTAATCTTCATTAATTTTTCTTATGAAATGTTTGACTTGTTTGCCATATGTGCCAATATAAATGAATGATATAAAGTGAATTCTTTATCAATTAAATTTAAACTAATTTCATATGTCTAATTGTAAGCCATTTGAGTGTCTGAAAGAAACTCAAGCCACCAAGTCAATGCAGTGTAATCTTGGAGTTAAATTAAAAGTTTGTAAGTATAGCAGCTTGGCACTCCTTCCCAATGGGGACCCCAGAAAAAATAGCCCAGGTTCAAGTCACTTTATGTGTTTGTATTAACTCAAATCATAAGTCCGGTGAGAAACAAATCCTGCAGAGCAGCCTGATTTATCCAGCCAATCAATAAATTGACCCAGAATCCACTGCATTGTGTCTTGTCAACACTAGAGTGATATTCATCAGCTATGCCATAACCAGGAAGGAATTTGATGAGGTTTGAAATACTTTGTAGTAACTCATTTAAATTTGAAAGACCATTCTTCCCAGGGATTAAGGTTTACAAAAGAAAGTGTTTTTCTAATTTTGGATGCTGTTGTACTTTATTCCTAACTATATCATGTCAAAAATATCCTCCTGGATATTTTTGAATATTTTGAATATGAGGGAGAAAATTCAATATTCAAAAAATTTAAAATTAATGTTCAGATAAATAAATAATAAATGTTTTGGTTTTTTAAAAAATTAACTTCTTAATTGTATAAATATGTATACATATATTGAATTTAACATATATTTTAACATGGATTACTTGCCGTCTAGGGGAGAGGGTCAGGGGAAGGAGGGGAAAATTTGGAACACAAAGTTTTGCAAGAGTCAATGTTGAAAAATTATCCATGCATATGTTTTGAAAATAAAAATCTTTAATAAAAAAGATTAAAAATAAATAAATAATTTAAAAAATAAAAATTATCTTCTTCTAGGAGGATTGTGGGAATAGGGTTAAAAACAATCCCATCTTCCTGGCAATGACTTTTAGTCTATTGGGGCATTTTTCTCTCCACTGAAGGTAGCACATAACTGAAGGCAGTTCTCATTCCACTTACCTCAGGCTTGCCCCTCTACACAAATTTCTTTTGAGTGGTTGTAAGAACTACTCTGGGACAGAAATCTGAGGATAGCTCTTGGAGGTAGCTATTTCTGACCCAAAGCAGTGCATGAGTTCCCTTACTTTTTTTTTTTTTTTTTTTTTGCTTTTTGCTGAGGCAATTGGGGTTAAGTGACTTGCCCAGAGTCACACAGCTAGGAAGTGTCTGAGACCAGATTTGAACTCAGGTCCTCCTAACTTCAGGGATGGTGTTCTAACCACTGCGCCACTTAGCTGCCCCGAGTTCCCTTACTTTCTTCCCAGTCCTCACTGGCCCCTGTAGTTGGTTTCTCCTTTTGGAAATCAGTTCTTACCAAATTTTGTCAATAAGTTTTTACTAAACTCAAGCCACATCCATATTTCACCCCTTTTCCCTCTTGCTAAATAATGGCAAAGCCCTTTTGATTCATGTTGGTTTTTTAAAGCAGAGAAAACGGTTGTAAATCACTAAACTAAAACCTTGGAAAATGAGAACAAGGAAAATAACATTGGAATTAGGGGTAAAAAATTAATTAACATTTAAGAATCTGGGATAATGAATCTAGCTGACAGTAAATCTTCCACCAATAAATACAATAGCCTTCTAGTACTTAAAAAAATGTTGCTGAGCCCTCCAGACTGATGTTAACATATAACACAATGAGCTTGCTTAGATGTGAACAAACTCACTCAATCCTTCTTAAAACACTTGGCCATTCTTTGAAAAGTCCATTCATGTGAGGTAAATTGGTCCTTTCTTTGGATCATACATCTAGAGGGGAAAAGGACTTTAGAAATCATCAAGTGCAACCTTCTCACTTTACAGATGGGGAAACTGAGGCATACAGAAATGTAATGAGTTGCCTATGGTCATATAATAGGAAGCGTCTGGTTTAAACCCAGCATGCAAGACTGCAAGATTATGATTGGTTCTCATCTAGACCAAAGACTAAGGGACTTCAGAGGCCATATAGTCCCATCCCTAATTTTACGTAAGAAGAAATGAGATCCAGAGAGGTTGTCCCAAGGTCAGACAAGTGGTAGATTTTAGAGAACAGATTTGAAGACAATAAAGCCAATGTTATCTTTCACTGTCTTATTTTGCCACAAAGACACAGTTATTCATAAACTTCTAATAACAAATAATATAAAAGCCTTTAGCTCTTAAAAATCTGTTATACATGTTCAACCAATCAGAAAAATTGGGAGAGAGGGAGCTTGAAGAAAGTTTGGAAGCCTGAGGAGAAAACAGGAGCATTTGAAAACAGTTGCTGAGGAAATTGGAAAAGAAAGACTTTTAGGGAACAAAAAGAGGATTTCCACATAACAGTGATGGCCCTATTGAGGTTAGAAAAGAAGGATTTGTAATAGACATCACTGTCATGGTTATGGGATTTCTACTAGTACTCAAAAGCATGGGAGTAGTAGTAGAGGAGGTAAGTGAAGGAGTTACCCAGGATTGGGGAATGACATGCTAAAAGTGGAAGGAACAGGGGGCAATAGGTTGGAGGTACAATTATTATATAATTAAATATATATAATTAATATAATATATGTAATATATTATATAATTAATAATATAAATATATAATTAAATATATAAAATATGTAAATTATTATATAATTAAATATCAGCTCATGGGATCAAGGCTATGAATAGAGGAAAGTGAAATTGGAGCAAAGATTACATATTGGGAAGAGAGAAGGAGGGTGCAAATAAAGAGCTCAGTGAGAAGAAAAAAGAATTTAGTATGAGAATACAGAGAGAAAGAGAACAGTATAGAAGAAATTCTTATAAGAAAAGATAATTTTAGAGATTAAAATATTGGAGGTGGTACAGTGGGTGATGGAAAATCCAAGGTACAGCTAGTCTTATATAAGAGATAGAGATGGAATGAAGAGGTAGGTCATGGAAATTAAGGAAATTGCTGCAATGAGAAATTAAGGTTTGAGGGGACCAAAATACTGAAGGCTCTAAGCATAAATGTTGGAAGACTTAATTTGTTTTTAGATCATAAGATCAACGATTTAGAACTGGAAGTATCTTTCCAGATCACCTAGCTCAAATCCTTCATTTTCCATTTGGAAAAGCAGAGACTCGAAGAAGTGGTAGTAAGTAGCAGAGTCAAACTTGAAAATGGGAGAGCTCAATCCTTTTTCTTTCTTCTGTACAACACTGGGTCTCACACCAGACTGATCATTCCCAGAAGTCAGAGGCCTCTGGTAATGTGTAAATCACAAAAATCTACCCTCTGAAGAGAAAAGGTGGTGATGTCACAAGGCTAGTGGGTCACAGGCTCTCCATTTACTTACCTTAAGCTGGCCCTTTCCGATGATATAATTGGATGTTAATCATGGCCTTGACAGAAACATCAAGGATTGGCTGGAGACATATAAACCTCTGCCCCATGTTTCAGAGTTTAAAAGCTTAAAAGCTTCAGAGGAGATTATGTTATGGTTCCCCTCTTGGTCTTTACACAGATTGTGGGACTTCATGGAGCCAGCTGACTACTGAGCTGTAAGGATGTCAGGATTGTTGAAGAAGAAAGGGACCTCACTGAGATTGGGCAGAAGGGCTCTGGATTGTGGTCTGTCTTGTAAAAGTACTTGCATCTCCAAATCTGCTTTGAGAGTCCTATTTATTTGGGGCTTCCCAAACTCTAGCCCTGGGCTACTGTTACTCCTTTTGCCTGTGGACTGCTGCTAACCGGAGATAGTCAGTGAGTAATCTCACATGAGATTCAGTATTTCACAGAATCTCAAAATTTAAAAGAACCATGTAGTCCAACTCAAACCCAAAAAACATTCCCTCTATGACATACCAGAAAAGTGACCATCCCACCAGCTTTTGTGTGAAGGGAGGGAGAGCGCATCATCACATGAGGAAGCCCATTCTACCTTTCAATAATTCCAGTTGGTAGGGAATTATTTTTTCCTAAATAATCCCACATTTATCTCTTTCCAATGCTCACTTGTTCTTCTAGGATCCAGCATAACAAGAGTAATTCCTCTTTTACACAGCAGAACCTTAAATACTAGGAGGCAGTTTTCTTCTATCATTCATCCTCCTCTCTGAGTCTTTTCTTTTCCAGGCTAAAAATCCCCCACTTTCTTCAACTGATCCGCCTGTGACAAGGAGTTAAGCCCCTTCATCAATTTTGTAGTTTCCTTCTTTATTAAAAGAATAATCCAGTTGATTAATGTTCTTACTACAATAGCCACAGGCTAAATGCAAATTCTATATATAGTCTGGCCAGGATAGAATACAGTGGGTCTATCACCTCCTTATTCCTGAATGCTATGACTCTCAGTAGAGCTTAAATGCAAATTGTGTTAGCTTTCTTGATTAACATATCAAGCTCTTCATGTTCAATTTGCCATCAGTTAAATCCATCAGATATTCTTTTGAACAGGTACATAATCGTGCATCCCACCCACTTGTGCTTGTGAATGGGCACCATGAAAAGGGGACATGGTTTGAAATACTGTCTATGATGCAATTATGTGTGCTAGATTTCATTCTTTGTAAAATGCAAGGTTTGTACTAAATGGCCTCTAGAAAGGCCTTGAACTTTCTTTTTTTTTTTTTTTTCTTGAGGCAATTGGGGTTAAGTGACTTGCCTAGAGTCACACAGCTAGGAAGTGTTAATTGTCTCAGATCAGATTTGAACTCAGGTCCTCTTAATTTCAGGGCTGGTGCTCTATCTACTGCACCACCTAGCTGTTTCTAAAGGCCTTCAACTTAAATCTATGATATTCTGATCCTGTGATCTATTCCAGTTCTTGACTGATGATCTTAGGGAAGAATTGAAATGATTGATTTTTTTTAACCAAAGTGTAAGGCTTTACATTAATCTCTGTAAATTGGATCTTATTTCTTCAGTTCAATGTCATAACTTTTCAAGATCAATCAAGATTTATAATCTGAATTCCATTACCCAGTATGTTAGTTACACAACATAGCTTTGTGTCTTGGGCAAATTTGATGAGCATCCCATTTATGCCTTTGAAACTTTTCTCATAAGTGCTCTCTGATCAGTTTGATGAGATTAGTGAGTAGAAAGCCTTTGTTTGGGTCTAATTGTATCTTCCTATGAAAGATGTGGGAATTGACAACCTTGTATAGAAGATTAGGGACATCTACTGAAGTATACTCAGATATACCTCTTTGACAAAAGAGGACATCTTCTTGATCAGTCTCTGATTGATTAATGAGGATGAATAAATTGACTTGGTTTTGCCAGACCTATGAAAAGGAGTCTTTGTTGAGAATATGGGCATTTTCTCCCCTTTTTGCCTTCTTTTCCCTTTTTTTTATTAAAGCTTTTTATTTGTATAACATATATATGGGTAGTTCCCCAACATTGATCTTTACAAAGCTTTCCATTACAAATTTTACCCCCAGTCCCCTCCCCTCCCCTAGAAGGCAGGAAGTCCACTATATGTTAATAATGTTGAAATGCTTGAGAAGTTATGCAAGAAAAATCCTATCTACAAGAAAAAAAAAAGAATCAGAGAAAGGCAACACATTGCAAGCAAATGTCAATAGAGACTTCTTTTCCCTTTTTCAGAAGACAAAGATGGGTGTAATTAAGAACAGATTTGACCCACTGGAGAGGAGAGAAGGCACTGCTTGGGGCAGAATAACATGGAAGTTATTCCTGAGTGTCTGGATTCAGCTCTGAAGAAGTAATGGTGGAGACTCACATGCTATCACCCAAGGGGCAACTATGAATAGGAGAAACCATGTGGTTTGAATGCTAGGAGCTGTTGTCCCTTGGATAGCAGAAGGGGGTAGGGTTCCTTAGTCAGTGTTATCTGAAATCTTCTAGCAAGAAAAGGGAGTTGTCCTGAGCAGCAGTCCCTTCAGAGTCAGCCTACTTCTGATACCAGATTTGAAGAATGTTGGAAATCTGGCCTCTTTGAAAAAAAAAAAAAAAGAAGAATCTGGGGAGCACTAGCTCCTTAAAGAAAGAAGACCAAAGACATGGCCCTAGAGTTGGAAGATTATTAAGGAACTGAAAACTGTATGATGTGGGAACACAATAGTTCTGACTTTTACTTCCATTTTTAATGTGAGTTATTTAGACAGCACAATTTCTTCTAGCATCTCCCAAATTTGTTTTTCTTCTGCAGGGATTCTAAACCATATTGAATGTGACTTGGGTAGGCATAGAGCTTTGAGTGCTGGGTCAGAGGCTAAACTTTTATCCAAACCATTGATAAAAATGTTCAACAACATAAGGCTCTTTAGAGATCCCTGGGATATTGCATCAGAAACCATTTTCTCTCTATTTTGACATAAAAATATTAAACATTATCTATTCAAGCAATTCAGTAATATCTCATTGATGTAAGTAAGCATACTTTCCAATGGAGCAGATTATAAGACATCTACTTCATTTGCATGTTCTTTCATAGATTTTTAAAAAATATACATGCAGACATGTATATATACATATAAGTATAGATAGACACATAGAGAGATATTTTAGATATATGTATAGATTATATATGTACATATATAATATTTTATTTCCCCCCAATTACATGTTAAAATTATTTTAAGCATTTCTTTAAAATTTTGAGCCCCAAATTCTATCCTTTTCTCCTGTCCCCACTTTGTGAAACAGTAAGCAATCCAATATAGTTTATTCATTTACAATCATGGGAAACATTTTTATATTAGTCATTTTGTATAAGAAGATTTGGAAGGAATGAAGGAAGAAGAAAGAAAGAGTGGATAAAAGAAAGAAAGGGAAAAAGAAAGACGGAGGAAGGGAGAGAAGGAAGGAAGAAAAGGAAGAAAAGAGGGAGGGAAGGAAGGAAGGAAAGGAAAGAGGAAGGAAGGAAGGAAGGAAGGAAGGAAGGGAAGGAGGGAAGAAGGAAGGAAGGGAGGGAGGAAGAGAAGAAAGAAGGAAGGAAGGGAGGGAGGGAGGAAAGAAGGAAAAAAGGAAGTAAGACTGAAAAATACCATGCTTCAGTCTATATTCAGACAGTATTGGTTCTATTGGTTCTTTCTCTGGAGGCTGATAGCATGCTTCATCATGAGTCCTTTGAGATTATTTTGGATTGCTAAGGTCTGGGAACTGCTTGTGTTGCTGAGAATAGCTAACTCAATCACAATTCTTCCTCATACATTATTGCTATTACTGTGTGCAGTGTTCTCCTGGTTCTGTTCACTTCACTCTGCATCAGTTCATGCCTTCCACAGATTCTTCACAAAGCATCTATCCAATGCACTGGAAGTTTTATATGGCTCATTTTCTGAAGTAGCATATCTATTTAATTATATTAATAGCAAGAATTTATATAGTGTTTTAAGGCTTACAAATGTTATCTCATGTGATATATTCTATTATTACTCCATTTTATAGATTTGGAAACTGAAGCTAAGAGAGGTTGCCTTCCCCAGGGTCAAATGGTAAGTAGCTAAGGTCACATTTGAACTCAGCTCTTCTTTCACTGCACATTATCTATTGTACTATCCACCTATCAGGCTGGGTTGTTGAATGGGGATCTCACTTTTATCAGCAAATCCTCTGCCCTTTTCATTTTCTCGCTCTGCTCCAGTTCCTGAAAGCATTAAGATAGAATGAGAACCTCTAAGATGTATTGGGCAGGAAAGGAGGGGTAATATTAACATAAGATGATCTTAAGCCTCTGAGCATACAGTGAAATTTTTTATGGGAAGTATTTGAAGTATAGTCTAATTGCCGCAGTTGGACCTGTTAACAGGAAATATCCATCCCATTGTCAAAAGAAACTTTGCAATGAGCAATATACCCTGGCTGACTACAGAGAGGGTCAGGTGAAGGAGAGGAAGATAGAGAGAGACAGAGATAGAGAGAGACAGACATATAGATGGATAGACAGAGGAGGAGGAGGAGAAGGAAGGGGGAAGGAAAAAGAAGAGGGGGAGGAAGAGGAAAAGATGGATAAGGAGAAGATGGAAAAGGAGAAGAGGAGAAAAATGAGAAGGAGGAGAAGAAGAAGAAAAAGGAGGAGAAGAAGAAAAAGAAGAGGAAGAAGAAGAGGAAGAGGAAGAAGAAGAGGAGGAGGAGGGAGAGGAGGAGGGAGAGAAGGGAAAAAAGAGGGGGAGGAAGGGGAAGAGAAGAGGGAGGAAGAAGGGGAAGGGAGGAGGAGAAAGAGGAGGAGGAGCAGAAGAAAGAGGAGGAGGGGAAGGAGGAAGGAGAGGGGAAAGGGACTCTTGGGAAAAGCTGTCTAATAGGACGCCTAGATCCTCTGGAAATATTGGAATATTGTGATGAGGACCCAGACTCAGGCAGGGGGAGGGATGTTTATGATTATCATTTCATAAGTTTGGCTGCAGCTTGCTTTTTGCTTCTGTATCATGCACTTTGCTGCTTTTTGGCATATTCATGAAATTTCATGGACTGATATATTGAGAACTGTTTGTGGGCTTGTGGGGATGAATATCAATGACTTCTCTGAATAAGAGTGGGCACATTTGATGAGAAATATCTGGGAATGGTGCCCTGATGTTTTAATACACAGACCCTGCAAATATACCAGTAACTGTAATGATTGGTATAGTTCCTCCTTGCTGATGGTCTAAGCAACTCAGGAGGCAGTTTGTCCTATTGGAAAGAACACCGGCTTTGGAATCAAAGGAGTTGGATTCAGATCTCACCTTTGATACTTGCTATATATACTATGTCTCTTTCTTTGCCTGAGCCTCAGTTTCCTCATAAATAATAGGACTAAATAGCCTCTAAGGGTCCTCCCTTCTAGTTCTAGATATGTGATCCATACAACATAAGGAGGGTTCCTGAGATACAATTGCCATTCTTTCTATGCCTGATAGTCAATCAGGTCATGTAGGAAGTCAGATGGACCATGTCCTATTTTTCTATTTATTGTTTATTTTCATGATATCTTTGTTCAAATGTGGATGAGTTTTGAGGGCAGCTAAGAGGTTAAAGCTATTTGAAATCAGGATAAAGCTTGGGGCCAAAGATTAACTAGCCAATCAAAAAGCTTTTATGAAACACCTACTCTGTGCCAGCCTCTGGAAAAACAAAGACAAAAATAAAACAGCCTCTGTCCCCAATAGTTTTTGTTTAAAATTAATATGATTACAATTGGATAAAAACAACCACAGATACAAGGAGTTAGGATGGAAAAGAGGAATGAGAAAGCTTGGTCTTGATGTCTGAGATTCATCAGAATCAAATAGGTAAAAAGAGTATTTATCAACCATGTACTACAATGTGCCAAGAACTATGCCAAATATTATCTCTGATTTGATGCTCACAACAACCCTGGGAAATAGTTCCCATTATCATCCTCATTTTACAGTTGAAGAAAGTGAAATAAATAGAGGCTAAATCACTTAATCAGAATCACACACTTCCTCAGTGACTTAGACAAAAGATCCTAATGCAGATCTTCCTGGTTCTAGATTGGGTGTTCTATCCACTGAACTATCTAGCTGCCTCCAAAGCCACAAGACTGCTAGAGGCAGGAGATCAGAATAGGCAGAGGGTAAACTGAGACACTGAAATGCAGGCAGAGTAGAAACATTACCAAGTCAATGAAAGGTTGATCTTTAGCCCTAATTGGTGCAATGTATAGAATACCAGTTCTGGACTCCTCTTCCTAAGAAAACACATCCTACCTGTGTGACCCTAGGCAAGCCATTTAACCCTTCCCTTTCCTTCCCTTCATTTCATTTCCCTTCTCTTTGCTTCCTTTGTCTTCCCTCCTCCATTTCCTCCTCTGCAAATATGAACTAGAAAAGAAAATGGCAAATTATCTTTGTCAAGAAAACCCCACAAGGGATTACAAAGGATCCCACATGAATGAAAAATAAACCACAACAACCCATCCTATTGAAGTTTGGAATTATAGCAATATATTCCAAAAACCAGCCAAATGTCTTTAAAAAAAACTGAGGCATGACATCCAGAACTAAGACTTGAATGGCATTTGGAGAAAATCAAAGGAAGATCTATGACCTTGATTATTAGGGCACAGGAGGAGAAGGGGATCCACTTTTCTAAATATAAAATCTTCCATTTCTGGGGAGAGGAGATCTTAGACAATGAATACACAGCAAACTTATTCTTTAAAACTGCTAGCCAGAACTATGCAGGTATAATAAATTCTGATTTCTTCTATTTTACTCTGGACACCAGACATTCATGATGAAAGGAGAGATAGGGAGAAGGAAGGAAGAAAGACAGGAAGGAGGGAGGGAGGGAAGAGAAAAGAGAAGGAAGGAAAGTAGGAAAAAAAGAAGGAAAAGAGGAAGGAAGTAAAAGGGAAGGGAAAGACAGGAAAGAAAGGAAGGAAGAAAAAAGGAAAGAAGGGAGAGAGGAAGGAAGGAAAGGAAGGAAGGAAGGAAGGAAGAGAGGGAGGGAAAAAAGAAGAGAGGGAGGGAGGGAAGAAAGAAGGAAGACAGGAAAGAAGGGATGGAAAGAGGAAAGAAGAAAGGAAGGAAGGAAGGAAGGAAGAAAGGAAGGGAGGAAAGAAGGAAGGAAAGAAGGAAGGGATGGAGGAAAAGAGGGAAGGAGGGAGGAAGATAGAGAAGGAAGGAAAGAAAGAAGAAAGGAAAGAAGGAAGGATGAAGGAAGAAGGAAGAAAAGAAAGGAAGAAAAGAAGGAAGGAAGAAGGATGAAGGGGGAAAGAATGAAAGAAAGGAGGAGGAAAGAAGGAAAAAAGCATATATTAAATGCCTATTATGTACCAGGTATTGTGCTAATTTCTTTACAAACATAATTTCATTTGATCCTCCCAATGCTGGGAGGTAGGTTCTATTCTTATTCCCATTTTACAGTAGGAAAAAAAAAAACAGAAGTAAATAGATTAAATGATTTCTTTTGGGTCACATAGCTAACAAGTGTTTGAGATTGGATTTGAACTCAGAATCTTTCTGACTTCAGGCCCAGACCTCTATCAACTGTAAAACTTTACTGCCTCTCAAAACAGAAATGAAAGGGGGCCACATTGGGCTGAAGGTCATTTTAAATATTTCTTTGTTTCCTGCATTGCAATTTCCAAAAAATCCATCACCTAATGGCCAGTGTGTGGCTAGTGAGGCTTCTTCTCCTTAGGTTGGCTCTTAGGCAGCAAACAAAATCTGAAAAGAGAATTTTCTTCCATGTTCTGTAGATATGGCCTTTAATTGTCATGGGGCACAGCTAGGCCAGAATGCACCAAAGGAGGACTTTAGAGGGGACTCACATGCAAAACAAGTAATTCAGCCCATGCAGGACTGCTGTTTATGTTGCTGGCGGTCTCTATGGACCTCATTGTGTTCTGAAAGATTGACAGTCTGTAGCACCTCCAACGCTGTTGTTGATTGTCTGTGTTTTGAAAGCTGTGTATCATCTCTCCTACCCTCAATTAAGAAATAGCTTTGGCTGATAAACAAAAAAGAGCACATTCTATTGTTTGTTCAGAAATCTGGAGAACAGAATGTCACAGGATCATGGATTTGAAAGTAGAGGAGCCTCAAAAGCCAGTAAGACCAACTGCCTTGTGTAACAAATGAGGAAACCCTGACCCAGAGAGCTTATGGGACTTCCTAAGATTATGTAAGTAAAACACTAAAAATTCTGAGTTGAACTCAGTCCTCTGACTCCAGGATCCATTCAGGTACACTCCCTTCTGTATCATTCTGACTTTTTGGTCACATAAACTATTTAATAATTCTCTTATTAACCTTATATGATTGGGTGTGAGTTCAAGGAGTGGGAAAATAGATATTTATGCTGTGGTCTAAACCTTGATACATCCCTTTCATCCCTAATGCAAGGAAATCTTCAGTCAGTTTTTTGTCACAAATGGGTTGCTATAAACAAAGCCCATTGGAGGAAAGAGAGGAAACTGGTTGATGCAACAAATATATTTGGTACCTTCCTTAATACAAGTTCTACCACCTTCTCCTCCCTCAGCAGTTCTGAAAATGATTCTGTTCATGATCAGCAGTGAATGGCTGCATAGGCAATGCAGATTTCATAAAGGTCAAGGATATGCTGATGTCTCTAACCAGAAACACTCTCTCCTGGAACAGGGCAGCAGTCTGGGAGGCCTTCAAAGCAGAGGGTGCATGAGAGCCCTGGGTGCTAGGAGAGAGACTTGCCACACTGATGCTGATCAGCGGTCATGTGGCTGCCACTTGAACTAATGTTTTTCTGATTGCCTGCTGTGGGGAAATCAGTGGAAGTGCTAATGGACCTAATGAGCCAGCGTTCTCAGGGAAGAGATTGAAGCCCCATCAGGTGAAATCATTTACAAGTAGAATGGGAAAAACACTTGGGAAGAGAATGTAACGAGCCATCCAGCCCAGCCCAAGTAATGGACAAGACCTCTCTAATTTCCTTGAGCTACTGAATCCACAGGCTATTAAGCCAGCTCTATAGCCTTGAAATACCCAGAAATTAGAACCGGAATGGACCTGAGAGATTGTTAATCCAACACATTTATTTTGCAAATGAAGATATGGAAGCCCAAGGTCACATGATGAGTTCATGTTGGAACTGAGATTTGTACTTGAGTATTTGACTTCCAACCATTCTTTCCAAGAGTAGGTTATTTGATGAAATACTGGAATAAGGAATATTAGCAGTTAGCTCCAGATCCCTCCCTAGAAATTAAGAGTTCTGGAATAATAAAAATAATTGGGATCTCTGGAAAGCAAACATCATTATTCCATGTAAGCTTCATAATGACCCTTTAAGAAGGGCAGTCAATCAATTCATCCATCAATCAAGAAGCATTAATTAAACTTTCAATATACCATGTACTGTACTAAGTACCAGGGATACATATACAAAAGTGAAATTCTCAACCCTTCAACAGTACAATATTATGAGCTCCATTTTACAAGTTATAAAACTGAGGCTTTGGTTGTGATATTCCCAAGGTAACATAGTTACTAAATGCTACTGATTTCCCAATTCTAAGTATTGCCATTCTCTACTCTCCTTTCTAGCCCTCTATCTCAAATGAAAAAATTGAGAGCAACAAGGAAGGAAATATGAATACTTTTTATCTTTCATATTTCTTAAAATAAACAAAGTATAACAATAACTCAGACCAGTTTCTTTGCAACAACTCCCAGAAATAGGTTTTATAAACATTACTTTGGTAGATCAATCTCATGAAGATTTCATAAAGACACAAAGGTACACATAGATGTTGAATGTAATTGATATTTTCTAGATCGCCTTTGGGGGCATTAATAATGTTCATGATTTTTCTTGTTCTTTTGATAGCTTATTCTCCTTCAGATATCTTGTAAAATGAGTCCTCATGTTTTCAAAACTTTATCACCTACACATGGATTTCTTCAGGAGGCACTGAAATAGTCCAGACACTCTTCCCAATTTTGCCTTCTTAAGCTCAGTTTCTACCTCTTCTTGTAGCACATTTGAGATGTCGAAGTCTGAATATAGTGGTACCTCAGTCATTCATTGATGGCAAAAATAGCTCTTGAGAAAGATTAGCAAATTTGTTCCAGTTTCCATCTGTTTGTTGTCCTTCCTGCCAATTAAATCTCAACAGGTTCTTGGGGATGATGTGGTTCAGTTAGATCTCACACCAAGCTTTCAGTGGACTTATTTATATTTCCAACACTTTTTTGCTATTTTATGAGGTAATATGGCTCATGGTCTTCTGCCATTCTCTGCCATCATCTACCAGAAAGTTTTACAAATGAGTTTCTATTCTAAGCTGGTGTTGCCCTTGGCTGCTCTATCTCTCTTCTTGGCAGGGGGAGCAAATGTTTGTTGGCATAGGCAGTTACATCTAGAAAAGGAAGCATGATCAAAAAGACTTAGCACAGCTTCATTAAAAACAGGTTATATCAGAATCACTTCATTTTCTTCTTTTGACAGTTCCTGGGAGATCAGCAGACTGCATTAGCAATGGCTTGCCTATATTTTTACAAAGCATTTGACAAAATCTTTCTTATCATCCTTGTGTGAAAGATATAAGCTAACTCATAGTACAAGTATTTAGTTTTGAAACTGGTCAAATGATTGGACTCAAAGAATAATCATTAATAAACATCTACTCTGAAAGAAGTTTTCTACTAGAATGCACCAGATATCTATGCTTGGCTTTATATTATTTTGTATTTTTTTTCAATTACTTAAAGACAGAGATGGCAGCCTGGGACAGCTAATAAATTGGATTACAAAGCTTAAACCCCCAAAAAGTTTTGACATACTAAAATTGGGCTTATTTTAATAAGATAAAATATAATAAAATAAATATAAAATCTAATACTTGGATTAAAATATCAACTTTATAAATACAATATGGGGATGGTGTGACTATATAGATTTTGGAAATCAATCTGGGAATTTTTGTGGATTTCAAGCTCAAAAAGAGCCAAAAGTATATATGACATGGCAGCCAAAAAAATTAATGCAAACATTGGTTGCATAAAGGGGGGCCTAGAATTGAGATCTAGGGACATGCTAGTTCCACTGTATTCCATCTGATCAGATCATTGTTAATAATAATATATTCACTTCTGAGTACTGCATTTTAAGAATGATATTAAAAATAGTGGATATTCAAGAGAGAGGATGACCAATATGATGAAATACTTTCAAATAATGCCAGAAGAGAATCGATTGAAGGAACTGAAGATAAGTTGCCTCAAGAAGAGAAGACATAGGAATGTGATAGTTATCTTCAATTATTTTTAGGATTATCATGAGGAAGACTTGTTCCAAGAGAGTCCTATGAACCCAGATGGAAAAGCTACATTAGGAATTGTTGATGAATTCATATACAGTGCTCAGAATCCTGGATGACCCTCCTCCCTGCTCCTAGAGTTATTCCTGTAATTCTCAGTTTCATTTTTATATGTATATATAAGGCTATATTCTGCAGAATTGTTATAGAAGGAAATTCTAACTCTTGGTTTTTTCCTTGCTGGTGGGGTTCATTTATCAAATTTCCTTGTCCTGTTCATTCATTACCTGTCCCAGTAGAATGGGTTTGCTTGTGTATTGTATTTTACATTGTCTTCTCTGTGAGTTTCCTTGTATAACCTTTTCTTAGACAGTACAAAAGAACATGTCTTTGTTGTGGTTAGGGATAAGTCTTTATAATACCAACTTTCTTAAGGACCGTTTGCAAAGCATATAAAAGAATTCACATAGTCTATTGAGTTATTGTAGAATTCAGTGATCACTTTGGTACTTAATATGATTTGGAACATCCTTAAGCCAAACAACTTCTATAACCCATTGGCCATTTGAATAAATGAATGGATGAGTAAGAATTTATTAAGCACTTAATATATGGTGAGATACAAATAGAAAAGTAATTCAGATCCTATTCTCAAGGAGCTTATAATCTAATAGGAGATAGCACATACAGAAGGTTTCAGTTACGTTAGAAAGGTCATCCTATTCATGTCTATATCTTTAAGTGATATTATCCCCTGAAATCTGACTGTCCATCTAAGACAGGAATTCAGTGGTCAGTAACTTTTTGTGCTAAATTGTATTGTTAAATTTATTATCAACATTATGTCCTATGGCCAAGGCCACGGAACAATTTGAGTCTTTTTGTGCATTATAAACTTTCATATCCTCAGACCTGACAGATGTTCAAATTCAAAGCCTAAAATTAATTTTATCCCCATCAGAAGCCCACTTGCCCCATGGAAGTGTTGTTGAATGTCTGACCCAAACCCCTACAGAGTCTTTGACAAGAGATTTAGTGTATTTTGCTGAGAAAATAACCCTACCTTTGACTGGTCTCCTTGGTGAGCCATAATTTTCTGTTCCAATTGTTTCCTTCTTCCTCCACTTTTCCTTACCCATGAGAGTCAATCTGAAAACCCCAGGATCTTATCATAATCAAGTTCAATACACTAGTCACTTTCTATTTCTCATTTTTTGGCATGTCAGTCAGCCATAGCAACTGTTCATACTACCTACTCATCATTTGCCTTTCTTCTAATTTGATGTTGATTTTGACCTTTTCTCTGAAAAGTCTGTGGTCTTACTGCAAATAATTACTCTGACATGACTTCTATCATATCAAATAATCAGTCATATCTTGCCTATTAACATATAATCAATTTCATGTTTTGGTGATTTTTGTGCTCATGGAATCATTAATTCTTCCTCCCTCATCATTGTGATGATAGAGACCACGCATAACTTGAAGGGCATTTTTTAATGTTTATTTTTTTAATAGGTTTCCATGTATACTTAGTGGACAACTTATTATTGATAGATTTCTCTGTTCTTAGATTGGACAACAATCTCTTTCATTGGAACTCTGAAGGCTTCTCATCAAGTTTTCAACCTTCTAGAACATAGTCTTTGAGAACCCAGAGTTATTTCCATAACATGATGAGGCATTGGAATAGGACTTTATGGAGGTATTATCCTCATTCTAAAGATGAGAAAAACTGAGTCTCAAAGAGTCTGGGGGAATCACTTAATTTAACAAAGATAAAATAAACTGAATAGGAAAAAGGAATGAAATAACAGGGGAAGAAGGAATGAAATAGCTTGTGAGAAATTCAAGAACCAGAAAAGAATTTACCAGAGGGTATCTGGGTAAAGAGTTCTTTCCGAGAAAGAAATAGTTGCAATATTGGGACTATACTATGGAACTTTGGGACTATTCTATGGAACACTTAAACATAAAGAAGAAATGAATGAGGATTTAATGAAATAGATCACAAACCTGGTATGGAAGAATAATGTAGTAATGATAGGAGATTTCAATTATCTGGATATTTGCAGCACCTCTTTCTCTGCCCAAAGTAAAACAGCTAATGGATTCTTTTCTTGTCTAAATTATAATTGCATCTTTTGGAAGGCAAGAAACATAATTAGGGGAAACTGATATTCTGAGTCTGATTCTGATGAAGAGGGATCCTTTGCTCAAAAAGAAACAATAAGAATCTGGGAGGTTAGATTAGATTTCTCAATATTGGAATTCACAGTAGAGGAGAAAAAAGCCAAATATAATCTAATACATGTTGTAGCCATTTGAATGGTAGATTGCACATGATTCCAAGAAGGAATTGTTTGGATCCCATGACCTAAAATTCTATGATTACATGTCTATGGACATATAGCTAGCAAGAGACAGAGCTGAAATCCAATTCCATGCCTTTGGAAACCAAATGAAGTATTCTTTCTATGATATCATAAAAAAAGGAGATAGCCAACTCATTATATCAGTTTTTACTACCCAAGAGTTACCATCCAAGAAAAGAAAGATTTGAGTTAATTCAAATTGTTTGCCAGTGAAAATTTTATGTGTAAGGCCAGATTATGACTATGGCTTATATTCTATAATTAAAGGCAGTCTTTATAACCACAGGCACTTGAATTATGAATTCAATTCAATTTAACAAGCGTTTATTATATGCACAAGGTATTGTGCAAAGACAAAAATTATATAGCTCTTATCCTCAAGGATACTGATCATACTGAACGAAGCACCCATCTATGAAAATGGATAATAGAGGAAAGGTGTTAGTGTGGATTTTTTTCCAGAATGGTCAACTACTATACAATACCCATTTCAAAATGCCCAGGGATTGTCCAACCTATGGAAACACCTTCTTTTATGGAGACATAAATTAAAGAGGTGGTTTTTCTCGTGTAGCCACCAAGAGGTGTCTAGAAGCAGGAGTGATACAGAAGAACTTGGAGTCACAGGACCTGAATTGAATCCCAATGTGTTTGTCAAATCCTTGACATCTCCTACCCACTAAGCCTCTGCTTGTCACTCCTCAGTTATCCATTTACCATCTTGATGTTGTTGATGGGGGAGATGTTCCTGGCATTCCAAGATGAAACTGAGAATATATTTTCTCATATAAGTAATCAAGATTAAATAATGGCAAGAGGAAGTTGAAATACCTAAAATACATTATGAGATAAATAGACTATAGAGGGATTGGTTCTAAATATATCGATTTTTGGACTCTGTTGCATTGTTGTCATTGTTTTCCAGTCATTTTTCAGCTATGTCTGACTCTTCATGACCCCATTTGGAAATCTTTTTGGCAAAGGTGCTAGTGTGGTTTGCCATTTCCTCCTGCAGTTCACTTTACAGATGAGGAAATTGAGGCAAATAAAGTAATTTACCCAGGGAAACTGCTAAATAAGGATGACAATTTAACCCATGGGAGTTGGGGAAGTCATGAAGAGATAGTGTAGAGGGAAAATGAGAGAAAAGAGAAGGTCTAGATGAGAAAAAGAGCCTGTGCTCCTTGATGATTCAGAGGAATTCAGAGGAAATGGAGAAGTATCAGTCCAAGTAAAGAAAGAGAATCAAAGAGAGAGCAGTGTCTTGAGGACAACCAGGAGGAAAGGATAGTCAAAAATATCAAATGCTACATTAAGGTCATATAAGATGAGGACTAAGAAAATACACAGTAAACCTTAGTTGCATGGGTTGGGGGAGATGGAGAATCATTTTGTGATCAAATTTCCTGTGGCAAGATTTGTTATACCTAGCCTGGTCCTTGAGCTTATCAAGATTGCTTTACCATTATTTTCAATATTTTAATTCTACTGAATTAGTGTTGGGAAGTAATGAAAGGAGTAAAATATTATTGGGAAAATGGGCAAGTGATGGAAAAAGGCTTTGTTCTAGGATTTGGGAATTCTCTGTGGCTTCATGGCAAGTGAAACCTAATGGGCCTATAATGAGCTAAAATCCATTGGCAGTCTTCTGAGAGAAAGAAGTGTTCATCTCCTATGTATCTTTTAGCTTTCAGTAGCTGGAGGATTCAATTTTCAATGTGTAGGAGTTGTTTTAGATAGATTTGTGGGTTGGTGCTGTTAGAAACTGCCCCAATAATTTATGGATTCGTTAATCCCTGCATTGTTCTCTTCACCAAAATTGTGTCGTTAGTCAGTAGGGATTCAGTCTATTGGGAATCCTGTTCCCCATTGCTGAAAAAGATGTCTCCCTGGACTATGGTCTGGTCTTTAACAGATTTGGGATTTGCAGTCTCATTAACAGATTCTTGGTCAAGGAACAAGTGTGGGCTGTCTCTTCTCCAATGTCCATGTGCTGCAGTGCTCATTACAGATAATTGGTGGAGAAAATTGGGCAGTTTCTGCAACAATACTCAAAGTCTTTTGAGTTAACATTGAATTGAACCTAATTGATAGGATCTGCCAGAGCCTGTGCTCTGCTGTTATAGCCTTTTAGAAACCAGGGTCATCTCCATTCTCTGATGATAAAAAGGAGGACATTAATGGAAGTTTTGCATTCATATTGAAGAAAATAAGTTGTTTTCCCCCCTATGCTTTAATAGTGCAGGAAAGGACACCGGATATGGAGCTAGAAGATCTAGGATTTGCATTCCATATTTGTTACTTACCATCTGTGTGACTTTAGCTGAATCACTCTCTGGATCTCAATTTCCTCACTTGTAAAGAAAAAGTGCTGGAGTAAATAGACTCTGGGATTCTTCCCATCTCTAAAGTCTATGATCCTGTGGATTCTGTAATCATAGAACCTTAGAATTGGAAGAGTCTTCAGAAGCTATCTAATTCAACACACAACAAAAGCAATCTTCTCTATAATAATACCCAAGGGATCATCTCAATAGTCTATTTGGGGCTACTTATTGCCTACCAATGTAAACCATTCCACTTATGCATAGCACTAATTGTTTTTTTTTAATAATTTCCTTTAAATTAAAATTAGCCTCTGTGACTTCCATCCATTGTTCCTAATTCTGCCATCTGGGAATGAGGAAGAGCAAGTCTAAAGCAGTTCCCAAATGTCTGAAGATTACTCTCACATCTCCCAAATCTTGTCCAGATTCAAAATCTCTTTCTTTTGTTTATATTGCATGGTTTTAATATCCTTTGCCAACCTGGTTGAACTACTCTAGATGTTTTGCAGTTCAACAGTGTTCAATTGAGTTGATAAGCATTTATTAAGCACCTCCTATGTGCTAATTGGATATGATCTTATGGGAAATGCACCAATTTTAAGGAGGACTGAGAAAGGTGGGACTTTAGCTAAACTTTGAAGGAACCAATGAACCAGGATTGAACACAACTTTCCAGATATTATCTGACCAGAAAGCAGTGCAGAGAAACTTCTCACAATTATATTGAGTTCAAAAAAATCAAGAAGTACCTTGTCTAACTCACATCTGAACATGAATCCTTTATACAATATACTCCAACAAGTGTCTACCTAGCCTTTCCTTTGAAGAGCATCCTTATGTGGATCAAGGCATTGATCCCTACATTTGTAGAAATTTTAGCAGATCCTTAATGCCTAAGGGAGGGTGATCCACAGAGTTCTGGATTTGTTGAAATTATAGGATGTAATCTTTGTTTGAGAGGCATCTGAGGGATTGGAGATGGCCTCAGAAACAGTAGAAGACCTTGGCCTTTTTAAACTAAATTTTTTTTTCCAGGTTTCAGTATAACTAAGACAATATCCATTCATTTGGGGCCATCTCCAATCATCTTGATCTGTATCTTGCCACTGGACTCAGAGAGCTCTGGAGGAAAGAGCAAGACTGGTGACTTTGCAAAGCCCTTTCTTACTTAAATCCAATTCACTTCCAAATCATGACATCACCTTCCTGATATCATTCTCCTTTTTGATAATGAAGGACAAACACTGGCAAGTAGTAGCTGCCCCACTGGGAACCTAATTTGTCAGTTACAGTTGGGCAATGTAACTTCCTTCCTTCCTTCCTTCCTTCCTTGCTTCCTTCCTTCCTTCCATTTCTTTTTTCCCTTCTTCTCTGCCTTCCTTCCCTCCCTCCTTTCTTTTTCTTTGTTTCTTTGTTT
>JAJPUD010000067.1:286720-306209 GCA_023553655.1 Myrmecobius fasciatus
CCTTCCTTCCTTCCTTCCTTCCTTCCTTCCTTCCTTCCTTCCTTCCTTCCTTCCTTCCTTCCTTCCTTCCTTCTTTTTTTCCTCACAAGATATCTTGGGTTTTACAGGCAGATTTCTTACTTAAGGATCATGCCTTAAACCCAAATCACTCTGGTTCTTGTTGATTGCCCAACAGGTCCCAATCCAAGCTTTATTTGGTCATTGTTTGGGCTTTAATGGCTCAGAGTAAATGTAAAAAGCAATTACACTTTTATTTTGGTCAGAAATCCTGAGGGTCTTCCTATCCCAGATTGACTTTTTTTTGACTAGGTAAAAGAAGTGATTCTCTGCCTCAATTCTTACCTAGCCTTAATCACTCAATGAACATTTTCTCAGTCAAACTGAGACCTGGGAAAGACCTTAGGTTAAAAAGGCCAAGATCTCCCATTGGATCCAGAGCTCTCTCCACTTGCCCTAATCTATATCTTATCACTAGATCCAGATAGTTCCAGAGGAAAAAATGAGGCTGATGACTTTGCATTGCCCTCCCTCACTTAAATCCAATTCATTTGCAAGTCAGGGTATCATTTTCCTGATGTTATGGTCCTCTTCAAGAATGAAGAACAAACAACAAAGGAATATCTGAGGGGCACCTCCAACATTCTAACTCTTCCTTTTACTTGCTTCTACCCTTGACTTTGGCTTCTTCCATCATGGCTATGTATACTCGTCTATCATACTCACCACCAAAGTTTTTTGGTTTTTTTGGGGGGTGGGGGTGGGGGTTGAGGTTCAGGTGCTAAAGTTGCTCTTAAGAAACATTCAAATCTACTTTAAGGTTGATAGTTATGGTGATTTATTTATGAGGAGAAAACACTATGCACATATAAAATTTACAAAAACCATCCATCTGCAAAGGAAAATGGTCGTTTTTTTGCTATAAAACAGGGGAAAAAATTGTTCACAGCAGCCAAACCCAGTATGGGAAGGGATAATCTGATTTCTGGGAAAATATAGCTTCTTAGTACTGTCAATGTACTGATAAGGGAACAGATGTTAAACAGCTAACATGCTCTACTGAGGCTGCATAAACATTGTTGGGGCCAAGAGAATTACATGGCATACTTTTGATTGTACAGTTAAGAAAAGAATATATTTTCTTTCCTTTCTCCCTAAATCAGGTATAGATTTCCACCTTCTGGAGTTGTTCCAAGAATCTCACTCTCTACTTCAAAGCCATTTATAAATGAAGGACCCTTCCTACCCACCTCAGTTGATGTTTTTATAGAAAATAGTCACAAGTGCTGAGGTTTTAATGTGTAAACAGAATGCTTTTATATCCTGATCCCTTTATGAAGTACAACTGCTTCTCTGATTTGTTCAAGAATAGACTGGTGTAATTGTCTGCACAAACAGGTTAGCCATAGCTCTTGGGGTCTGGAATCTGGACAAGTTTCATAGTTTGCATGCTAGAGGCAAACATGGAAGAAGCTTCCTGTGCTTGGAGCAGAAGATAGCAAAGAATAGGGAACATTTCTATCTTCTTTCTCTCTTATAGTATTTCTATATTTTATTTTTAATTAATAAATCAAACATTTCCATAACATAATAAAAATAATTACACAAGACTGCAAATCTATTATATACAACTAGCTATTACTTTTAAATATATGATAAAGTTATTATGTAAATTTCTTTATTTTTATGTCTCCTTTTTTCTTCTGTCCCCTGCCCTACCTTAGATATGGCTACCATTAGACACAATATATGTGTGTTCATAAAATTATTTTATACATCTATTTATCAGTTCTTTCCCTGGATGCACACAATGCCTTTCTTCATATATCCTTTATTTTTAATTTGTGTATTTATAATAGTCAAAATAACTCAATTGCTCAAAGTCTTTCTTAAAACAATGTTGCTGTTATTGCATATATTATTCTACTTCCTCTTTACTTACATCTATACCCTGTTGACCAGGTCATCAGAGCAACTAGATCAAGTAGGAGTCACTGCATCTGAAGGGATTCCAGAGATATTCATATAGAGAGAGACAATCACTCAAGAGAAGAAACAACTTCAGTATAACACCTGACCAATTAAAAGGAGTTTTATGGAGAAGAGGAAACTTTGAAAACTTAGAATGAAGATACAAGAAAAAAAGAAAAAATTTCCAAGTCCTGTAGTACCACGAGTTGAAACTGTTTTCACCATATATGAAAACTACCCACGTTCCTTACTAATATTGTACTCAGAGTTAGCACCCTTACTTTCTTTTGACAGGGCATAATTATGGGAGAGTGTGTCCCAGGATTATGGTAGAAATTTTTGTCACTCTTGATTTTGCTGTTATTTACTAAGAGGAAAGTTGATTAGTAGATCAATAGGTGGAAAGAACAGATGAGAAGGAGACATTTTATCTTATGCACTTTAATGGTCTGACACAGAATCAATCAACAGGCATTTATTAAGCACCTATTACATTCCATTGGGTCATAGTGCTATTATGTCCTACTGTGCTAAGCACTGGGGATACATAAACAAACATGAAACAAACCTTGCCTTCAGGGAACTTATGTTCTATCAGTGAAGAAGCATGTAACCATATGTAACAATAAAATAAAATAAAATAAAAGTAAGATTGTTATTAGTGGTTTTGAAAAGTAGGCTAGTGGGGGGAGGTCAGAAAAGACCATGAAAAAGCTGTCAGCATTGGAATTGAGAAATGAAGAACAATAGGAATTATACAAGGCAAGGATTAAGAGAGAGTGCACTCTGAAGAGAGGGCAAGGGGAACAAAAAGAGGCAATAGGCAGGCATGGAGGAAGATTGGAGATAAAGAGTCATATGTGAGAAACAGCAAGATTAGTCTGGCTAGACCATGGTAAGTCCAAAGCCAGGAAAGAACAAGGTTCTGAAGGGCTTTAAATTCCAGATAGAGCAATTTCTGTTTGACTCTGGAGGCAATAGGAGCCACTGGAATTTATTGACTAGGAAAACAACATGGTCAGATTTGTTCTGTAAGATAAACCATTTTGGCAATTGAGTAAAGGATGGATTTGAGAGGAGAGAAATTCGAAAACTTGTTTGATGCTACTTGGATGATGCTGCCTGATGAAGCTTGATAGGCAGAAACTACTTTTTGATTGCAAAGAACAAGGACTAATAGTATGATTAAGAGTTCTAGGGACCAAATTGCTTTCCTTTGAAAGTAATTTCCTTTCTAAATCATTTCTTTGTGGAACAATCCCATTTCTTTTCTCTCCCCATTTGCTCTATCAACACTTGCACAAGCTATTTTCAGATCTTAGTAAATGTTGGAGTCTACCATGAAATGAAAGGTGGCTTTTGTGGGAATTGTAACATAAAACGGACTGCACTTGGAGTCAAGAGATATCGGATTTTGATTCCTACCATAGACACATTAACCATACGATCATGAGAAAGGAGACAGACAGCATTTATTAAGCTCCTACTATTTGCCAGGCACTGTACCATGTGCTTGCCAAATATTATCTCATTTGATCCTCACTACAACCCTATTTAGCTCTATCATTATATACATTTTACTTTGGGGAAAACTGAGACAAAGACAAAGTGATTTGAACCACCAGTAAGTGACTGAGGCCAGATTTAATTTCAGGATGTTCTGGGGTCAAGTACTCTATTAAGTGTGCCACCCAGCTGCCATGACCATTTACCCTTTCTGATCTTCAATTTCCTCATCTGTAAAATGAGTATAATTGCAATCTCACCTCACAAGTATCTGCAAAGGTAAACTTAATATTGTACATAAAATACTTCATAAATTTATAAGCTTATTTACACTAAATAAATGTCAACTAATAACATCATTACTTTTCCACTAGTATAATTCACACATATTTGAATCCAGGTCGTAGAGGTTTTTTCCAAATTTATAATCTGTCCAGTAAATCAACTATCTTGACTTCCCGAGCTCACTCCATTCAAATGGGACTTCTAAGATCAACAAAACTTAGTTTTCCCTACACTAATAGACCAAGCAAGTAATATGGTTGATTTCTCTGACTTCTGTCAAGATTCATCTCAAACCCCATATTCTGAAGAAAAATTTTCCTGTTCTCCCTGCCATTAGTTCTTTTCCCTTTGAGAATGACTTCCATCTACTTTCTATCTATCTTGTAATTACATAAATTCCCTGAAAGCAATATAGGAATTTACATGTTGTTCTCATCAGAATGTGAGCTCCCTGAGAGTCAGGATTTGAGGCAATTCCTGGCCCATTGAATCAATACTTGTTGCCTTAACATTCATCAAAACAACAACATATTTAATTGATATTGAAACAAGTAGTAAAATAACAAGGGAAGGAGGAAAAAGGAAGTAGAAAGAGGAAAGGGAAAATGAGGGGAAAGAGGGAATGGAAAGAAAGAAGAGAAAGGAGACAAGAAAGAAGAAAGAGGGAAGGGAAGGAAAAAGAAGAGAAGTGAAGGGAAAAAAGGAAAGAGAAAGGGAAGGGAAGGAAACACATATTTATATATGTATGTATACACACACATGTACATATCTATCTATCTACAAATACAATATTCTTGAATAGCTAAAATGCCTTCCGTTCCTTCCTCACCTCTGAATATTGGGGAAACTATATCCTCTAAAATTCATACTACAGGAGCAGAGGAAGAAATTTAGCCCATAATTCAAATAGTCTTGCAAATGGAGGGTCAAGAAGTCTCTGCTATCCATCAGTAGCCACTCTCCTGTTCCATGTCTCCAAGCTTTACTCAGCTTGGGTGATCCAAGGCATTGCTCATCCAGGCTGCTCTAACTAACCTCAGCAATCTTTTCCCTCATGACCATTGGTCCTGGTCATAGAAACCATGCTTCCTCATCACCAGTCATAAGTTTTTCTATCATACTATATCACCTTGCACTTAGGTGCCCAAACTCATGGAAATTCAAGTCCTAGGATCTTCCCTAGGGAATGTTCCCATTCTGAACCTATGAATGCTGAGAAATAGCATTTTTTATTATCAAACATGTGTAACACCATCCTGTATTAGTACAATTTTTATTTATATAATTCTATTATAATAAGTATTATTATCATCACTTGAAACTAATGTCCAGAGGTTTACTAGAAACCCACAGACTTTTTAAAGAAAAAGAAAGTTGTTGCAAAAGAATTAGCAATTAAAACCCTCCAAGTCTATGTATTTTCTTTGTTTTTCCTAGAAAGTCAAATCTTCACTCCACAAGTATTTATTTGTTGTGCATCTACTATATGCAAGGCAATGTGCTGTGTGATTTCTAAGATACAAACAAGAAAAAGACAGAGTCCCTTTCATTAGGCAGCTCCCAGCCCAGCAGGGGAGATAAAGCTTGCCCACAAACAACTCCAATAAAAGAAGTAATGCTAAAGTTAGATAAGCAAGGTGTAGAATCTTAGGGAAGTTCAGAAAGGCAGAAGCTAAGGCACTATTGACAGCCTGTCTATTAGAGATCTAATTTGGTCATGACTGAACTAGTGAATACTTTGTTGTGCCCCAGTTGCTTAGTGGAGTGCCTATGGCGACAGGCAGTCAGGGGAAGGGTCTCAGCATGGGGGTACTCAAGGAGTGTGACCAGACTAACCAAACAGCTTTCTGTATGGCAGGACTAGATATTTGTTCATTTCAACTGATTTTGTTCCTGGAGGTAAACCTGATTGATGGACCACAGGTGTAGTAAGGAAATCAAGAGCTAGAAGAGAACAAAGAAAGAAAAAGGGAAAGGAAATAAATTACACCTAATAATAATCAATTAAATCTTCATCTAAGATCAGAAGATAAACAGAGACATTTTGACTTCTCCTTCCTAGTGACAGCAATGTGAGTTGATAGGAATTAGAGCTTTTGAGGGACAGGAGGTTGAGAGCCAAAAGTTTGAGAGGAGGATGAGTGCCGATAGTGTTAGGAATAAAACTGGAGAATATAAGCAGGGCATTCCTTTGGTGTCTTTGCAATCCCTTACAATGCCCTCAGAATTATTTTTTGAGTCATTATGGCCTTGTGGGTGCTTGAGCTCATGGAAAATGTAGGCCCCGATTCCAATGATCTTGTGATGAAGAGAGCCATTTATACCCAGAGAGTAGCTGTGAGAATTGAGGGTTGGATCACAACATAATTCTCACTCTTTTTGTTGTTGTTCGCTTGCATTTTGTTTTCTAACTCATTTACTTTCTTTTTTGATCTGATTTTTCTTGTGCAGCAAGAGAATTGTATAAATATGTTTACATAAATTGGATTTAACATATATTTTAACATGTTTAACATATATTGAATTGCCATCTAGGGGAAGGGAAGGGAAGGAGGAGAAAATCTGAAACACAAGGCTATGCAAGGGTCAACATCAAATTATCCATGAATATGTTTTGAAAATAAAAAAACTTTATAAAATCAACAAAAAAAGAAAACATAGGCCCTTGATCAGGCATCCAAATGGTTCACTAGAAAGGTAACATACATACACTTTTAAAAAAATCATAGCTTTCAACATTCAAAAATAGTTTTTAACATTCACCTTTGAAAAACCATGTGTTTCAAATTTTTCTGCCTCTCCCTCCCAAGCCTTTTCACCCTGGAACATTCCTCTGCCCTGTTTTGTACCCTTTACCCATTGTTGAATTTCTTCCATAACCTCCATTTTAAGAAAGGGACCTAAACCAGCCATCCCTCATCCCTATCTGGGCTCTGATTCTGATTTTCCAGACTTTACTACCACGGAATAGTAAAGTCTGCAAGGGACCCCTCCTCTCCCATGGGTTATTTTTTTCCCATTACAAGTAAGCTTCTTGAAGACAGGGAACTATCTTTTCTGTCTTACTTGTATCCTCAGTATGAAATGCAGCCATCAGGCACATAGTAAGCTCTTAATAAACAAGTTTGTTGACTTAACATACAGATTTTCCCCTTCAGTGGGAACAGAAACAAAGTTTAAATCCTCCACCAGTCCCCTTAGGTCTCCTATACATATTACAAAAGCTTAGGGGAAAGCTCAATGGGAAAATCTTACAGCTGGTGCATAATGAAGGAAGCATTGCAGCAGCTGGGGACTGATGAAAATGCCAGTGGTATTTTTTAGCTGGGTTGTTTGGTCAAATGCAGTTGAGAAGACAACTGCATAGAGGAAAATACATTTAGCACTTCGTGGCAGATGGTGCTGGCCCAGCAGCAGAAGCCCCCTAAAAAATAGAGAGCTCTGAGGTTGCCAGCTGTTTTAGGTTGATTAATTTATGCATTCCTTAAGTCAAACCAGAAAATAAAGCAATTGTCCTAGAAGGAAAATGAATTAATCAGAGGTTTTAAGAATTCTGAAGGATCTTCTCTCCTTCTCACCGTTGCTATATACTCCCATCCAAAAGAATCCAATCTTGCAGACATTAAGTGCCTACTGCGTGCAGCACGGGATGCAGAACACTGAGAATTAAAAGACAAGATGAAAAGGTCCTTCCCTCATTCCCACTATCACTAGTGAAGTGGTACAGTGGATAGAGTGCTAGATCTAGAAGGAAGAATACCTAAGTCCACATCTTACCTCAGACAGTTATTAGTTATGTTACCTCTTAGTCATTCAATCTTTGCCTCAGTTTCTCCATTTTAAAATGAGTATAATGATAGCCCCTACCTTGTAGGCTTGTTGTGAAGATCACATGAAATAATAATAACAATAATCACTAGCACTTTATAGCACCTACTATATATCAGGTACTGTGCTAAGTGCTTTACATGTGTTATTTCATTTAGCACATTTAGCACCTTTTGAACTTTAAAATGCTTTATAAATGCTGATGACAATTATTATTAATTAAAAATGGGAAACTGAATTTAGCTGATGCTATCCAAATAGGCAGCTCTTGGCTGACATTAGCTTTCAATCCATTTTCCCTCCTCCAGGAGCTGTCCAGGTCATATATAGGCTCTAGTGCAGAAGGATCAGCATAGCATATTTCCTCTATCAGAATGTAATTACTCACTCCCTAAAATATGGGAACTCACTTTGTTTTCAAGGTTGTTTTATTGTTATTGTTGTTGCTGGGGTTTTTTCTTTGATTGTTGTTTTTTGTTTTTGCCACCATGAATATGTTGTTATTAGATGGGATTTTTCTTCCTGTAATTGATCTCCAGGTGGGATAGTTAGATCAAAGGGAGTGAACATATTAGTGGCTTTTCTTGAATGATTCCACAGTGATTAAATTAATCAATAGCTTCATAAGAAGTATATTATTATGTCTTATTTATCTGCTAATGTTGGCTATTTTTATTTTTTATCATCTTTGTTTGCCAAATTAATGATTGTAGGTGAAATCTCAGAGTTCCATTAATTTGCCTTTCTCTTATTGGTGATTTGGAACATTCTTTCATATAATTTTTGATAAATCTTATAACTTTTCTTTTGAAAACTTTCATATCCTTTGACCACTGTTCTATTGGCTCTTAGTCTTATGTATTTCTATTAATTCCCCCAATCTTAGATATTAGACTTTTGTCAGATATATTTGATAGAAAGATTATTTTCCCCTAATCTAGCTTTTATCTCTCCAATTTGGTTCATGGAAAACTTTCCAATTTTATATAATTGAAATGGTTGGTTTTATCTTTTATGATCAACTATATCTTCTATTTGCTTAATAATTCTCCATCTAGCCAAAAGTACCCCCTTCAATTTTCTCCTATTTTTATGACCTTTTTATATTAAAGCTATGCATTCACTAGACCTTATTTTGATATATAGTGTAAGATGAAGATTTAAACCTATTTTCTGCCAAATTGCCTTTCATTTTATGGATTATCATTTTTCAAAGAACCCCATACTATAGACTGAATATAATTGGACTTCTTTTGCATCATTCCAAAAGTATTCACTTTTTCATTATAATGACCATTAATTATCATTGGGCTGGCAGAGCACCAAAATTTGGTTCATAGAGACTTTTGTTTGATAGCATTCCTGATAAAACACTTCATTGTTCCAACCATAGACTGAACTTTTCATCCAAATCTGGTTTGTATGAAATTTGACTGCAGACTACACACACACACACACACACACACACACACACACACACACACACACAAACTATACTCTGTACTCCTTGGAACAGAATGACAGTGAAAGTAATGAAGACAAAGAGAATAATGATGACTAAAATGAATAGGAGAAACGTAGCAAAGTGTAATGGTGCTTCAAGCCCTTCATTAAAAATCAAAGTACTTAATACATGGACAAGTTGTTTCATTCTCTGAGATTTCGTTTACTCATTTGTAAAATAACTCAAAATATCTGATATTATAAATAAAACATTTGTTTTAATTGAAAAAATGAAAAAGGAAGCTTTCACAGTTAATATATTTTCTTTTTATGGTAAATGTATAAAATTAGTGACACTTGTATAAATGAGTAATTCTAAGTACAGTCCCTTGTTTTCTGCCCTTTCCCATCCCAGTCTTCTCTCTCCATGTTCTTGTCCTATGATCATTTTGTCTCTTTCATATCTCCATTTCCACTGGCTCCTTCTTATCTTCCTACAAATATATAGTCTATCCGATCTTTAAAAGTCTCTTTTTCACATTCAGCTACTATCCCATTTCTTGAAAAAGTTTTCTACCCCCAAAGTCCCTACATTCTCATCACCCATGCACAAAAACCAAATTGGGAGGAACACAGTCCAAAAGCAATTAAATCCAATCCTTACCAGACTAAGAAGCCTTTCAACAACATCCCTCCAAAGTGATCACTCAGCCTCTGCTAGAAGTTTTTCAAATAGAAGATGCCCACTACTACTCAACAACCCATTCTCCTTTTGGCTGGCATAGCATGCTGCCTTCAATATACCTACTTGTTCATTTTGAGGCTCTGGGCAAATTAGTTAACATCTCAGTGCCCTGAAGCAATTCTCTAAGACTGTAAGTTGGAAACCAGTCTACATTGGTAAGAGGATTTTTTTCAACAGGAGTTCCCTACAGCAATGAAATTACAGGCATGAACTGAAAAATGATTGTTGGGATGTTTTTCCTGATATCAAGCCAAAATCTGCTTCCCTTCATCTTCTACCCATTTCTCCTAGTCCTGTTCTCAGGAGCCAAGTGGAACATCTAATCCTTTACTACATGATACCCTTTTTAAATACTTCATACAGCTGTCACATCTCCATAGAATTTTCTTTTCTCTGAATTAAATATCTCCAGTTCCTTCCAGGTCCCTTTATGGTATCATCCTGATTATTCTTATCTGCATGCTCTCCAGCTTATCTGGGATCTCCTCTCAGAAAAAAAATGTTTTAAAACACATAAAATAAAATATATAAAAATATATAAAATTGCAAAGAAAACAAAAAGTTAGTGAAACTAAAAATGTAATTTTTTGCTCCACTTTTTTCATGAATTCTAGATTTGTCTTTCTTAATCTGTCTTGATAAGATTATTAAAATATAGACATCATTGCAAAAAGAGTGTTTGAGTAGAGCCTCTTTTCAATGAAATCTATCCATAGATGTCATCGCTTCCTTTGGACTCCAAGTTAAAATCACTGTTCATGTATGCCCATTCTTAAGTATGATTGATGTAGACTTAAGTAGATTGATGTAGATTGATGTAGATTTGATGGGAGCTTGAGATGTTAAGGAATTGGTAGGCAGGGGTGGTCAGAGGGGGCAGGAGCTAGAGTGGAGAAGAAAGACAGATGTTAAAGATGTTGGGGAAGAGGGAGGATGACCTGGAAGCTCATAATTGACAGTAACAAGTCTGTTAGCAGAATGAGGAAAAATTATCATTCAATAATCTTCTGTCCTAAGTTTTACTCTTTCTTTCTCACCCATGTTTTTTTCACTTCTCTCACCCCTCAATGCTATACACTTCCCTTTGCTAACATAGACCCAGAATTATATACCGACTCCTCTTCCCAATGCTCATACTATGGTCTCACACACTACCTTAAATTGTATAGTTGATGGTGTAGCAATGGGAATAGGTTGCTAATGGATATTGTGGAATCTCTTTCCCTGGAGATTTACAAAGTTAAGAGATACATCTAACTGAATGTGTGAGTTTAAACTGAGCCTTGCTTTGAGGAGAAGATACTTAACAAATTCTATAGGTCCTGAACACCCCAGGGATTCTAGTATGCTTAATTAAGCAGTCCTCCTCTTCATCATCAACACTGGATCCATCCTTGAATTATTTCCAATTGATGGGAATTCACTCTTCTGGAAAAGCTTTTGAGAAATCCAGCTCAATTTGGTGCTTCAGTGAGACTTTACTCTAGCTGAGGGATTCTTTTTTTTTTTTTTTGATTAAAGCTATTTATTTTCAAAACATATGCCTAGAAAATTTTCAGCATTTACCCCTGCAAAATCTTGTGTTCCAGTTTTTTCCCTCCCTTTCCCACACCCTCTCCCTTAGATGGCAAGTAATCCAATATTTGTTAAACATGTGCAATTCTTCTATACATATTTCCATAATTATCATGCTGCACAAGAAAAATCGGATCACAGAAAAAAATGAGAAAGTAAAATGCAAGCAAACAACAACAAAAAAGTGAAAAAACTGTGTTGTGATTTACATTTAGTCCCTCTCTCTGGGTACAGATGGCTCTCTCCATCACAAGATCATTGGAAGTGACCTGAATCATCTCATCATTGAAAAGAGAAAAGCCCATCAGAATTGATCATTGTATAATCTTGCTTTACTGTGTACAATGTTTTCCTGGGTCTACTCATTTGACTTAGCATCAGTTCATGTAAGTCTCTCCAGGCCTCTCTGAAATCATCCTACTGATCATTCCTTATAGAACAATAATATTCTATTATATTTATATACCATAATTTATTCAGCCATTCTCCAATTGATGGGCATCCATTCAGTTTCCAATTTCTTGCCACAACGAAAAGGGCTGCCACAAACATTTTTGCACTGTGGGTCCTTTTCCTTCTTTTATGATCTCTTTGGGATATAAACTCAGAAGAGACAGTGATGGATCAAAGGGTATGCACAGTTTGATAGCCCTTTGGGCATAATTCCAAATTATTCTCCAGAATGGTTGGATCAGTTCACAACTCCACCAACAATATATTAGTGTCTCAGTTTCTCCACATCCTCTCCAACATTCATCATTATCTTTTCCTTTATCTTAGCCAATCTGAGACATATGTAGTGGTATGTCTAGCTGAGGAATTCATAATTTTTTTTTGGTGATATAAACCCATTTGGCAGCAATCTGGTGAAGCTTTTGAAGAACAAAATAATGTTCTTAAATGCATAAAATAAAATACAGAGGATTACAAAGTAAATCAATTATACTGAAATTAAGCTATTTAAATATTAAAAAAATAAACAAGTTCACAAACTCCAAATTAAATACTTTGTGAATCCAAGGGGCAGCTAGGTGACACAATAGATTAAGTGCCAGTTGTTAAGTCAAGAAGCCTCATCTTCCTGAATTCTAATCTGGCCTCAGACACATAATTGCTTATATGACCCTAGGCAAAAATCAGAGGTTCTGGAAAAGTGGAAGCAAACATTTCTTCTATTAAACCCTAAACCATTTCCTACTATTCACCAACAGAGATACAATTTTCTGTTCTTGTGTCCCAGTGCTTTAGTGGTGAACATAATTAAAGCATGCTAAAATAACGAAAAAGAAGGAAAGTTAGATCAAAGCAGTCTCATCAACTTGAAACCTGAAAGAGAATGGACTTCTCCCTTAATGAGAATGTTTCCTAATGATTTGCATAACAGATGAAGTGCAGTCACCAGTTCCATTCTCTGCATCATGAGCAATTAGGACTAGTCACTTCTTGGTTTATGCCAGTTTCTCTACTCATAGATAAAAGTGAGATGAGATTCATTATTTTGCTCTTTGCAAACATAGTAAGAAAAAAAACTATCTGCTGACATGCGATTTGATCATTTATCCATTTTTATTCATAGAACAAATATTTTTAAGCATTCTTTATGAATCAGACCCTTCCCTTCTTATAATTCAGGAACAAAAACAGCCAAAGGATGAAGCAGCTCAAGAAAGATGCCTCACAAGGTGAGGTGAGATTTGTTAAGAGCATCAGAGAATCAGGAAAAGATCACCAACGGATAAGAAAACATCCCCTCCATTTTACAAATGAGAAAACTGAGGCCCAGAGAAGATAAACTTGACTGAGGTCAACAAGATAGTGTCACAGATGGGATATGGACTTGAGTCTTCTGACTCAACTCCAATTTTCTTTCTCCATACCATTCTCCAGGTTGATCCTGAGCTCCTTAGAATTAAGGAATATTTTTCATATTTCCTTGGAGGCTCCAGCACCTAGAGCACCAAAGAATGTGTGCTTGTTAGAAGGGTCTGGAAGGGGTAGGAGTTTGCTAGATGTAGAATGGTTATATGGCACCATTGAACTGGAGCTCCCATCTCTAGTGGTGCAGTGATGGGAGAACTGAATTTGCTCTCTCAAGCACAAGAGGCATTTGGGCTTCTATCTAGGTATCTAAATACCTGTTCAGTGGATCTCCAGAGGTCTCACTGACTTCCCATTAAGCATCACTTCCACTTTCTCTCCCTACCTTGTCTGATTGATGACTTCTTAGAAAACTTGATGAAAAGAGTACTGTTGCTAGAATCTGAGAGTTCAGTTTAAATTTAGCCTCTATTGGTCCTTTAAGGTCCTTTGGGTCTCAATTTCCTTGCTGTAAAATGAAGGGATTAGATCTTGATGGTGTTTTTCCCCTCTAGATCTATGATTATATTATGATCATATGATTCCTTGAATTATATAATAATAATAAAATAAGGAGATCAGATTTTGATGTTGTTTCCCCTCTCTAGATCTATGATCACATGATTCCTTGGGTTATATAATAATAATAAAATAAGGAGATAAGATCTTTATGGTGTTTTCCCCCTCTAGATCTATGATCATATCATGAGCATATGATTCCTTGGATTATATAATAATAATAAAATAAGGAAATCAGATCTTGATGATGTTTTTCCCCTCTAGATCTATGATCATATGATTCTTTGGTTATATAATAATAATAATAATAAGCAATAGCTAGCATTTATGTAAGGCAGTTAGATGGTGCAAGGATAGAGTAATGGGTCTAAAGTCAGGAAGATTTTAGCTCAAAACCAGATTCAGATATTTACTAACTGCATGACCTGGAAAAACCACTTAATCCTGTTTGCCTCAGTTTCCTCATCTGTAAAATGAGCTGGAAAAGGAAATGGCAAATCATTCCAGAATCTTTGCCAAGAAAATGCCAAATGGATTCATAAATGACTGAACAGCAACAAAAATAACATTTACAGAGCACTTACTTTGTGCTAGGCACTGTGCTAAGCACTTTACACTTGTTCTCATTTGATTCTCACAATAATCCTGTTTTTAAAATTGTGAGTTCCAGATTCTCCCCTTCCTCACCCCCATTGAGAAGGGCCATGTGAGGTTGTACAAAAAATAAAAAATTGTACTTATTTAAAGCAAGTAGTATGAAATGGAGATTCCTAATTTTATATGCTATCATGTTTTCAGTTATGTGAAAATTTTCTTTTTTGGATGTTTAATTTTAGAATTTTAAAAATGAAATTAAAAATAAAAAGAGCTCTGGTGTCAGTTGAAGCCTCTGGGCAGGAAACTGATAACAAGAGGACTGGTATTTGGGTCCTTAGAAGTTACAGAGGGCTGAAATATTGTTGATTTTTGTTGTTTGTGTGATTGCTTTTTGGGGTCTAGGTCTCCCTTTCTCCTCTGGATTGGAAGCATGGTGGCTATTCACTACTCCTGATTCCAATACTGATCACAGGATCTACAAGCTGTTCTGTTTTCCTATGCTCCTTCTCAGGTAATCTATTGGCCCTCCTCTCCCCAGAACCTACCATATTGGTGCTGGAGTTAGTGTGGACACCTTTTTCCTTACTGTAGTTCAAGAGAGAAGACTTTGGGGCAGCTAGGTGGCACAGTGAATTGAGCACCAGCCCTGAAGTCAGGAGGACCTGAGTTCAAATAAGACCTCAGACACTTAGCACTTCCTAGCTGTGTGAACTTGGGCAAGTCAATTAACCCCAACTGCCTCAGCAAAAAAAGCAAAAAAACAAAAACAAAAAAAAACTATTCAATTAAAAGAGGGCAGCTAGGTGGCACAGTGGATAAAGCACCAGCCCTGAAGTCAGGAGGACCTGAGTTCAAATCTGGTTTCAGACACTTAATGCTTCCTAGCTGTGTGACTCTGAGCTAGTCACTTAACCCCATTTGCCTCAGCGAGAGAGAGAGAGAGAGAGAGAGAGAGAGAGAGAGAGAGAGAGAGAGAAGACTTCAAGTAATCACTATCACTAGTCTCACCCTTTCAGGTTGCAAGGCTCAGAGAAATACTCCACTGCTCCTGCTAGTGTTGCTTTTCTCCCACAGTTCTGTGAATCCAGGAAAAGAGGATAGCTTGAACCCATGGCAATCAATTCAGAGTCCTGTGATCCAGTCCCTGAGCACACACTAAGTAAGAGCAAAAGCATGATTGTAATGAGACTGGGGAAAAAAGATGCAATCTCCATTTGGCTCAAGTCCTTTTCCAACTGAAGGTTCAAGTTTATCCATTGTGCTCTCCAATTGTTCTGGGTCTGGATGCTCCTGGTACTTTTTCTTATCACGTAGACTTTTAGTTTCTGATTCTGCACCATTCTTCATCCACATATCAATGTCTCATGTAATATTGTATATCTAAGTTATCTCTTTGTCTTATCCCCTGTTTATTTTCTAGACCAGGATCAAAATGAGCCAGTGAGGGTACATTTCATCAACATCACCTTTCCAGATAAGACGACAATGTTATATTTCATGAGTCTCATTTTTTCTTTGATTTCCTGTATAGTGTGGGTCCCTGAGGTGCACAGATGGTGTTTGGTGCTGCCTTCCTGTGCTTGGGCACATTTGGCTCTAGGGGGTCTGGCAGGATGAGAATTCCCCAGGTAAACAGCTGACTGTCTCTGTCATGAACGCCCCTGGGTATTGTGAAAGTTCTTTGACCCTCTTCCCTCTCCTTCAGAATTATAAAACCCTATCACTTCTACATATACTCCATCTCTTGCATCAACCCCTCCTCTCTAGTCCTGTTTTCTCTTTGCTAGCATTATAATCAAGCATATTATTAATACCCATCTGGGGAGTCCTCAGGGCACAATGGAAATGGCATTAGCACAGAGACACCTGGATACAAATCATGGCTTTGTTATATACTATGTGACCTTGGGAAAACCATTAAAAATTTTGGACTTCAATTTCTTTAATTTCATCATTTGTAAAATGAAGGGGTTGGACTAACTGGCCTTTAAGCTTCCTGGCTCTAAATCTACAATCCTATCACCTTAGAGTAACCTCCCAGGAGATCTTACCTCAGTTGTTACCATCTTTTATCCATTCTTCACATCAATTCTAGACTTATCTGTGTTATGATTTCAGTTGTATTAATTTATTAAGTTACTGAATCTACTTAGAAAGTTGCACTTTCTTCACAATCCTATAAAATAAATAGAATATTATCACTACCATTTTTTAGCCAAGGAAACTGAGACTCTGGAAATTGAAAAGGCTGGTGGGAAACAGCTAATAAATATTAGAGCCAAAATTTGAATCCAGGTCTGTCCTTGCTCCAAATCTAGTTGTTTTGTATATATGTCTTGCTGCCAAATTATCAGATCTATGCACTATTTCAAGAAGTGATGGCCTGGAACTCCTTGGAGGTTTTCAGACAAAAGTTCATTGGATGTCTGGTATGTTATAGAGGGAATGGTTTTGGGGGTATGAGTTGGACTACATGATCCCTGTGATTCTGAGAAACACATGTGAGATTGATTAATCACTGAGGGTCTCCCATTAGAGATAGCTCATAGGCACAAGGAGTAACACAATGCATTACTAGCCCAGGGCTAGAGTTTGGGAAGCCCCAAATAAATAGGACTCTCAAAGCAGATTTGGAGATACAAGTACTTTTACAAGACAGACCACAATCCAGAGCTCTTCTGCCCAATCTCTGTGGGGTCCCTTTCTTCTTCAATAATCCTGACATCCTTACAGCTCAGTAGTCAGCTGGCTCCATGAAGTCCCACAATTTGTGTAAAGACCGGGAGGGGAGCCACAACTAAATCCCCTCTGAAGCTTTTAAGCTCTTAAACTCTGAAACATAGGGCAGAGGTTTATATGTCTCCAGCCAATCCTTGATATTTCTGTCAAGGCCATGATTAACATCCAATTATATCATCGGAAAGGGCCAGCTTAAGGTAAGTAAATGGAGAGCCTGTGACCCGCTAGCCTTGTGACATCACCACCTTTTTTCCTCAGAGGGGTAGATTTTTGTGATTTACACATTACCAGAGGCCTCTGACTTCTGGGAATGATCAGTCTGGTGTGAGACCCAGTGTTGTACAGAAGAAAGAAAAAGGATTGAGCTCTCCCTTTTTCAAGCTTGACTCTGCTATTTACTACTACTTCTTTGGGTCTCTGCTTCCCCATATAGAAAATGAGGAATTTGGACTAGGTAACCTGGAAAAATTCTTCCAGGTCTGAATCAATGATTTTATGATCTAAAAACAAATGAAAATTTCCAACATTCATGCCTGGAGTCTTCAATATTAATATTGAAGTTCCTTCAAATTTTGATTTCTCATTGCTTCAATCTCTTTAACTCCCCTAATTTGTGACAAATCTCTATGGGTCTCAGTTTCCCCATTTGAAAAATGAAAAAGTTGGACCAGATGATCTCTAAACTGATGATTTTATTCCACAAACAAATAATAACTTCAAACATAGCTATAAGTAACTCCTTACATATGTTTCTCCTTGGAGATTAGATCTAATTTAGTCACCCAGAATTCATTCCCAGTCACATCTTCATGCTGACTACATTTCTAGCTGCCCTGTACTGAGAGGGGGCAAGGTTTAGAAGTTGAAACTACCCCTCCAAGTACCCCAAACCTACTCAGCATCCCAAGTCCATGAACCATAAGGTCTCTAGTGATTTTTTCCTCTGTCCAATGACTGGTTAATCTCCACCTCTGCTCCATTTTCCCTGGAACTCACATTCATGACCTACTGAGTTGAAAACCTATAATCACCATGGCCATTTGATCCACCCTCTCATTCTTAGCCACTTCAACTCTGGCCATCTCACATTTTGTCATTGTGACTTCTGAACCCCTCATACTTTAAAAAAATTTTTTTTATCCATTCTCTTTTTTTCTGTCTTGATTGAATCTTTCTCCCCCCCTCTCAATAGCATTTTATTTTTCCAGATACATGTAAAGGTAGATTTCAACATTCATTTTTGTAAACTTTGTGTTCCAAATTTTTCCTCTTTCCCTCCCTTACTGCCCCCTCTCCAAAACAGCAAGTAATCTGATATAGATTAAATATGTGCAATTTTAAAATATATTTTCATATTAGTCATGCTGCACAAGAGAAATCAGACCAAAAAAAGAAAACCACAAGAAAGAAAAAGCATACAGAGAAACAATCAAAAAGGGTGAAAATATTATCTTTTAATCCACCTTCTGTCATTCTGCAAACTCTCCTCCTTTGAAGTTCCTTCCAACAATCTCTATGACCCTGTATAGATCCTTTTGCCATAATATAGATCACTAATGTAACTAATATATAGATATAGATGTATACACAGTGACATCTCAAATGTTGTATAATTTAAACATACAATACCATATGCATGTATGATTATGTATAGTTAAATATGATATATATCTTGTGCATATATAAATTGTTATATGCATGTTATGTTCCTATATATTGTGTATATTGCAAGCATATTAAAATATGTTTAAACATACATGTCTGTGTGTGTTTTATATATATATATAATCTGTGTATATATGTTTCTATATGCATGTGTATAGATAGATTTTTTTTTTTTTTTGCTGTTTTAGTTAATTTGTCTTCTGAGTTTCTGTTCATCTTTCCTTCCCTGTGTATGTTTTTCCCCTAGTGGTTTCTCTCTGATACTACATTTCACTATCTCCCTCGTGTATCAGTTTTAAAGTTAGTGTTTCTTTGTCTCTAGGCTTGGGTGTTTCTGTTTCAATGTGTCTCTCTCCTTCCCTATGCATCTTTCTTTCTCTGGGCTTGTTTTTATCTCCCTCTGTATCTCTGATACCAAATGTCTCTCTTTCCCTGCCTCTATTTCTCCATATGTCATTTTTCTCTCTCTCTCTGCCTGCCCCACCCCCTTCTCTGTAAAAGATATGGCTTCTCCCTCTCTCCTAGTCTTTCTGTATACATCACTTTCTCAGCATGTCTCACTCTCTCCACATGTTCCTCTCCCTCTGTGTCTCTCCTTCTGTTTTTCCCCGCCTCTGTATTTCTCTTCTGCTTCCTCTCTTCCTCCCCTTCCCCCCTTCCTCCTTCCCTTCCTCCCTCCCTTTCTCCTTCTCTCTCTCTCCTTCTCTCTCTCTCTTTCTCTCTCTCTCCCTCCTCCCTCCCTCTCTCTCCTCTCACTCCCTA
>JAJPUD010000067.1:307868-331892 GCA_023553655.1 Myrmecobius fasciatus
GATTTGTGTGTATCTTTTCTCCTTTTATCTGTTACCTAGTTTTTCCCCCTCTCTAATCTTTTCCTCACAAAACTGCAAAATTGATATTTCTAAATCACAGAGCTAATCATGTCATTTCTCTGCCCAAACTTTGTTCCCCATCGCCTTTAGGACAAAGTACAATCTCTTCCCATCCAGCATTTAAAGCCCTTCACAATCAGGCTCCTACTTATCTTTCTAGACTAATTTCCTTCATGTCCACCGCTCTCCAGCCAAACTGTCTGACTTTCTGTTCCCCTTTCAAGACATTCCATCTTACCCTTGCATATAGACTCCCTCCCTCCCAGAATTTTCTTCCTTATCACTTCTCCTTCTTGGTACCCTTAGCTCAAATGACACTTTCCTTCCAGAGGCCTTTCCTTGTGCTCCCATAATTAATTCCTTCCTAATCACTCTGTAATTTTGTTGTATCTATCTTTTATTTATCTATTTTCAAACTCAACAAATCCCCCTAGGAGAATAGAACTCCTTGAGCTCATTATAAATGCTTGTTGATTTACTGATCATTTTTTGAGAGCAGCATCAGTTTCCTTTCAGCCTTTGAGTCTCCCTAGCACCCCCCCCCCCCACACTAGCACAGTGCCTGGCACCGAGAAGGGGCCGGATAAATGTTTTCTGATTGATCAACTCTTTGATTGAGTCAAGAGATCTGGATTCTGATGGGACAGTGACTTGTTATTTGACCTTGGATGAATCATTTAAACTCCCTGTGTACCTTTGCTCATCAATAAAATGTGGGGGTTGAGTTAGTTGGTCCCTAAGGTCCCTTCCAGGTGAAATATTCCTTGGTTCTATGGATTTTATGATTCAGTACCACGTCCCTTTGCGGTCCCGTCTGCTTGGGGCTGCCATAGAAGATTTTTGGAGCACTATCACCCCCTAGTGCACAGATCACAGAGGATTAAGTATCTTAATCCTTCTAGCAGTTTTCCTGAACAAGCCCTGGGAAAAAGGAGAATTCAGACTGCCAGCTCTCAAAGGTGGCCAGATTTCCTTTCTGCCTGAGAATGGCAAACAGGACAACTGAACTTTTATTACGGAGACCATCCTTGGCTTCCTGGTTGGACAAATGGCCAGGGCAAAGAGTTTCAAAGCAGGATGCCCAGTGTCAGGGGACATGGCACAAAAGTAAAATTTGAAGTGGGTTTATTTGGGTTACTTCCCTGGTGCTAATCACCATCCATGCTACTTCTTCATGCTCTCAGCTGCTCCCTGGGTAAGACTCATTAAGCATGCATGCTATATTTCCAACCCAGGCCATTACTTAGGTTCTAGATATCCCCTCATTAATTCCAGAGCAGAGAGAGGATTTCAACAACCCAAAGCCTTCACTCCCCCAGGTCCCCAGCACCCAAAGCAACAACAATCCGAGCTGGGTAAGATTCCCCTCGATTTTTCCCTATTGCCCAACTTCTCCATCTAATTCTCCATCTAAATTAGAAACACTTCTCTCCTGCCTGTTCCCCAAGATTGGCAGCCTCTGACTCATCTTTGACTCACTGTTTTGCATTTCATTTCATTTCATCTATCCAGCCACTTATCAAACCTTGACTCGCTCCCTGAAGGCTAACCCTTATGGATGGCTCCCTGTCTCTGGGAATGAAGTTGTTTATGGGGTCCTAAGACAACCCTACTAAACTATCTAACAAATTCAAATGGGTGATGAAGACCCAAATGGCAGCTAACCAGATACCTAGATTCAGCATGCCATCTGACAAAGGCTCTTGTACCATCCTTGTGAACAAGATTACAGTTATCTAAGCTGGGTAGTCGTCCTGATCAGAAAATTCTGAAATGGTTTAATGACCGGACACAAAGCATACTGGATAAGGATATTTGAGTCAGCCTAGGCTAGAGAAAAGATCACTCTTTCTAGAGTGGTGCAGGGATCTCCTTTTTGCTTTATAACAATTTTATCAATGATAAAGATGGCAGTTTGGAATATTTTACCTGTCTCTGTATGATACAAAATTGAGAGGCATAAGGAACACCCTGGATTACAGATCTGGGACCTAAAAAGGAAGAAAAAAAATAAGCATTTATTAACTATTTACTATTAACTATATACTATACTAGGTTATCTCAGTGGATCCCTGCAACAGCCTTGGGAAGTAATATTACAATTCTTATTTTATAGAGGAGGAAACTGAGGCAAACAAAAATTAAGTGCCTTTTTCAAGGTCACACAACTAGTGAGATTATATTTGATCTTTGTTTTTCCTGGCTCTGGGCCCAGCTCTCCATCTACTGGGCCAATTAGCAATCTCTGAACATTTAAAAAGGCCTTGGTAATTGAAAAAAATGAACTTAATTGAAGATAAAATTAAAAAGGGACAAATGTAAAATATTGCCTTTGGGTTCAAGAATATGGCTGTACAAATAACAAATCCATCAATAAACATTTATTAAGCACTTACTATGTGCTAAGCACTGGGGATACAGTTAGAACAACATAAAGCTTGACAAATTTTCATGTGAAAAGGATTGAGGAGTTTCAGTGGCTGTAAGCTTAATATGAGAGAAATGCTGAGGGGATTGGCTTTGAAGCTGAAAAACTTAGGTTCAAATTCTGCTTCTTCATAAACTAAAGACTGGATGACTCTAGGTAAGTCATTAACATCTCAGTAGCCCTCCCCCCCCCCCAGGCATGTCTTTATGATGACCTTATCTCCACACAGAATGTTTCCTCCTTATACCAGTGAAGTCCTAGGTCCAGAAAGCTCTGTATGAGTCAAGGGTTGGATGCAGAAGCCAGCAGAATTAATCCTATCATAGGCTGCATTGAGTCAAGGAATTCAAAACAAATGGCTGTGATAGTCCCCACCTTGTTCTCCCATATCTACAATTATGTGCTTAGGGCTGCTTTATGCATTTTTATTTATTTATTTTTTATTATTATTATTATTATTATTTTTTTTTTTTTGCTAAGGCAATTGGGATTAAGTGTCACACAACTAAGAAGTATTAAGTGTTTGAGGTCAGATTTGAACTCAGGTCCTCCTGACTTCAGGGCTGGTGCTCTATCCTCAGCACCACCTAGCTGCCTTTGTCTTATGCATTTTATTTTATTTTTTTATTTTTGGTGAAGCAATTGGGGTTAAGTGACTTGCCCAGGGTCACACATTAAGAAGTATTAAGTGTCTGAATCCAGATTTGAACTCAAGTCCTCCTGACTTCAGGGATGGTGCTTTATCTGCTGTACCACTTAGCTGCCCCTTAATATGCATTTTTCAAAAAGAAATGGACAAATCAGAGAGTAACCAGGACAATCAAAGGGTTAGGAATCATATCACAGAAGCATCATTTGAGGAGAAATACAGATGTTTAACCTGCAGGGAGGACCAAAGACAGACATGTTTAATTGTCTATGTCATGTATCTAAAAGACTATCACATAGAAAAGGTCTTAGGCTTTGTCGGCAGAACCAAAAACTGGGTGGATGCTACAGAGATGCAAATTTAAGCTTAATGTCAGAAAAAAAAAATCCTAATAATTGAAATTATCCAGAAGGAAAATGGGAAGTTTGGGGAAGTGATGAGTTCCCTATCCTTGGAAATCTTCAAGAAGTGGTAAAATGGTATAGAAGGTATGGGATGGACCAGATGAGATGTTCTTAACCAAAATAGTCTGTGGATAGATGTCAGGATATCTATGGATTCAGATCCATACACATATATAGAGACATGCAATACAAACTTATAGATCATTGCATGAATGTATATAAATATGTATGCACACACATACACACTTGTATATATCTTTACACAATTAGATGGTATAATAGATATAAAATACTGGGCCTGGAATCAGAAAGATGAGTTCAAATATGACTTTGGACACTAACTGTAAGACTCCAGTTAACCTCCATTGTCTATTTCTTCATCTGTAAAATGGGTATAATAATAGCACCTTCTTCCCAGGGTTGTTGTGAAGATCAAATGACATAAGTGAAAAGTGCTTAATGGCGTGCCTGGCACATAGTAGGGGCTATGTAAATCTTAGCTATTATTATTACATGCATGCAGATACAAATGTATATAAAATCTATGTTTCAGCATGGTTCTTTTTTCCCTGAATTTTATTTTATATATGTGATAACATCATTGCAGGAAGACATCCATGAACTACTAACAGGGTCCAGGATACAAAAATGTTGAAAAATCTTGGACCAAATGAATTCTCAGGTCCCTTCTAACTCTAAATCTGTGATTCTGTAATGAGTATGGAGAAAGTAGCAAACTTTTGTGCAAGTGTTCCTTGGAGCATCCACAAAGTTTCCCATGGCCTCCTTCCCTGTCCCCTCTTCCTCTCCCCAATCTAGAGGGAACAAATGCAAATTCTTTGTCTGTGTCCAGTTCTAGCCAGTCAAAGCCTTTTCTAAATGTTCCATCTGGTCACTAAGACCCTATATGTGAGACAAGGAGCAGGTGGAGATCCAAGGCACAGAGCCGGTTGGGTGGCTTTCCTTGGGGATCAGAAAAGGAGGGGTGTGTTTGTAGAATGAAAACGCTTTGACTCCTCATTCAATCATGGGATGTTCAGGAGGTTGTTGCTTGTTTAAGTTCTGCATGAGGTGACATGGACTCATTAATTTTCTACATGAACAGAAATGCTGCAGAAGCCATTAATTAAATTGCTCATGCTTTAAATAGTTATTTCAGGTTTTGTTGTTTTGTTTTGCTTTGTTTTATTTGTCCAACCAGCCGAAGAGCAGCACCTGATTTTTGATGTCATTCTGGATCTGATATTCATAAAGCACAGGTCTGAACAAGTTACCCCCTTGCTTAGGAAGCTTCAGTGGCTCCCCATTGCCAATGGGATAAAATAAAAACCTCTTTTTTTCTGGCATCTAAATTCCTCTACAATCTGAATTTAGCTGCTATTTCTAGACTAATTGCACATTACTCTCCTTCCTTCCCCTCCATTCAAGTCAAACTGGACTACTTGCTGTTCCTTATATTCAACATACTATCTCCTACCTCCATGCATTGCTGATTGTCCACGTGCCTGGAGTACTCTCACTCTTACCTTGACTTGGAATCCTGAGTTCTATCAAAGCTCATCTCATGGTCCATCCCGATCATTATGTCCTCATTCCACCACCCCTTACTCACAAATTGCCTTTTATTTTTTTTTGGTGTGTGTTTATTTTTCTATGTACTTGTTGTTTGACCCCAAGGAGAATGTAAACTTCCTTGGCAAAGATGGTTTGCCATTTCTTTCTCCAGCTTGTTCTACAGATAAAATAACAGAGGCAGATTTAAGTGACTTGGCCAGAGTCACACAGTTAAGATCTAACCTCACATTTTCCTGACTTTAGACCTATACTCTATCCATTGCACCTCCTAACTGCCAAACGTTAGACTAGATTTCCTCTCCATGATCTTACAATTTTATCAAGTTTAAATTTGAATCAATATGATCGTAAGACATTAATAAATTCAGTTCCTGGTCAAAGTATATTTGTAAAACAGAATATGCACAATTGTTAACCACTTTCTTTTTAACAGTCCTATAAAACAAAAGTCCTAAGAGAGTTCAGCTAAATTGAATCATATTATTCAGAGACAGTGTGGTAGAATGGAAAGTGTATTGAAGATATGAATAGTAGATAGAACCTGAGACTGAATTTGCCTCTTAATACCTGTGTGACTTGGGGCAAGGTAGTTAACATCTCTGCTAATAGCTGTGTTTCTCATCTGGTTTACCAGCTGGCCGTTCCATGATATTCTATTTCCTACTTCTGCACAGATATTTTCTTGTTTCAGGAACAGAGTATGTTCGTTCTCACCTCCACCTCTTAGAATCTACAGACATTTCACTATAAACACAACTCGTGTCACTTCCTAAAGACTTTTCCTGATTCCATTCAAATTGCTAATGTTCTCTCCCTCTTGAAACTATATTTATAGTACTTGTATTCCTCTTGAATTTATTTATCTGTGTATAAGAAATTATAAAATTATAGATTTAGAGTTGAAAGGTTAGAGTTAATTGAATTCAACCCCTTCCTTTGATAAACTAAGGCACAAAACAGAGTCCCATAGCTGTCAGTGTCATATAGAAAATTTGAACTCAGGCCTTCCAGATTCTAAGCCCAACATTCTGCCAAATGCACTATTATATTTCCTTAGGAAAAAAAATTAAACTTATTGAGAGGCAAGATTTTCACTTCAGTCTTCATACTTCTCTCTCTCTCTCTCTCTCTCTCTCTCTCTCTCTCTCTTTATATATATATATATATATATATCCAACACAGTGGAGAGAGACAGGCTTTGGATAAATGTTTGTCAGATTGAGTGGGGATGTCTCATGAGCAAGGCAATATGACATGTGTATAGAATGCTGGATCTAGAATTAAGAAATCTCCAGGTTCAAATTCAGTCTCCAACATTAACTTGGCTGCGTGACTCTTGCCAAGTCACTTAAATTTTCATCTGCTAAATGATAGGATGGAGCTAGATCATTTCTGAGCTTCCTTCCAGCTCTGAATTTATGATGTCCCATTAAAGTACTTTCTCTCACTGGCCAGTCCCAAGGAGAAATTTCTCTAAGATAATTTTCCCATTCGGGCACAGGATTGGCCCAGGGTGTGCTCCAGGATCTGGGGATGCTGAGCTCTCAATGGCTTTGCACCAATGTTGATTAAACAGCCCAGTCCCAACCTCATGTGGATTCATAGGGAAGTCTGAACAATGGTGGCTCCCAGTCTTTTAAAAGGCAAATGATGTCCTTGCCAAGAAGCACCCTGAGATGGACTTAGTGTACTGTGAAAGAACACTGTGTGTTTTCTTTCCTGTCAGAAATGGTCAGGTCGGCTGGCCTCCCGACTGGACATATTGAGTGCTTTTTGCATTCTCACTGGTCACCTGTGAGCTCTTCTCACCCACACAAGTTATCTTGTTTTTATTTTCTCCCAGAAAAGGCATTAACCTTTTTCATCCATTTATCTTTTTGTTCGTCACTTGAGAGACAACAGCCCCCACTCTCAAGGAGTGTGGTCCATTGTAGCCCCATGAAAGAAGGAGGCACCTGACACAGATGGCAGACTCAAGCCCAGGAATTTCCCAGGTCCTCTTACAATTGTATTTTTAAATTTCTATTTTATTTTTGTGCTGGAAAGACAGCACAGTGACTCTATGGCCCCTTCTGCCCATCCAAAGCCTGCATGTCACTTTTTATGAGGAGTGAAACTAAATGAACTCTTGCTAAGTCTGTGTTACAGGAGGGCAGTTGACAAGCTGCTAGAGAGCTGAATTCCTATAGCCCTCTTTTGCCATAAATGTTTTGTATCTGAAGAAGAATGGCTTCATTTTGCCCTTGAGTTCTGATCTGTAAAGGGGATGGCTGCCTCAGAAAGTGAGAGGTTACCGTTTGTTCACAAAAGATCTTCAAGTAGAGGCTAGATGATCATGGTTTAAGTCCCTTCAAGACTCAACTCAAAGCCTGCCTCCTAAAACATCTGAGTTTCCCCAGCAGCTAATGCCTTCCCTTTCCAAATAGCCTTCATTTACTTTATTTGCATCTTATATGTTTGTTGTTCAGTTCTTTCAGTCATTCTTTTTTTATTAAAGCTTTTTAATTTTCAAAAGATATGCATGGATAATTTTTCAGCATTTATCCTTGCAAAACCTTGTGTCCAATTTTTCCCCCTTTCCCCTACCCCCTGCCCTAGATAGCAAGTAATCCAATATGTGTTAAACATGGTAAAAAATATATGTTAAATTCAATATACACATATATATTTATACAATTATCTTGTTGCACAAGAAAAATCAAATTAAAAAGGGAAAAAATGAGAAAGAAAATAAAATGCAAGCAAACACCAACAAAAAAAGTAAAAATGCTATGTTGTAATCCACATTCAGTTTCCACAGTGTTCTCTCTGGGTATAGATGACTCTTTTCATCACAAGACCATTGGAACTGGTCTTTCAGTCATTCTTGACTCTTACTGACCCTATTTGGGATTTTCTTGGCAATGCTGAGGTGGTTTGCCATTTCCTTTTCCAGTTCATTTAACAGATAAGGAAACTGAGGCAAAGAGTTAATTGACTTGCCCAGATTCACACAGCTAGTCAGTGTATGAGATCATATTTAAACTCATGAAGATGAATCATTTTGACTTCAGATCCAGCACTCTATCTACTGTACTACCTCATTGTTTATGTTTTCCCCTGTGAGAGCAAAGATAGGTTTGTTTGTTTGTTTGTTTTTTGGTCTTTGTATTTTCAGTACTTAGCACCATGCCTGGCATATGGTGTTTAATAAATGCTTAATGTCTGACAGAATGACTAGTCGCATAATCTTAGAAATATGAGTTAGACCAAACAGTCACTGAAATCCTTTCCAATTCTAAAAATCGGTAATTTAATAAGAACACCCCCTCAAAACAGGCAAATCCCAGGACATATTATTTCTTTTTAAAATTCATTTTAGTTTATCATATTTTTCAATTAAGAATCAATTTAAATTAATCCATCCTTCTAACTACTGAATAAATTAAAAAAAAAAAAATATCCACCTCTCTTAAACAGAGCCCTCAATATATAATTGAAACTATCATCTGGTGAAACAATTTCCCATCCTGCCGTATCCAAGACAATTTTATTTCACTAAAACTTCTCTTTTCCTTCCTATCCACCCCTATCCACCCCTATCCACCCCTATCCCTGTAACTAGAGTCTTTCCAAGTTTAGAAAGAGCCAAACCAAAGACCTTAAAAGCATTTGAAAAAAGAATTTGGCTTTCTTATTCCTTTTGGAAAAGTTATCTCCTTTGTAGAGTAGACCATGTTCCTCTCCCCCAACCTTGTCAGTCAGCCAACAAACATTTAGTGTCTATTCAAGGCATTTTCATCATCACCCACTCTCATTTCTGTCTCTCCAATGTCTCCTCTAACCTGTAAGGATGGTCTCACTCTAGCCAAAGAGAATTTGCAAAGTTCTCGATCATCCCCTCTGTCTTTAATCAAATCTAGCAAATAAATATCCTTGATCGACCCATATTCTCCTTGATTAGTTCATCTACCTACCATAAGAGGTCAATTAAAAGAAAACTTAAACCTTAGTTTTCAGAAACCTTAAAATTATTACTCACATCTTTGAATCAGAAAGTAGAGGCAAAAAAGCATTTGCCTTTTTTCTCTGGGTCAGTTCCCTTCTTGGATGTCCTATGGAAGGCATTTCTCAAAGAAGGAACCAAGTAGATAAGAGTCAGTAAGATGTTTGCAATGTTTGTTTCTACACCATGGTTACAAGGGAGGCTTCCTGAGTTGTATAAGGTTCTGGGCTTTAGTAGCCCTAATTCATTGTTTATAACCAACTCAGTAGGTAACTAGTCAGCTGGGGATTCTGCCTGGGAAGCTTCCAGGCATTGAACTTGATACAGAGGAAAAGGAACATTTCTATTTGGCTAAAAGGAATTCTCTCAGTCTACTCCAACCCAAAAGGCATTTATTCAATACCAATGATATAGCAGTCATTATCTTACATATTTAGAATACAGATATGAAAGTGAAATAGAGCCAGCCCTAAAGGAAGTTATGTTTTATTGATGTCTATGAGTGTGTATGCACATGTGTGTGTTTATGTATGTAGAGGAAATGTAACATGTAAACAAAAATATTTGATCAATTGAGTAAAGAGAAAATAATGAGGGTCAAGGGGAAAAGTTTCTCCTATGAGAAAGTTTTGAAAGCTCTTTTCACTGAACTAGAATACTTTGCATTGTATTTCATTACTTTTTGATTAAAGCTTTTTATTTTCAAAACATATGCATGGATAATTTTTCAACATTGACCCTTGCAAAAGCTTGTGTTTCAAATTTTCCCCTTCTTCTCCCCACTCTCGCTCCTAGATGGCAGGTAATCCAATATATGTTAAGCATGTTAAAATATATGTTAAATCCAATATATGTTGTATTTCATTCCTTATAAGATATTTCTACAAGAGAAATCATTATGGTCTCTTCTGAATAAGGGATACTCTAGGAAATGTAAGTTATTATTGGTGATGGTATTAATAGTGGTTATCATAACAATGTTTATTGTTAATAGTCTACAAGACATCTAGAATGGCCCCAAAGAATAAGATCATAAATTTTGCCATTCTAGGGACTGAGTAGAGTATCCATTAGGTACTAAAGCTCTCAGAAAAGGATTACTCAGGGAACATAAATAAGTTGAAACACGTTTCGACAAATCAGGGAAGGACGCTTCTAATTTCCACTGGTTTTATTCCATAAAAGACATGGCCTGAAGGGTGGGGAAGAGCAAATTCACTCCACATCCTCAAGGGGGAGTGGGAAAGCCTTGAAAAAGGGAGATCCCTAATAAGGAAATTGTGGGATATCTTAAATCACTCTTCTCTCTGACTAGACTTTCTCTTTGCCTGACAAAGTTACCCCCTAAAGAGCATCCAGCTAGAGGGATTGGGTAACCCTTACCAGAAGTCTTCTAGCCAAAAGAATCGGTCAGACATGGGGTTAGAGTGGGAGTTCTTGCTTGGGTGAGATGTAGACTCAATGGCCAATAAGGTTTCTAGTTACTCTCAAATTCTGTGGTTCCATTTGCTCAATTATAAAATATAGACCATTCTAAAAAGATAGACCATTTAAAAAAATCTCTAAAATATAGAATATATATAAAATAGAACAAATTCCATAAAATAGAATATATATATGTATATGTATATAGTAGAATGTATATAAAATATAGAATATAAAACCCATGATGATTTTTATAATAAATCAAGGTCAGGTTTGGAGTTTGCTCCCTGATCTTTTCAACATGGGAATTTCGAATGAATGATAGACAGCAACTTCTTTCCTCCAACTTATGAGTGTTTATCTGTTGATTTATTTTCTCTCTAAGATCTTAAGTGAGCTACTTCCCTATTTGCCTCAGTTTCCTCACCTATAAGAGAGTTAGACTAAAAAACTTCTAGGTTCTTTTCCAGCTTTCATATGCTGACCCTATAATTCTATGATTTAATCTCCTTAAATAGGAATTGGACTAGATCATATCTTAGGTTCGTTCCAGCTCCAAAAGAAAAATTGAAAAAAAGCATTTATTAAGATATGCAAGGTATTATCCACAATATTGGAGATTCAAAGTCAAAAACAAAACATCATTATATCATCATCATCATCATCATCATCATTATCATCATCATCTCTATTGTTTCTATGATGTTTCAAGGCTTGAATCACCTTATTTGATCCTCACAACAAGAATTTATAGATGAAGAAACTGAGGTTGCCTTGGGTCACATAGCTAATATGAAATAGAATTCAAACCCAGGTTATTCCTAACTCCTAATTCTGCTCCTTTGCTGTACATCCTGTTGATCATTCTCAATCAACCAAGGAGCACCTTCTCTAGATGCAGAATCCTAAAACCCAGGCCTTGCCTGTGCCTGCATTGAGTAGGTCCTTAGCACCTCCAATTTCTTAATACATAGATGAATCAATGAAAAAATATTAAAATTTTATTAATATAAATATTAATACATATGTGCTAGATATACAAATGTAAGTGGAACAGTTCCTACTTTCAAGCATCTTACATTCCTTGCTTTTTTATTCAATAATATTTTATTTTTCCAGATACATGTAAATATAGTTTTCAGCATATATTTGTAAAACTTTTGTGTTCCAAATTTTTCTCTCTCCTTCCTTTACCTCCTCCATCCCCAAGATAGCAAGCAATCTGATATGAGCTAAATTTGTGCAGTCTTTTAAAACATATTTCCTTATTTGTCATGTTGTATAAGCAAAGCAGAATAAAAGGGAGAAAATCATGAGAGAAAAAAAACCAAGCAAACAAACAAAAAAGAAGTTGAAATTAGTATGCTTTGATCCCCATTCAATCTCCATAGTGCTCTCTCTGGATGAAGATGGAATTTTCCATTCCAAGTCTATTGGAATTGTCTTTAATCATTTCATTGCTGAGAAGATCCAGGTCCATTAGAGTTGATCATCACATAATCTTACTGTTATTGTGTTCAATGTTCTCCTGGTTCTGCTCACATCACTCAGCATCAGTTTATGTAAGTCTTCCCAGGTTTTTCTGAAATCAGCCTGCTCATCATTTCTTAAAGAACAATAAGATTTCATAACCTTCATCTCCCATAACTTATTGAGCCATTCTCCAACTTATGGGCAGCCACTCAATTTCCAGTTTTTTGCCACTACAAAGAGCTGCTGCAAACATTTTTGCACATGTGGGTCCTTTTCCCTCTTTTATGATTTCTTTGGAATACAAATTCAGTCATGACACTTCTGGATCAAAGAGTATATACAGGATTTTAGCCCTTTGAGCATAGTTCCAAATAAGCAGTTTCTCTTCTAAAAGAAGGAAACCACACATATGTGCAGGTGGTGGCTAGGCAAAAGTGCTCAGAAAAGTCACAAAGATGGTAAACAGAGTTCTGGTAGTGCTGAATCAATGCTCTTTTGATCCTAAATGAGATAAAGTATATACAACATTTCACAAGCCTTAAAGGACTATATAAATGTCAGCTATCATTATAAATGGATGGTTATAATTTTGTTTTAGAGTTTAAAACTCCCCATGCAAAAAAAAGTTATTTGGCAGATTGGCAGATTTGTTTATGCGCCACAATTTTACCCAAGTAATAAATGTGGGCTTTAGTCCTATACAGTTGATAAATATATGCTTCAGTTTTCAAGGAGAAATCTGTGACTGAGATTTATCAGTCTATAGTCGATCAGCATGAGTGCTTTCCAGTGTCTTTGATATCCAGAGGTTGACACTGACTAGTTCTTCTGGAAAATGAGGGGGCCAGTCTTTGTGACCATGTGGCTGCTGAAGCTGAACACAGACTCCTGCTTAAGTCAGATTATCAGTTTCCAGAGATTCTGGCCTTCCAAGCAGGCATGCCCTTAGGGAAAAGCCAATAACCTCAGTAGAAAGCTTCCAGCAGGCTGGGCTTTCAGGCATTCATCTGGCAATAGGGCGATTCCCACTTGCCAGCTGCTTTGCCAGCATCCTTACAGTGCTTCCATCCATGACCCCAGATAGGCGAGATGTGCCCCTGGCAGGGAATACACACAGAGGGACACACTTTGGTTTCGGTTAACAGGGGAGATGGAGCAATGGGGCACAGAGAGCCGACAGGGGAGGAACAGGCCATGGGACCTCAGGATGGTTGTTACCATGGCAGCTTGCTGGGAGGGAGAATTGCTCAGCTCACTCTCGCCATGAATGACATCGTCCTTCATTTGGGGATAGAAAGATAGCAGCCAGCTTAGACGGGCCATGGCAGGTGGATGATCACTGTTACGTGCCTCAGAATCACTGCATCTAAGAGGTGGATGGGACCCCAGAGAACCTCTAGCCCACTTGGTACCAGAGCAAAACAAATCACCTCTATAATGTACCTAACAAGTGATCATCGGGGAAGGGATTTGCCCAAGATCACACAGCAGAAGTGGCAGAAAACAGGATGATTCTAAATCTAGCCCCCTTCCACTGAACCTCCTTGCCTACCAACAATTAATAATTCTAACTTTTGTTTAAAGACCTCCGGTGAAGGGCTGGCAGTGGGAGTTGCCCCTTGCACTTTGGCATAGCTCCAAATGTCAAAAAGACCTTCTTTCCACTAAGCCTGTCTTTTTCTTTGTAATTTCTGTCCATTGCTCCAGATTCTAGACCCACCATAAAATTGCTATTGATTGCACCCCAGTCCCTTCAGTCTGAGGGGACTCAATGAATATTTTTGGAATTGAATTTGGCAAATTGCTGAAGGAATAAAAGCTCTTTAAGAACAGATGTTTCATTCTTTGCACTCTGATCATTGGGTCCAATAGATCAATAGATCAACCCATCCAACAGATGGGTCCAATAGGTCCAGTATCTCTGGTCAGGTAGGGCTCAAGGCTCAGAGCTCACATCAATACAGCTCACAGAACTGTTACAACAGCTGATATATTGTTGTTATTGTGGTGGTGGTGATTATAATTATTATTTTTGTTATTGTTACCCTTGTTTTTCCTTTATAGAGAGGGTTATATCTGTCTAAGAAATAGCACAGTTTGCCTTGTCAAGCATGGCTTGACGCTTCAGAAAAATCTATGCTTTTCAAAACAAGAATTGAATGTGGGGAAACATAGGGAGAGTCAGCCTTGGGGTCAAGAAGAACTGGGTTCAGGTTCCATCTCTGATACACACTGATGATGGAACCACAGACAAATTAATCAATCAAATCAACCCAGTCAATCAACAACCATTTACCAGTCATCTACTATGTTCTAGACAATCTACTAGGAGTTGATGATTTCAAGATAAAAATTTAAGAGTAGTTGCCCTCAAGGAGTTTAAATTCTATCAGAAGAAACAATATATATGTAAAAATATATATGTATAATATATATATATATATATATGTATACCTATGTAAGTGTGTATATTTAAAAATAAATTCAAAGGAGTTAGGAGGAATCAGGCAAAGCTTCATATAGAACATGGATCTTGAGAGAAATATTTGACCCTTTCCTGTCTACAGGAGAGTCATTACCCACAGTGCCAGTGAGCTCATTCTTGGTCAGCTATTGTAGATTGAAGATCCCCTTCAGTCAAATTTCCCATTCTGCTGGTCACAATCACCTCACAAAACTGTGTGCTGTGCTACACCAAATACATCCTCCCTCTCTATCTGTTCAGGGCTATAATTTCTACCTCTCCAGAGATTGTTTCACAGCCAACACCTGATAGATACACCAGTGGCCTCAGGACCAATTGCTGATGCAAAAAGATTGCCCACAATGGAGAGAAAAATGTCTGTGTGAATTCTAAACAAGGAAATGGCTTCCTCACCAGATGCTGCTCCTTTGCCTTTTTTTTTTCTTTTTGCTTGATTTCTGTTCTCTCTCCAGCTTCCAAGAGCCCAGGTGTCTAGTTATAATATTGAAAAGGACTTACCAGGTGTAAGCATTTGGAGAAACCAGGGGCTCTTCAGAGCAGTAATGAAACAAATCACCAGTGGAAGGCCCTGTGATTCTTGAATGGGCAGCTTTAATTGCTATGAGTCCAATTCCCTACCTCTCAGGATTTAATGGGGCGTGTGAAATTCAAAAGCCTGGGGAATCAGTGCCAGGCTATCTATTTGGACATGGTAGGTGGGTTAGAAGATCTCTCAAATCCTAGGAATTTGGAATTGGAAGAAGCCTCATCAAAGCCGTACCTGAAAGAAGATTCTTCTCTACAAAATCCCTCACAAATAAATAGCCATTTCAGCCTTTGCTTGAAAATCTCCACTGAGTCCAAATCCTTTACCCCCTAAGCAGCCCATTTTCCTCGAAGCTAAGCTATCATTGTTAGCAAGTTTGCTCTCATGCCAAATTGAATTTTGCCTCTCTACAAATATTTCCCACTACTCTTGGGACTGTCCTGTAGGGCCAAATACATCTAAACCTTCCTTAATGTGACAATTCTACATTTATGTGAAGATAATTATCAACTAGGTAGTACCATGGATAAAGCTCCAGGTCTAGAGTTAGGAAAATTTGAGTTCAAATCAGACCTTAAGACACCACTTTTAGCTGTGTGATCCTAGGTAAGTCACTTCACCCTATTTACCTCAGTTTTCTCATGTATAAAATGAGCTGGAGAAGGAAATGGCAAACCACTATAGCATCCTTGCCAAGAAAACTCCAAAAGGGGTCATAGTCAAACACAACAGAAAAATGACTAAACAGCAATAAAATGATCGTTGTCCCACCCTTCCAAACAGTTCTCCCCCAGATAAAAATTCCTAAATCTTCCAGTTGTCTTGGTCCATGCCTGTAATCTCTTCTATTTGGGGAGGCTGAGGTGGGTAGATAATGAGTTCCTGAGTTCTGAGGAGAAGGGCCAATACCATTGGGTGGGTTGGGAGGGACACCATCGAGTATCCACGCTAATTTTGGCACGAATATGGTGAGCCCCAGGAGCAGGGGGGGACATTAGACTGCTTAAAAAAGAAAACTAACCCAAGGCTCCAAAGGAATCAATCAATGGGGTTCGGTTCATGAATGGCCATTACATATCCAGCCTAGATTAAATCAGGAGACCTAGTCTCTTCTAGAACAATAACAACAGCTACAAACCAACAGACCCCCAGTTATTTTAATTAATCCTCTTGGCATGAACTCTAAACCTTTCACCATCCTAGTAAACTACCTCTAGGGAGTTTCCAGATAAACTACAACCCCTGACATTGAACCCAATTTTCCAAATGTTGAATGGCCAAAGCAGAGCCAGGGATGGGAGTATCCCATCCTGATTTCTAGACTTTATGCCCCTCAATGTAGCCTATGCTCACTTTGGTTTGCCTTCCATATTACATATTATTATCCACAATAAACACATCCACATTATACAGCTGACTTCATATTGAGCTTGGGTCACCTAAGACCCTCAGCTTTTCACCAGGAACTTCAATCTGACTATATCTAGCAAGGTACCTGGCACATAATAAGTATTTAATAAATGATTGACTCAGAAGCCATCTTTTGCATTAAGGTTTTTCTGATACCCACCAATGCTAATACCTCCCTTCCCCTCCCCCACCAATTACCTCATATTTATTTTATATATATTTACATGCATTCATTGCCTTTACTGATAAAATGTCATCTCCCTGAAGACAGGTATTATTTCATTTTTGCCTTTGTTTTCCTAATGCCGGCACAGTGCCTGGCACATATTAATTATGTAATAAATACATTTTGATTGATTATGAATGGACACAATGCCTCCATGTAGGAAAAAGTTCCTAAAATTTGAGCTAACCCAAAGTAGAATGGAAATGTTGCGTTCTCCTCCCCTTGGGATAGAGACCAGCAGAGGTTGAGAAAGCATTCATCAGAAATGGTTTAAAGGTAAATTTTTATTTCTTGTTTGAGTCAGACTGAAATATGGTCTCTAAAATTGTTTACCAACTCAGAGATTCTGTGAATCAGGGAAGGAAGAGACAAGACTTTACATGAGAGCTGGGGGGGGAGGGAGACAGCAAGAGAGGGGCTGCCTTCTGGTTAGAAGCTGAACCACTGAACCACTGAAGTGGGTATCTCTGAAGATAAAAAGGAGGGGGAATACTGCCCAGCTTTTGGCAACCTTCCTTTTTTTCTCATTTCCAGTATTAGAGGGCAGGAGGGGCAGGGAGGCACCCAGCCATGCTGCATTGCAGGTAATCAATTTCCCAAGGACTGCAATAATTAGGAGATGTATTCATAAGCTTGAGCTTCCCTTTCATTTGAAAGGATGAATAGTAAGTACCAGAGCACTAAAAAGACTAAAATATGTAAGGGCTCCCAGAGAAAAATGAGAAGACTCCAGTTAAAAAACAAAAACACAGATAAGAAAAAACAAAACAAAAAAAACCCCAAAACAACCCTTTAGGGGGTTTCTTTAATCACATGAAATAGTGACTCCATCTCAAGCAGCTACATTTCAGAACATCATCATTTGGACATAGGTTTTGTGATTCTCTTGTATAATAGGTAAAGAAGGTATAGGCCATGTTGTTATAGCTCCCCTGGGGAGCTGAACTTGACAAGCCCCACTACCTTCAGACTAGAGTTGGGAGTTTAAAGGGCCATGAAGGAAGGATCAATAACTAGGGAGAAAAAATGAAAAACTTGTTCAGTTTCTGTCTGTCAAAGGTCATTTATTTTCCTTCCAGATAGTGAGGTCATGGTCACTGGAGTGAGGGACTATGCTGAGTTTAGTAGCTTCTTCAACTGCAAAATGGCGACTTTCTTCCTTCTTTACCATGGTCAGCCAGTGGCAAGAACAACTGGCAGAAAATCCTCCTGTAAAATTCTGTTTCAAAGGCAACCTGTTTCTCAAACTGACCAATTCTTTCCCTATCATTACTATCAAATACTAACAGATTAAATGGCTTTTTTAGTTGGACACAAGGGAGTGTCTAACATCATCATTATTATTATAATATTCCACACATGGTCAGTCAGGCCACGCTACCTCAAATTGGGACTGTAACCCAACTCACTATAATAATAATAGCTAGAATTTAAATAGCACACCTAGGAGATAGGTACTATGATTATCCTTACTTTACAGATAAGGAAACTGAGGTAAACAAGTTGAGTGATTTACCCACAACAGTTGAGTGCCTGAGGCTGTTATTTAACTCAAACCTTCCTGATCCCAGACCAGCTTTATCCACTCCACCACTCACTAGAGAAAGAAGGCAGAATATAGGAATACCTACATGGGTGAGAGTCAGCTAACAATAATGATGACATTATTATTATTATTATTAAATGAAGCATCTCTTCTAGACAAGTTGCTCATTTAGGATTCCAAGTTTTGTTCCTCTCAGTGGGTTAACTGAAGAATACTGGGGCTCATATACCTCAAAATTACTGCCTCTTCATGTCCAAATACTTTTAGAGAGTATCTCTGGTCTTTATATGGATATAATTTAATTGTGAACTTAATTCTCTAGGATTATTGAATCCTGGAATAACTGGATGAATAGCCCTGCTGCTAGTTATAATGCCCACTCCTCCTTCCCATCTTTACCAAGTAGTTGAGTGATTTCTTGTCAGATGCTGTACTCTTCCTTAACTGATGACTCTTCTGCTCAGGGCAGGCAAATTCAGCTTTTTAAAGGCCATCAGTAGCATAGCCAATCAATACAGGAGAGCTTGGAATGACAAGCTGCTAGCATCTTTACAATTAGGTAACATATTAATACCTAATTATTTCTTTTATCTGTCACTTGCTTTCTGTAATTATATTAACTGTATTTGGCTCTGGGGAGAGAACACAAGAAGGATTAACTGGTCAGAGAAATATAATCACACATATTCTCTCTCTTAATACACACACACACACACACACATTTTTTAAATGAATACAAAGTTTTTTTCAATGTTGAAAATGGCATAAACAACTGGAAGAATCAGGATAGGCTTCCTAGAAGAGGCAACATTTGACTGAGCCTTGAAGGGAATTAGGAGTTTGTAGAAATGAAGGTGTGATGAAGAATATTTCACTCCTCTCCACAAGGCATTCCAAGTATTGGGAAGAAGCAGAAGAAAGAATATCAGGTAAAGAGAATAGCAACTGAGTCATGTAAGAAAGAAAATGGAAAACTAGACATTTTCTCCACTCTCTAAGACCTCTTAAATCTCTCTAAAACCTAAATTGTTCAACAAAGATAAATCAAATTTGGTTTCTTCCATGGTCTAGTCTAGATGACCTATGATTCAAAAGAAGGCATCTCCACCCCCTGCAAAATTCAGGAATTGACCCTGAGCTCATTCAAACCCCCTCTCCAACTTCCCAGACAGCAGAAGTCATACTAGCTGACCCAAGAACACAACATGAGTTTATCAAAATTGGACACCATCTTACCCCTTCTCCTCTCTTTCTTAGTGTTATGGAGATCATGGCTCCAGGCTGGGGAAGTTTGCTCAATTATCTTGACCACAGACATTTAGGAATAAAAACCTACTGGGAATTGAAATGCCTGTGCCAGGGAAAGCTGGCTCTAAACTGCAGGTGCCTAGCCAGAAAATTAAAGAACAGAGTAAGTCAATAATACAGAGCACCTTGTGTGGGGGGAGTTATGTAGTGTGAATACTCATGTTGAAATTTTTTTTTTTAATTTTGAGCTGGCTCTGGCACAGCCCTGGCAAGGCAATTTCATTTTTGGTTTTCCCCATCACTATACAGATAGCATGATAGAAAACCAGTCTTGGAGTCAGGAAGATTGAGTTTGAGTCCAGCATCCAACTGAAGCTAGTTACGACCTCCACAAAAGTCAGTTAAGGTAGAAATCTAGCCTGGTGACTAATGAATTGACCAATGTGGGAGGAACCTGAGATGCTTTGAGATCAAAACCCCAAGTAAGTCACAATCAGAAGGGAGGGGGTCAGGAAGTGAGTGATAATGATAAGAAAAATAAGTGGGAGAAAAGAGGAAATGGGAGGGGAGAAAATTCAGAATGTATCAAAGATTTTAGGACAAAGAAATCTCAAAGACATTTAACATAAAAATTGAACATCAACAGTAAGAAAAAAAAAAAGAAAGAAATATGGCCTCAAATCTAATAAATGAGTTTAGGCAGCTATGACTAAATACTGCAAAATGAAAGAAAATAATCCAACATTTGATGAGACAGAGGATCCTGTGAAATTTGAAGAGAACATGGAACCACAGCACATTATTCCTGAGTGGTTTAAAAGAGAAACAAGAAGATGAGAGCTGAATTTATGTCTTTCACATCAAAAATAATGAGCAGAATAGAAACCACTTGAATCTGCAATGGCAAAGATACAAAAGACAGAATAATAGATCAAGAGTACAAATGTCCAAAAGTAAAAGAATCTAGAAAAAAAAAGCAAAAAACAAGAACATTAAAAGAAAATATACTCACTGTGAAAGCAAAACATGGATCTCAAAGATAGAATGCATAGAAGCAATCAAAGGATCACAGATTTATAAAAACTATTGAGAAAACTGGAAAGTAGTCTGTCAGTAAATAGACACCCAATATAATATTTCACAGTACATTCTGAATGGATGTGTGATTCTAATATTAAAAATCATACTATTTAAAAATAGAGGAGAAATAACACATATATCTCTTACAGTTACATAGGTAAGAAATGTATTCTTAATGAAACAAGAGATAGAGGCAATTATAGATAAAACAGATAATTTTGTTTATTTGGAACTGAAAAACTTCTGCACCACTACTAATGAATCTAGAATTTTAAAAAGTGCTTGAAAGGGGGAAAATCTTTGCATTAAATTTCTATGATAAGGGACAGCTAGGTGGCACAGTGGATAGAGCACCAGTCCTGAAGTCAGGAGGACCTGGGTTCAAATCTGGTCTCAGACACTTAACATTCCCTAGCTGTGTGACCCTGGGCAAGTCAACCTCAATTGCCTCAGCAAAAAGCAAAAAAAAAATTTTCTATGATAAGAGTTTGATATCCAAGATATTTAAGTATTAATAAATATACATAAGACTAATAGCCATTCCCCAAGATAAATGGTCAAAAGGATATGAATAAACTCTCCTCAAAAGAAATGCAGAGTATATACAACCACTTGAAAAAAATGATCCAAATCACTAATAATAAAAAATGCAAATCAAAACAACCCTGAGCTTTCATCTCACACGATGCAAATTGGCAAAAATGACAACAATCAGTGTTGGATGAGTTGTGGGAAGATAGGCACACTAATTCATTGTTGGTGGAGCTGTGAAATGATACAATCATTTTGGAAAGAAATTTGGAATTAGGCAAATAAATGAACCAGAGATTCTATTACTAGGCTTATATTCCAAGGAAATCATTAATAAGAAAAAAGTTCCCATATGCTCCAAAATATTTGTAGCTTTTTTTGTGATAGCTAAGATCTACAAAGTTGATACCCAGAAATTGGGAAATGGCTAAACAAACTGTGATACATGAATATAATGGAATACTACTGGTGTATAAGAAATGATGTGTGACATACAGAGAAGCATCAAAAGATCTATATAAACTGATGCAGAGTGAAGCAAGCAGAGTCCAGAAAACAATATACACAGTGTGGTAGATCTAAAAAACAACCACACATTAGGAGGTAGGAAGTTACAAGATGTTATACATTGCACATATTTTTATACTTTTTCAATGGATTGATCAGTTATGTTACTTTTTTCTCTCTTTTAAAAATACCATTTATTATATGGAATGACTCTTGGGGTCAAGGAGGGACACATGGAATATAATGTTGATATAAGAAATAGAAAATGTCAATAAAAACTTATTTACAAAAATGAAGAACAACCAGGCAAATTTTGCTGGAATGGGTAGTACATAAGGGATAAAGCAAAATAGCTTGGAAAAATAAACTAGAGCTAATCTTTCCCATTGTTCTTATTTCTAACCATAGTCATTGCTTTAGTCAGTGACACCTAGTAATACCAATATTATTTCCCCAAATGTTGCCTATGGGAGGAGTAGAATCCACAACTTCTACAGTTTTCCATGGTTCTGGAAAATAATTGTAATCATCATTCCATCAAATTCCTAACATCTCCATCTCATGAGGAGATGGGTAAAAGTCAATCAAGGAAAGACTAATCAGGGTGATATAATGGGAACTCTGTGTATCCTGAGACTTTTACAGTAGCAGTGAAAACCTGGCAAGAACCCTGAAATGTAGGCCAGTGGAAAACACCCAAGCTATTGTGAGGAAAGTACTTCTCTGAATCCAAAATATAGATGAGATGACATAAGGTTGTAAATTGACCTTATTCAAAACTTATATGATCAGCTTGAAAAACAGTAAAGTGGCTAGTGCTTCTTGACGTTCCAATTCTACAAGTATATTATTCTACATTGGAACAAATTAAAAATACTGGAGTTCTACCTATTGGGAATGCTTTAATGCAGATGTTACTGACTACTAAAGTGGACAAGCCAGAAATACATGTGAAATGGCCTGAAGCTATCAATAATTATACTATATTCCAGAAAGGTATCATTATAAAATCAGAAACAGATCCTATTAGTTATAGGCAAAGGCTTTATGCCATTAGTTAATAGCATCCTCCAAGTATAGTCATACAACAATACATTATCGATCTGTGAAAGCAATCATTAAAAACACACACAGAACATTCTTAAATTTAGATTAAACATAATAATAGTTGGAATCAAGTAGCTACTAAAAAGTGAAGAGGGAAAAGTTGAAGAAAATAAGAATGAAGAATTTTACTTACAGTAACCTTTAAAAATTATTCCTACTAAGAAATAGGTGACAAAAACAGCCCTGATACCTCAACTAATTTTGGAAAGGAGATATGAACTTCAAATAGAACTGCAAAAAGATTTCTATCAAGTTTGATGGCATACTAGAAGTTCTGAAATCAAAACTGAATGAATAGAAGCAATAAACATCCACACAATTCTAGTTGTATGTACTAACAAAAACCTTATTTTATCTACAAGATAATGGAAGTCATGCAAAATTTTGCACTTCCTTGACAAAAAGGAGAAAACAAATTAATAGACATACTTAGACCACATAGTATACATATCAAAAACCTACAGAAATGCTTTGGGGACAAACATATATCACTTCACCAAGCAACAGATAAAGCTAGTTTATTACAGGTAAAGACAATTGTGTTTGGCCCAAAAGTAGTTTACCTCTGAAAGAAGCTGCTGAAATGGTTAATACTCAAGACTAGAATCAAAAGGTCCTACATGGATAATAGTTGCATTAACTCCACCAACAGTATTTTGATAAGAAAGCATTCAGAAAATAGCTGAATCAACTTGAATTTGTTTATAAAATTGGAGGAGTATTTGTGTTGGCAATTCAAGACCAAGTCATTAGTGGCACTGGAAATTACAGAAGGATGACCTTTAAGGGACCCAAGATGAAGGTTTTACAAAAAGTAGAAACTGTACAACACATCCCTAAAGACTGTAAATATTTAACATCTAACAAACACTTCTCAAGACACACCCTGGTGATTAGAATTACACATTAAAAGCTTGTTATCTTCCATGAATGGACAGAAATAAATTTTCATATTGCAATTATAGACCTCAAAATATTCTGGAAAACTGAACCAATAAATGATATTAGAAAGGGACTGTTATTACAGACCAAACTCTGTCTATCCAAAACTTTGATCCATAAAAAGCTAACAAACTTTTTTAAATATGTAAAACCAAAAATCTCTGTTATAGAAAGCTGGTTTTCATATATATAGAGAGATGCACTCGTATGTATGTATGTATGTGTGTACGTGTATATTCAACAGGGTACTTTCAAAGTTTCAAAGTTATCTATTTCTCTCTTTGTTTTCTATTCTTTGCATTAAAAATTGCTTCAATAACTCTCATTTCTCTGTCTCTCCTTCTTTCCTCTCCCTCTCCCTCTCCCTCCCTTTCTCTCTCTCTCTCTCTCTCTCTCTCTCTCTCTCTCTCTCTCTCT
>JAJPUD010000067.1:331902-349876 GCA_023553655.1 Myrmecobius fasciatus
TCTCTCTCTCTCTCTCTCTCTCTCTCTCTCTCTCTCTCTCTCTCTGCCTTTCTCTGCTATCTGTCTGTCTGTCTGTCTGTCTGTCTCTGTCTCCATCTCTCTGTCAATCTGTCCCTTTCTCTGTCTGTCTCTGGCAATAACACTATTGGGCTCTCTTCTCTTCTCCTTCTATACTATTTTACTAGTTGATCTCATCAGTTCCCATGGATTCAGTTATCATCTCTACATCAAAGATTCTCAGATCACCTTATCCATTTATAAGCACTAAGGATCTGTTACTTCTCCTTCTGCCTATTTGACATCCCATAAATAACTTAAACTCAACATGTCCAAAACTTAACTCCTGATCTTTTATCCAAACCCTCCCCTCTTCTAAACTTTTCTGTTACCACTTAGGATACCACCATCTTCCTAGTCACCCAGGCTCACATCCTAAGTATCATCATTAACTCCTCACTATTAGGTGGCTCTGTGGATAGACCTCCGGACTTGGAATCAGAAAAACCTGAGTTCATAATGCAACCTCATATTACCTACATAACTCTAGGAAGTCACCCCCTAGGATTTTTGTAAGGATCAAATGTCATCATATTTATAATGCATTTAGTACAGTGCTGGGCACATAAATATTTTTTTCCTCTTTCCCACTTTCTCTTCTCACCCCTCATATCCAATCTGTTCCCAAATTCTGTCAAATTTAATTCATAATGTTTTGTTTTGTTTTGTTTTTTATATCCCTTTATCTCCTCCAATACTGCCCCCACTCTGGTTCAGTCCATCTTCTTCTTATGTCTGGACTATTGCCATAGCCTTATGGGTCTCAAGTCTCTGCCCATTCCAGATCATTCTCCATTCCACTATCAAGGTGATCTTCCTATGATCCCACCAAGTTATTTCCCCATTCAATAAACTCTTATGACTCTCCATCTCCTCCAAAATCAAATATAAAGCAGTTTGTCAACTCTTTAAAGACTTTCACAAACTGGCCTCTTCCTTTCTTTCCAATCTTTTTACATCTCATTCTCAAGTCCTCTAAGATACAGTGACCCTCATTTTTGTTTCTCCTGCCCCCCCACCTCAGTCACACCACTCCATAAAGCCTTCTGGGATTGTATTCTACTCCCAACCCCCAGGAAACAATAAAGGCCTGATTCTGAATTTGCATTCTAGCCAGTAGGAAAAACAAGATATGTAGGTGGATAATTATCATACAAATTGAAAGATGAAATGGTCAGAGATGTAAAGAAGGTGTTATTAGAAATTTGAAGGGAGAGATTTTCCAGGAAAGGCTTTAAAGTAGGGCGATACCCGAGTTGAACTATGACAGAAGAGAAGGCTTTCCATCTAATAGTGGCCATCTCAAAGAGGGAAGAGAAGATAAAAAAAATTACATGATAACTTCATTGTATATTTAAAAGGAATTTGCAGTTTCATGTTCAATCTTTTTTTTTAATTAGACTGTTATGGAAATGCTTGTTTATTCCATGAATTATAAATTAAATAAATGAATGGATGAATGAATAGCTAAACAAATAAAGACAGCTAGTGAGGACTGGCAGTAATAGAGCAGGGAAGACATTCCATATGGCCAATGAAAAAAGCAAACTGTGAGCAGTTAGATGGCACAGTGGATAGAACACTGGTCCTGAAGTCAAGAGGGTCTGAGTTCAAATCCACTTCAGACACTTGAAGTTTTACCAGCTGTGTGACCCTGGGCAAGTCACTTAACCTGGATTGCCTTGACAAGACAAAAAAGGAAAAGAAAAGAAAATGAAATGAAATGAAAAAAGCAAAATAACTGGAGATGAGGAGACTGTAGCTAAAAATTATCAAATTCAATTCTCTTCAGGGTATGTTGCCTTGTGACACCCAAAGTAAGGGAGGAATTAAGGGGAAGAACAACTCTACAATTGTTCATCCAACTGATAAGATGCTAGAATGAGTTTAGTGTATCATGGAGGACATTGGATTTGCAAAGAGAACACTTGGATTTGAGTCTCTGCTCTCTTCCTTGCTAACTCTGGGCATGCTACTTTGACTGCCCCATCTTCCTCACCTGTCAAACAAAGGTGTTGGGCTGGCTGGTTTCTTTAACCCTGTTTTCATTCACTTGACTATTCATATGCACAAAAGATTCAGTGATGGGGTCTTGATGATGATCAGTTATAATCCTATCATCCATCACAAATCCCTTCCCCACCTTAAAATGTATTCTATGGCCCACTCAATTTTGGATTCATACTAATTAAAGTTCAATGTAACAGAGTAGATGTGATTATATTTACCTAATCTGGATCAAGCCCCTAGTCAGTTTTCAGAGAGCTTCCAAAAATAATCAAAATTCAGCCTGGATCTTACTAATCTACTAAGCAGAAAACATAATTTAAAATAATAAAATATTTAATCATTATAGAACTGCAAATTAAAGCAACAGAAACACATTTTAATACCTATTCCTGAAAGAGCATCACATCTTCCCTTTGCTGATAAAATGAGATATTTGTAAAGCATTTAACAAAGTCCCTGGAACATAGGCATTTTAAAATGTTTGTTCCTTCCCTTCTTCTTATATCTACCAGATTTTCCTAGGAATATAACTTCTTGAAGATTATGAATTAAGGAAGGAAGGCATAACACTGATTTGGAGTAATCTAACCCACACAGTGTCTATATTGTCCACATTGTCATTCATATCATCAGCCAGTCTCTTAAACTCCACCAAAATTTGCCTGACTTCTCTACTTACACTTTGGGATTTCTAGAATATCTAAACTTCTTGGTTTTTGGACCCTGTGATTGGAGTTGGTTTCTCTTTTCCTGTAAGTCCTTCTCCCATCATCTTCTTCCAATGATCAAATTATCATTTACCACAATTGCATGATCTCATGGAGAATGGAGTCTTTGGATTGCTGTTTAGACCCAGGAATTCTGAGAAAATTAATCCAGTCCCAAAAGATATGATTACCTTATCCTGTGAATCATGTCCAATTTTTAATTAGAGCTGAATTATTATCTTATTATTATTATAACAATATCATTATAATAATGAATTATTGTCTTGAATTGATCATCTTTTTACCATTTTGTTTACATAGACCCTTTTGTTGCACATGTATATGAACTTGTCTAGTGCATCTACAACATAATATTGAGAAACTTCAATGTACTCTTCATAGAGTCTACTTAAATATATCCAGTCCTCCATGACTCTGCAATCTGATGAATCACTTTAGTGTATCTGGGTGTAAATGAACCTGTTTAGTGTATTTATAACATAATATTGAGAAACTTTAGTGTGCTGTCTAGTATATCTAGTTTAAATACCCAGTTCTCCATGACTCTACCATCTGATGAGTCACTTGAGTATATCTGGGTGTATATGAACCTGTCTAGTGCATTTATAACATAATATTGAGAAACTTTAATGTGCTGTCTAATATGACTAGCTTAAATACCCAGTCCTCCATGATTCTACAATCTAATGAGTCACTTTAGCATATCTGGGTGGGACAACTGTATAGGAACCTAAAAGCTAGATTTAGAGCTAGAAGGGAACATAAAAGCCAGCTCCAGGAGGCAACTAGGTGGTGCAGTGGATAGAGCATCAGCCGTGAAGTTAGGAGGACCTGAGTTCAAATCTGGTCTCAGATACTAGCTGTGTGACCCTGGACAAGTCACTTAATCTCAATTGCCTCAGCAAAAAGAAAAATAAATAAATAGAAGTCAGCTCCAATTCTCTCATTTTATTTTAGTTTAGCGAGGATATAGCAATTAAAATACAGATAATTGTAAACTGAGCTAAAATCTGCATTGATCAAGGAGTTTCTCACAACCATGATTCTCCTCCAAGATTGTCTGTTAAAGTCCCATTCAAGCAGGTCCTTTGTCTTTTCTAAACATGGGAGCTCTCCCAGCACTTGGAATAGTGCTTTATTCACAGGAAGGGTTTAATAAATGTAGGTTGAGTTGAATTTCAAAAGTTTTCTATCTTATCTCTTCAATCAGACTGTGTTTGAAGACAGGGGTCATCTATTATCCCCCCAACTCATGCCTTGCACGTAGGAAATGTTCAATGCATGTTTTGTCTTTCATTGAAGGCACCACAAATGTTCAACCAACATATTGATAGCTGTTATACCAGTGGTCAAAACGATCTTTCCCCCTTGAAGTGATGGCCCTGTCAGTTGAAGGGAGGAAAATTCAAGGACAACCCCTCACTCTTTGGCATTTTTCTCTCCCACCTTTAGCACAGGAAGGGATGTCACATGAAAAATAACCCCAGTGAAGAACCAGGTTCTTCAAAGGGCAAGGAGCCCCATATTGAATGCCCCTTACCCTCAAATTTCTCATTATTTTTCTTTCTTTCTCTCCCTTTCTACTCCCAGCCCCCAAATCTGTTTTGAATCTCCACATACTACATCCTAGAACTAGATGCAACATGGTTTGCCTTAAGCTGTTTATTGACAGCAAAACTCAAAGTTCAGGTAAAGAACTTCTATAGTATCCCTATCATCTCGCAACATGTCAGTACAGCAATGGGCTGGCTCTGGTCTACCTTGCAAATAATAACCTATTTAGACTGAGGAAAGGAATGAATCAGGGCTCCTTCAGGGCAATTTCAGAGCCCGGCACATCTGCCAGCTGGGCAGCCCATTTCAAATAACCAATTAGTGTGAGCCCCACAAAAATGATCTGAGCTAGTCCCAGCACCTGCCCCCACAGGAGCCAGAAAGGTAAACTAGTCTACATGGCAAGTGAGGCTGTTTTCCTGCGGCAGCTTTGTTCTCCTTTAAGAAATGCACTTTTGTTTCTCCCCTCCCAAAACTTGGCTTTGCTTGACTTGCCAGATGAAAATGATTTGGAATTATAGAAACCAACTGCAGAGGGGAGAGTGAATCCACTTTAGTGCCTGTGAGGGAATAGGATGGTAGTGGGAGAGAGAGAAAGAGAGGGTGCTTGGTGGATGGGGTTTTGCTCCCTTTTTTGAAGCAGATCACTCAGCCTACTTGACATGCAAAATAGACTTTTGTTCTGGGATAAGTCATCATTTCCCAGGAGCACAGGTATTAGGTGTAGAAAAGAGCAATACTGAAGCCTGCTCTATGATTCACTGCACCTTACTAAATCTCTCTTTCTTTTCCTAGCTAAGATAGAGAAATCTGAGCATGAGACACAGCACAGCTCCTGGGACAGCTCCATTGTCTGAGGTGCGGTATAATTTTTTTTAAATGTAGTTGAGTGATTGTGGGTGAGTTACTGAATCATCATGAATCACTCACTCCCTGAAAAAGAAGCATTGTGACCCCAGGAGACAAGAAAAGCCTAGAATTTATTATTCTGATTCTGCCTCCAAGCAATACTATGGACCCATAACATAGGCCATACACAGTTCTCCCTGTGCCATCTTGAAATATGGGGAGACTACAATGCATTCTGAGGAGTACTGGAAATTTGTAGGAAAACATATTAAAAGATTTTATTCATTTTCTTTTCTTACAAATAACCCTGAGGTTATTTTTATTTTACCCACCACCTTGTTTAGAGGGCTGGCCCTAGATTCAGAAAAATTTGAATTTAAGTCTATCTCTGGTATATTCTATGTGTAACCATGAACAAATTACTCAGTGGCTCTGTGATCTAGAGAACTCTCAGAGACTCTAATTCAAAATGGAGCTGCCAGTCTGTATCTACCTCCTTTCAAAGTTCAACAGAAGTGCCATTTCCTTTAAAAAAAGATTCCTATTTCCCAATTATTAATGCATCCTTCCTCTCAAAACACTAAAAAAAATAATAATAATTGTATTTTAAAAAATCCTGCTTTTATTTGCCTGTTACTTCCCTTATAAAATGTAAACTCACTGAAGATAAGGACTCTCAAATACTTTTTGTATTTGCATGGCACCTAGCACAGTGCCAGGAACATAGTAGACATTTAATAAATACCTGTTGATTGATTTGTTGACTGATCCACAATGGGAGTTTCCACACTACAATTTCTCTACACTAAGGAAATCATAGATTTAGGCAAAAATTTCTAATTTTTCACGTTTTTTTCACATTTTGTTTATGCTTATATTCATCTACACCTTTATTTCAGCTCTTTAAAGACTTATGTTTTCATCAGTATAGGGATTCTCTACACACACACACACACACAACCAACCTAGTGAAGAGTCTGCAGCACAGTCCATTGGAAGGAATGAGGTGATTTATGTTCAAATCTTGGCTTTGCTATTAAATTACTATGAGATTTTGGAAAAATCACTAGACTTCTCTGGCCCTCTGTTTCTTCATCTATAAAATAAAGGACAAGCTGGCCCTTAAACTCTCTTCCAACTTTAAGTGACCCTATGATCATCAAACTTAGCTAGACTTGTCCCCAGATGCCAGACATACAACCCATCACCAGGTCCAAAATGGAAACCTTTATAGTGGTTTTAGTGGGTTCCTATTGACTTTGTCTAGAGTAAAATAAAAACCATCCAGCCCCATATTTAAGGCTCTCCACAATTTGGATCCAACCTACATTTTTATACTTATTTTATTTTATTTCTCTTAAAGAATTCTGCATTTCAGCCAAACCAGACTACTAGTTACTACCCAAATATGTCCATCTAATTCCTACCTCTATGCATGGCAACAATCTGTCCCCATGCAAGAAGCATATTCTGTTCTGATTGCTATGTCTTAGAATCCTTATCTTATTTCAAGGTAGAGACAGTGGTAAAAGTGAACAGAGAGTGGATCTTAGAAATAGGAAAATCTGGCTTTAAGTAACCTTTTCTGAAACTTGGTAACTCTGTGATCTTGGACAACTAGGTGGTGCCATAGTGCACAGAAGACTGCTTGGAATCAGTAAAAGCAGAGTTCAAATTTGACCTTGAAAATTATTTGTGTAACCTTGATCAAGCTACATAATCTGTTTGTCTCAGTTTGCTCAACTGTAAAATGGGAATAATAACAGACCTATCTCCCTGTGTCACAAGGTTTAAATAAGATATTTATAAAGTACATAGCATAGTATCTGGAAAATAATAGGTGTTATATAAAAACTGAATAGTACTTTTATTTGACTTCTAGACAATACTCCATGACTATAATTTATAAAGAAAATGCTGATCTAAAGCCATAGAGAGAGTGTCCTCATTTGCAAGCCTTTTATAAAATAATAAATCACAAAAACAGGCCTGACCCTACTTCTACACATGCTATATTCCACTAGGAGAGGGTAAACTGCTTAAGGGAAGGGCCTTTTTTGTGTTTGTTCAATAATTTCAGTCATATCTGAACCTATTTGTTTTTTTTTTTTTTTGGCAAAGATTTTAGAGTTGTTTTCCATTTCCATTTCTTTCTCTAATTCACTTTACAAATGAAGAAATTGAGGTAAATGCGACGTGCTCAAGTCACACTGTGTCTGAGGCCAGATTTGAACTCGGAAAGATGAGGGTTCCTGGCTCCAGGCCCAGCACTTGTAAGCACTTAATAAATGTATGTTGATTTTGCTATGCAATTAGGAGGCAGAGCAGTCTGTCAGCTGCCAGATGTTCCTCAGTCAGTTATGGTTAGATCTAATTGTTTGAAAATGTGCTTTCTTCTTAAAGCTTTCTCCAGTCCTCTGTTAGTAATTGGCTCATGTTTGCTTACTCTACGGGAGCTGTTTGAGCATTCTGCACTGGTCCATTATATACCCAGCCAGGTCTGGGCAAAGGTTTCCTTCAGTCATGATACTCCTGTTTTGCACCAAGACCTTGTGATTGTGAATCACTTTTTGTGATACACAGGGGTACAAGAGGCTGCCAAAAAGCTAGCTGGAAAATAGTGCTAAAGATTATAAAGTCCTGGGTGAAGGAAAATCTAGGGGCTCAAAGGACATCAGAGTTATCCATCAAAGGTCAGGGCTTCTGAATAGAAGGGCAGATTTGGAAAATGATCAGCAGGTTAAGATAATGTAGGAGAATTGGATTTGTGTTTTTAGATTATAACTTAAAATGTAAGAATAAGAGGATCCTGTGGTGAGGTTGAATGCTCCCAATAAAAGTTGATTGCAATGTATCTACAGTATAAAATTCATTCAGAAGGAAAGAGAAGTCCTTAAGACTGACATCCTTAAAATGCAAAAAGAAACAATTTCAATGAGGAAAATAAAGGGATATGGACAAAGAAATAGATAAGGATGCACAAGGAGCTCAGGGACTGCCTTAGATTTTTAAAAACACATGTACAGAAGACAAAAGAAAAAGCAAGTAAAGAAATAAACACAAAAGTGTGGCACAATCTGGTTGGACACTGTATCCACGTCTGGAAGTCTTTCAATGTTGATTTCCTTTATCTTATTGTAGACTGCACACCAATCGCTCTCCAGACTTTTCCCAAGACTTCTCTTCTTTTTGTGTTGACTTCAATTATTAGAATGTAAGCTCTTTGAAGGCAGGACTGTCATGTTTGCTTGTATTTCTATGTAAATCCAGGCATATGATAAAGATTTAAGAAATGTTCTATGCCTCTTTATATATTGATCAATTGATCTGTAGGCTTGTGTTGCCCTGCACTAATTCATACAAATTTTCTCAAGTTTCTCTGAATTCCTTTATTTGTCATTTTCTTATGGATATTCCACTATAATGAAATTCATATTCACTACAAATTTGTTCAATTATCCTTTCGATATATGGGCATTTCTTTTCCTTGCAGTTCTTTTGCTACTAAAAAAAATTCTGTTATGAAAATTTTTATATAAATGGGGTTTGGCCTGGAATTTGATGCTTTATTGGTATAATTTGTCATTCTTTTCAAGAATTCTTTATGGCTTCTATTTTTTTTTATTAATTAGACAACATGATGGCAAAGAAAAGCAGAAGTTTATCACCATTTCCAGTTCTTCTGATAAAAATGACAGACTATTATGCTACTGATTCATATCTAATATACTCCAAGGAGATAGCAAACAGCAGGATGTAACCCACAATAAAATAATTTTGAATGTATGCAGCATCCCACCTCCCAAATAAACTAGTATAAGAGTGTGGTAATAACCTGAGAATATGCATGCCCAAATAATTGCTAAGCACGTAGATGTTTTAACCTGAGGTAAGATTAATATCTTATATAGGTGACCAATAGCCTTGAGTATCTTGAATAATCTGACTGAAGTGCTAGATTTCTCTGATATGCTTAAGTTATTGAACATGTCACACATACACATAAAGAGCTTTTATTAATGTGGATTATATCCACTCATATAGAAATTAAAATAACTTAGCAGTATCATGAAAAGTTTTTACCTCATGGAATCTTGGGAAATACTCCATGGGAAATAATTGGGCAGTATTCAGGAAAGAATACTCAGGGGTTCCCAGATTACATTGAGAACTACTGAATTAGAGAATTACAAGGAGTGAGGGAAAGAAAAATGGGTTGAGAGCTTTGAGCAAGTTGGGTGCCTGAGAGGTGGAATTGAAGTATTGAAGAATTAGGAAAAATCCCTGAGGTTACCTAAATCCCATGTTAACTATGAAACTACAAAATCTATAAAAATGGTCATCCAATCCCTTGAAGACTTACAATGATAGGGAACTCATTAACTAACTAGGTCATACATTACATTTTTGGATACTTCTTACCATTCTAAGTCCAAGAACATCAAATGTCCCTAGTCTTCTACATGACAGTTCTTCAAATATACATCCATTTGTCCTAATTTGTTCCAAATCTATGATCCTAGGAGCTTAACTTTCAAGTTCTCCATGTCTTCTCCAGGTTAGATGAGCATTCCACATTCCTGCAACTCAACAGTTTTGAGCTTTCCTATCTTGATCATTATATCCAGCATGTCAATGCCCTTTCCAATATGGGACAGCCCGAACTGAACATAATAGCTCCAATGTAACATGCACAGAGTTGAAGACAGAACTGCTTTTGATCAGTCAATAAGACAGTGTTTTCCTGCTGGAGCATTGGCTTACATCAGGGGACAGATTAAGAACAGGGGTAATCTGTGGTGGGTGCTAAGGATCTGCAACTGGGAGCAGAAGTTAACTAAAAAGGGAAATGCACTCTACATTCCAGACAAATTGAACTACTAGTTATTCCCTGAAGTTATCACTCCATTGATGCCTTCAAATAGGCCTTCCCCCATTGCCTGTACCAAAACAGTCAGTCTGTCTTCACCTCCATATACCTACCTCTTAAATTCTGTGACTTTGTACAGGTTCAGCTCAGGTGCCATGGACTATGAGAAGCCTTCCTTAATTATCTCCCCTTACTTAATTGTTCTGTCTCTCAAATAATGCTATAGTGAATACCTCTGAATGTGTAGCACTTGTGCCCCTGTCTTATACATGGGGTCCTTTAAATACTGTTCTGAGTTTGCGACACATTCTGGGTGTGGCAACATCCACTCAAAACCATTAATCACAAATCCTAATTGATGTGTCTTTTTTAGCAGTCAGAAGTCATGTTAGTTCAAAACAAAAAAAAAAAATTATAGTAAGATAATTGACAGCAAGGTGCATCATATACCCAGGGTCCTGATTTTCTAACAATGAACACACTTTTAGTGGAAAAGATCCACATGTGATAAGGAAAGAGTATTATTCCTTCCATTGTTTGTTCTTCATTCTTGAGGAAGACTAAGACACTAGGGAGATGGTGTCACAAATTACAATTGAATTGCATTTAAGTGTGGAAAGGCTGTGAAAAGTCACCAGTCTCACTCTCAACTCTGAAGCTATCTGGGTCCAATGGCAAGATATAGATCAGGATGACTGGAGATAGCTGCCCTTCCCTCTTCCCATACCCCATCATGGAAGACCATACACATAAGGCAACTCAACCCTGTATGTGGCCAGGTCAATTCATAATGTTGACACTTCAGAATTGATATCATCAGATGAGTTGCTTTTTGCACTGATCTGAGGGGTTGTACTATTGATTTCTCCATCAGGCATCTCCCTTGGGTATTTATGCTGCTACCATCCTCCACCACTTGCTAGTTTTGGGTTACTATTCAGCCTCCTCTTTAGAGGAAGTAGTCTGCCAGCTTTTGTTTGACATTCTCAGGGTCTATCTTTAACTCTTCTGTGATGAAAACCCCAGCCAGATGCACCTAGCTAGCTGGTTAGCTAAGGAAACACTTCAGAGTTTTTAAGTATGTCTTTTGAACTGGTTTGACTCCTGCTGGTTTGGGATTCCTGATCCCAGCTTCCTATATGATTTGGGGTTAGAAAATTCCTTTGAAATCTAATCATAACCCTGGTTGTTTATTCTGTGTCACTTCAAAATAGCCCAAAGTTTCCATTTAAGAAACACATAATGGAACATGTGAAGCTGGGATGATAAGGTTCTTTTTAACTTCCATAATGCCCATCTTTACTATAGAAACAAATGAAAAAAGACCAAAAATAATCAGAAGAAACCAGTAGCTCTGTCAATTTCAACATCATTTACCTTGTCCTACAGTCCTGCTTTCTTCTGCATTCTGGGAGTAAAATGGCTGGAATCCCTCCATACAAATGAGGCTTTTCTTGCTATCAAGAACCTTTTTAGAGTGCAGTTCCGATAACTAAGCTATAGGTCTGATAATGGTATCTGAGACAAAGTGCATGAACACTTTAGGAATATAAATATCATTCTCCTTCTTATTCCTGCCCTGTTACTCATTTCTATTTTCTTTCCCTGTTGAATCTAATAAATTCCTATATCAAACTGTTTGTGTATGCATCTCTTTGCTTCTGTTCATTTCTCTTTTGTCCCATTCAGATAAGAGTAAGGCTCATCTAATATCTATTCTCCTCACTGCTTCCTTGATGTTTGTATACTCTTATTCTCAGTTATGGGAGCATCAAGGTGGCACAGTCAATAGAGCACAGAACCTGTTGTCAGAAGACTCATCTTCCCGAATTCAAATCTGACCTGAGATATTAGCTGTGTGAAAGTGGGCAACTCGCTTCCCGCTGTTGCCTCAGTTTCCTCATCTGTAAAATGAATTAGAGAAGAAAATGACAAACCTCTCCAGGATCTTTGCCAAGGAAACCCCAAATGCGGTCATAGATATTTGGACATGACTGAAAAATAGCTGAACAGCAACAATTCTCAGTTATGAGAAATAGCAAGTTCCAGTTTTTTTTTCCTAATTTTTTCATTAATGTATTCCTTCTACTTTCCATTCTTAAACCTCTCAGAAGAGCAGCAATCTATCCCAGGTGCTGTTGTTTTGTTTTCCAGCACTTAGTACAGTGCCTAGAACATAATAGATGCTTAATAAATAATTTTGACTTTACTTGATTTCTTATTTAACTCCTTCAATATTCTTTAAAGACATTAAAGTTCTAAAGGGACTTCCCTATTAGAATATTAGAGACAGCTAGATGGCACAATGACCACACACCAACCCTGGAGTCAGGAGAACCTGAATTCAAATTTGGCCTCTGATACTTACTAGCTATATGACTCTGGGCAAGAGATTTAACCTCCTTTTGCCTCCACCCCCCCCCAAACAAACAAAAAATATTAATACTTGCTCAGTTATATTTATTTTTCAAAGTGTTTTTTAATTTAAAGTTCCTACTCTGTTCCAATCTTTTCCTCCAAAATACTGGGAAATTTCTTCCACTAAAGTATATTTTTCCTCTAATAGGTTAGAATCAGATTTGCAGGGTAAATTATTAATGCAGAGTAAATTATTATTAAACATGTCTTTTGCCTTTTAGAATATTGAATTTCAGGATATCCTTTTATTTATAGTAGAAGCTAGCAGGTCTTCTTAATCCTGAATGTGTTATTTTAGTACTTGAACTCCTTTCTAGATGTTTGCAGTAATTTTTTTCTTTGATATGGAAATTCTAGATTTTGCCTAGGAGTTTCTGGGACTTTTGCTTTGGAGTTTCTTTTGGGAAGTTATCAGTGGAAGATAGTGCTGATATCTTTTCTTTCCTCCTGGTTCTAATTAATCTGGACAGTTTTCATTGACGATTTCTTGAAATATAATAAATATCCAGGCTTTTTATAAATTAAGGTTTTCTGGCAGTCCAAGAGTTCTAAAATCATCTCTCCTTTATTTGTCTTCCTTTTTTTTTATTAAAGCTTTTTATTTGCATAACATATGTATGAGTAGTTCCTCAACATTGATCTTTACAAAGTTTTCCATTACAAATTATCCCCCTAGTCCCTCCCCTAGATGGCAGGAAGTCCACTACATGTTAATTATATCAAGATACTTGACAAGTTGAATATACGTATACATATTTTCATACTTATCTTCCTATGCAAGAACAATCGTATCTACATGAACAAAAACTATCTGAGAAAGGAAACCCAATGCAAGCAAACATCGATAGAGATCATGGAAATGATATGTTGTGGTCCACATTTTATAACCGTCTCTCTGGATGTATATGGCTTTCTTCACTGAACATTGGAACTGGTTTGAGACATTTCATTGTTGCAGAGAGCCATGATTTGTCTTCCTTTTCAAATGTTTCTATGTGTAATATCTTACATTTTATTCTCTTTAAAAAAACTTTTCATGTTGTTCTAAAATTTCTTGCTGTCTCATAATTTCTTTGGTATGTTCTAGTTTTAAAAGTCCCATTATTTGGATATGGTTTGTCATTTTATCTTTTAAACTATTTATTCTCTTTCCAATTCTTTCTTTCAAAGATTTATTTCATTTTTTAAACACTTGCTTCATTTCTTCTGGGTATTCATGTATTCCTTGTGGAAAATCTATTTTTTTCTTTAAGTTACTACTTGCATTTGCTATGGAATTACTTGTTCCTTCTTTTTGGATCTCTACAGACCTACATTTTTATTTTATTTATTTATTTATTTTTTTACTGATTGGTATCTTCTTTACTTTATTCCTGATTTCAGCTTTAGTACCTGAATTGGGGCATCATGCTGAGGCCAAGCTTCATCTTTGCTGCGCTCCTAATTTTGTAGATCCATGCCATTTCTCATAAATTCAAGAAGTTAGACTTTTATCTTTTTTGTATTTTTATACAAAGATTATTTTCTCTATTTGCCTTCTTTTTCTTCTTATGGCAGCTGCATTGATGTTATTTGTAAAATACCTTTTAAACTTTATATTCTGATTTCTTCTATCCTATATTTGGTTATGAATTTTCACCCTTTCTCTAGGTGTGAAACATAAAACCTTATTTTTGCTTCTACTTTTTAATAGTATGACATTATATTTGGATAGTTCATAGACTCATGGGATAATCTATCTAGAGATAGAGAAGGCCATCTCATCTAATATCTCCATTTTATGGATGAGAAATTTAGGATCTAGAAAGATTATATGACTTGTTCAAGACAACCACACAGAAAATAAGTATAAGGAATGGATTTGAACTCAGGTTCTCTGATTTCAGAGCCGGTAAATGATCTTTCACATTGCTTTCCATTTAGCAAGTTTTGCTATTTCAAACTATTTTCCCTCAGAGTACTTTCTACTTTTCTCAGTGATTCTTGCAAAGTAAAGCATTCATTCCCAGGAGTTTGTGTTCCTGAGTTCATAAGCCACTAGACTACTTTGTGTGTTTGTTTCTAGGTCTTACTTATCTAATCTATTCCACTAATTTGCTTTTCTACTTTTCGATAAGTTTCAGATCTGCTATATTACATAGTTTGAGAGGTGGTCATAACCAGGCCTTCATATTACCTCCCCCCCCATTATGACCCTGATATTCTTGACCATTTATTCCTTTGATCCTGCCAACTTTATTATTACTTTAATTTACTAATTATTCATTAATGTACTATTTTATACTAATTATACCATATACACGAGTAAATTATATTAATTTATTATTCATTAATTTACTAATTAATTATTAATAATGCTCTAATTTCATTAAGTATTGTTAATAATTTGATCAGCATACATGGAATATCTAAGAGGAAAATGAGTAGTATTGTCATTTTTTCAATGTCAGAATGATCAATCTCTTTCTTTAAAAAAAATTCTTCATTTGATCCTGCCATCCCCTCGTAATTATTCTTTATCTCTCTTACTTTCCATTGTCAAATTTTAGAATTACATTCAACAATGGTCTCTGTTTGCTCATCCCCCACTAATTCCTCTCTCAGTCCCTTTCCATCTGGCTTATGATCTCATTGATACACTAAAACTCTCTTTTCTCAGTTAACTAATCATTTTTTACTTGGAATATCTGATGACCTTTTTTGTCTTTTTTTTTTTAATCTTTCTGCAGCTTTTACACTAATGAGCATCTTCCTCCTAAAGACTTTCTCTCCCTTGCCTTAGTAAAAAAAAATTTCTCCTGGATCTCTTCCTATCTGTGTAATCAGTCTTCTTGGATCCATTTCCCATGTCAAAGCTCAGTCCTTGCCCCTTTTTTCTCTCTACATTCCTTCAGTGAATGCATCTGCTTCCAAGGGTTCAATTACCTCTATTTCCGGAGGACTCAAAAATCTACATATGCTCCCTCAGGCCTTCCTCTGTGATGTGTTTCTCTAGACATACATCACAAACTTCCTACTAAACATCTCCATCTGAGTCTAGTTGGCTTCCAAAGTCCAAAATGGAATTAATCTTTTCCCTTCCTAACTTGTAATCCCTCTTTTCAAACTTTTCTATTTGTCATACTCTCAGTCACCCAAGTTTATAACTTCAGAGTAAGCGTTGACTTTTCTCTGTCCTTGGCCACCCTCATATCCAACCAGTTGCCAGGTTCTCTAGATTCTACCACCATATTTGTCACCTGTCTCCTTCCAACTCACAGTATGTATCATCCTATTTCATGATCTCTCATCTTGACTCCCATAATCAGTCTCCCTAACTCTAATTCCTCTTTTATCTAATCCATCTTCCATACAACTACAAAAATGATTTTGCTAAGATAGAAGTTGAACCAAATTAGTCACCCTGCTTAAAAACCATTTAGTGGATCACTGCTGCTTCAGTGATAAAATACAAACTCATTGTTAAGGCCTGGCATTTAAGGAAGGCCTTCATGATCTGTCTCCACCCTATCTTTCCTGCTTTATTGCATATCACTCTCCTTTTCAGTTACAGCAAACTGATGCAGTAGCTTTTCCCCAAATTCAAAATTCTATTTCCTAACACTAGATCTTACCCCATCCCACACTCCAATCTATGCCAGGAATATATTTATTTTTCAGCTATGTCTTTCAAAATATTTATTTTTCTTCAAAGCTAAATGTGGGTACTACCTCTGTCATAAATTCTTTCCTCATCCCCTTTCTCCAATTGTCTTATTCACTCTTCTATTGGTCATTTACAGTGGTGTTTGAGACCCCATTTGGAGTTTTCTTGGCAAGATAGCGAAGTGGTTTGCTACTTCCTTCTTCAACTCACTTTTACAAATGATAAAACAAAGGCAAAAAGGTTAAATGACTTGCCATGGGTCATACAACTAATGTGTCTGAAGCCATATTTGAAAATAGATCTTCCTAATTCTAGACCTGGAACTCTATCCATTGAACCACTTAGCTGCCCTTGAAGTTGTGTATCTGTGCACTAAACCTGTACATCATCTGTGCACTAAGCCTGTACATCTATGCATTAAACCTGTACATTTGTGCACTAAACCTGTACATAGTAGTAACAATGTTTGTTGAATGTATGCCTTAACTTTTCCTTGTTTTTTTTCCATATAGTTTAGAAGTAGAAATGTTCATGCCTCATTTCTGGCTCTACTCTCCTAAATGGGTCTTTCTCCCTTGGACCAGGTCAACCTGCCAAACTGGAACAAATGGACATTATATAACTAATAGCATTACATTAATTTTAAACTAGCCACATAAAAGAAAATCCATTGGCATACTGGTAACAAAATACCTTGGCCATCGGTTATAAATTACCAAAATTAAATTACTTTCCACTACCCCCACATCTCAGGGGGAAGTAATCACTACCTACTCTGGACTCACAATGCTTGTACCTTTCTTACTGCTTCTTTACATTCTGCCCTGTCTTAGTCAACAAATTTAACATTTACAATGTGCAAAACACTGTGCTAAATGCTAGGGGAGGTCTGAATAAATAAGACATGTTCCTGCCTTCCAGGCACTTACAAAGGCCATTTATGTCTTACTAGACAATAATAATAATTGACATTTATATTGAGCTTTAAAATCCCCAAACTACTTTGCATACATTATCTCATTTGAACGTCGTAACAACCTGGTGAGATAGGTACTGTAGCTATTACTATATGGCACTTTGCTGCCTGGCACAGTGGATAGAGACCTCAACTTGAAGTTAGACTTCTAATTGGAACTAAGGCAAGTGCCTTAAAAAGCTTCATGATGAATCTTTGTGAGCCTCAGTTTCCTCATCTGTAAACTAAAACACCAACTTCAAAAGGTTGTGATGAGGATCAAATGGCATGCTATATATAAAGAAGCTGGTAAACGTCACATGAGCTACACATGAGCTGGTTTTGCTCCCATTTTACAGATGAGGAGACAGGGTCAGAGAGACAAAGTGGTAACACCTACTAAGTGTTGGAGGCAGAATATGAATATAGGGCTTGACTACAGATGCAGCATGCTAGCCATTAACATCATGATCAGGAAGGGTAATATGATCTTTTAGTTATGTTACATGATATAGGGACCATATCTTAACTCCACATAAGCACAAACTTTGTCTATGGCAGGAAGACATTCAGTGAATATTTATAGAAAGAAGGGGAGAAGGGAGAGAGGAAAAAGGAAATAAAGAGAGGGAGGGAAGAAGGAAGGGAGGGAAAAGGAAGGAAGGAAGAAAAAAGGGAGGATGGAAAGAAGAAAAGAAGGATGGATGGAAGGAAAGAGGGGGGATGGAAGGAGAGAAAGGATGAAGGGAAGAAAGGAGGAAATAAGGAAGGAAGAAAAGGAAGAATAAAGGAAGAAAGAGAGCGATGGAGGAAAGGAGGGAGGGAGGGAGGAAGGAAGGAAGGAAGGAAGGAAGGAAGGAAGGAAGGAAGGAAGGAAGGAAGGAAGG
>JAJPUD010000067.1:349886-371240 GCA_023553655.1 Myrmecobius fasciatus
AGGAAGGAAGGAAGGAAGGAAGGAAGGAAGGAAGGAAGGAAGGAAGGGAGAAAAAGAAAGGAAGGAAGGTAGGAAGAGAAGGAAAAAAAAGAAGGAAGGAAGGAAGGAAAAGAATTCAACTATAAATTGTTGGCCCTAAAAGTTTGAGCACTTTTGTACAATAAAAAGAGAGCTAGATTTGACATGAGAGACTTGGGTTTCAATCCCAGACTATTTAGCCTCTTTGAGCTTCAGTTTCTTCGTTTGAAAAATGAGGAAATGCTTATAAATGCTACCTCACAGGATTGTTTACCAAGCAAAATGCTTGGTAAACTCTAAAGCAACATGTAAATGTGAATTGTTGTGGTTGCTTTCTTATTTTTGTTAAGGTGAGAGATTTTATTTTCATTTCCCCTTTAAAAGATTATTTTTGGTTTGTTTGTTTAAAATTGTGAACCAAAGTTCTTATCTAAATGCTACATGAGGCAGCTTATCTTTTGGAATTGTGGGCAGAGGCAATGACCAGCACCAAGTTGTCACTCTGTGTAATTCTGTTGTCTCTTTGTCATCCTCTGCTCTGTGGATCTCATGGACCTGCCTGTCACAAGAAGCTCATTTGAGTCATGAGCCCTCACTTGTCAATGAATTTCATGGTCTTAGCATATAGCACAATTTGTCTCCATGCATTTTGGAAACTCATCTCTGACTTCCTCTCTAAAGTCCTGTCCCAACATAATGGAGAGAAGGAATTCTCTCAGGGTTTAGGAATAGTGTCCGAAGAAACCAGGAGTGTGGTAGCCAGGAAATCTCTCAGTTTGTATGTGTGTGATATATGTGTGTGTGCGTCTAGTCACAATATAGAACCAGTATTGCCTTTGTGAATGGTTTATACCTTGTCAAGACATGTTTTCAGTGTGCTCACCATTCCCTTAAAAAGAAAAGCTTTTTCTTTTACTTTTTAGAAGTCTAAAGATGCTCATATCAGTTTTTAAAAATGTGTTATGTTAGTGTAATGGAATATTACTGTGACTTAAGAAATAATGAATATGAAGAGTTTAAAAAACCTTGGAAGATTAATCTGAACAGATACAGAATTAAGTATGGAAAATAATAAAAAAACACTATGTCCAACTGAAGAATTATAAATGAAAGAAATAAAAAACATGAAACAAAGGTGTGAAATTTTATTGGCTTTAGGAAAGTGCTGAGAAAATGCATTATCCTTTCTTTGCAGAAATGAGAAACCTTGAGTGTGGGATGCTTGCTGCTTTTACTGTCAAACATGGTTGATGATTTTGCCAAACTGCTTATTTTTTCATTTTTCTCTTTCTTTTCTAGTCTTTTTAATGAGAGATAATTTATTAGTCAGGGGAGATAGATTAAGATATAGTCAGAAATGTAAAAAGAGGATGTAAAACAAGATGTAAAATAATACTTTAAAAAGACTACCACAATCTGCATTCTGTTGCAGATGTGTGTTCTCCAAAATGTGATTCATGGACCATTAGTGGTCCAGAAAATGCCTGGTGTGACTCATCCCATTACCACTGAAATTTCTTCGTTATGTGACTCTTGTCTTTCTGGTATATCTTTAGTCTATAAAACATGCTTGGGAGGATTTTAAAGCAAAAAGAACTGAGTCATAGAGTTCAAAAAGACCTTAGAGGTAATATAATCAATCCCTACTTAACATATAATATTTTATTTAATTGAACTGGAAAAAGTATTCATTTTAATTAAATATTTCATTTTCCCAATTATATGTAAAAAATTAACATATTTTTTGAATTTTGAATTCCAAGTTTTCTTTTTTTTCTTCTTCTTCCCCTTCCTTGAGATGATAAGCACTTTTATATAGATTATACATATATAGTCATGCAAAATATATTTCCATATTAGTCATTCTGTTAAAGAAAACATAGACAAAAAAAACACAAAAAAATAAGGAAAGTTAAAAAAGGGTATGTTTTGATCTGCATTCAGACTTCATCAGCTCTTTCTCTGGAAGTAGATAGCATTATTTGTTGTAAGTCATTCAGAATTGTCTTGGATTGTATTGCTGAGAGTATAGTCAAGTCAATCACAGTTTGTACAATATTGCTATCACTGTGTATACTGTTCTGGTTCTGCCCACTTCACCTTGCATCAGTGCATGTAAGTATTCTAGGTTTTTCTGAAAGCATCTTGCTTGCCATTTTTTATAGTACAATAGTTTTCCATCGTAATCAAATATCATAACATGTTTGGCCATTCCTCAATTTATGGACATCCCTTCAATTTCCAGTTATTTTCTACTACAAAATAGCTACTATAAATATTTTTGTGCAAAAAGCTTGTTTGTGGTATTGCCAGATCAAAGAGTATACCCAGTTTTATAATCTTTTTTTTTTCCCTGAGGCAATTGGGGTTAAGTGACTTGCCCAGGGTCACACAGCTGTTACGTGTCTGAGACCAGATTTGAACTCAGGTCCTCCTGACTTCAGGGCTGGTGCTCTATCCACTGCGCCACCTAGCTGCCCCTAGTTTTATAATCTTTTGGGCATAGTTTGAATTATTTTTTTCAATCTGATTTAGAGAATGTTTCATTCTCTCTAATAAGTTGGAGACTAAAGAAAGGTGTTTCTCATTTTTTTCATCTTTTCTTTAAGCAAGGAGGCTATCTTGTATTAAATACAATTTTAATTGTTGAATGCTTTCAGTAGGAAAACATCTTTATATGTTTTGTAAGTCACTGAAAAAATTTGCAATTATTATATGATTATTATTAATGGCTGACACTTATATAGTGCTTTTACATACATTAAGTTATTGGATCTGTACAACATCCCTTTAAAGAAAGAAGACTTTTCTGTGTATAAGCCTTGTAAGTTGCTGAAAAATTTGATACTATTGTTATTATTACTAATAGCTGACATTTAGAGAGAGCTTCTACATATATTATCTAATCTCATTCTTGCAACATCCCTCTGAAGTGGATACAGTTAAAAGATCAGCACATAGAAGAATGTATGCTGGCTCCAAATTCAGAAATTCAGGTCTGGGGTCAAATCTCTCCTCTGACATTTACAATCTGTGTGACCTTGGCAAGTTATTTGAGCCTCAGTTTTTTCATCTGTAAAATGAGGGAGTTAGTCTACATGCCCATTAAGGTACCTTCTAGGTCCTTACCTTTTAATGTCATAGACTTTTTCGGCAGTCTGATTAAACTTATGTACCCTTTCTCAGAATAATGCTCTTTTTAAAAAAATGCATGAAATAAATAAACAGAATTACAAAGGAAATAAAGAAATCAGGATTTCACTCCCCCCCACACACACACACATCTGTTCAAGTATATCCATTAAATCTATGCAAGGATTTCAGGTTAAAAAGTTCTGTTCTATATCTCTGATCCTTGCTCTACCCTCTCATTTTACAGATGAGCAAACTGAGTTCTAAAGAACTGACTTCTCTGAGGTCACCTAGGTAATGTGGCAGAGTCTGAATTTTAATTCATGTCCTCCAACTCCACATCCAGCCTTCTCCATTGTGCTGCAGAACCAGAATTTTGTGGGTACCTCCACAACATCTCATAATTAACTAACTATTCCCTAACCTTTACTTGCCCAGTCTCTTAAAACATTGTTGTTAAGCCTGTCTATGGGCTCTATTCTCTCACTGGCTCCAGTTATCTTGCATTTATTTACCCAAGAGAGAGTAATGAGTAATTAACGTTCATCTTCTAATCACTCATCACAAACACTCCACACAATTAGCAAACAGCCACTAACATTTTTTTAAAATTATGGACAGCATCCTGCCTCTTCTCCCATTGTCACCCCCTCATCCCTGGCTCTTAGACCACAGAAGAAATAGTAAAAATGATAGGGGGAAAAACCCAGGAATGGCAAAGCTCATATATAGTAATTTAAATGAATAAATCTTTAAATAAAAATTATTAAATATAAAATAAACTGTAAAAATATGTGTAATATTATAATGTAATAAAAAGAAATCTTTTCTAAAAACCAGAGAAATAACTTGTGAATAGCATGCACAATTCATGGGAAAAGATGGCAATCTCCTGTGAACAATTGCAGCTCACCTAACTTTGTCATTTCTGGAAAAATGTTAATAAACACCCCTACTTTGCTATTTCAATGTCTATTTTGTCCAAAGCAGTCCAGCTCATTCATTCATTCATCTAGCATTTATTAGCACCCCTTTCTTTAAAGCCTCATTATAGTCAATAGTCAAGAAATATTTATCAAGTGCCCCCTTTGTTCTAGGCACTGTGCATAAAGTCTCTTTGTGAGCCCATTTGGGGTTTTGTGGGCTAGTATCCTGAAGTAGTTTATCATTTCCTTTTCTGGCTCATTTTATAAATGAGGAAACTGAGGCAAATAGGATGAAGTAACTAGGCCAGGGTCACATAGCTAGTAAATGTCTGATTTAAATCTACATTTTCCTGATTCCAAGCTCAGTGCTCTATGCTGTATGGTATCACCTAGCAACCCTTAAAGACCTCCTTGTTTATATCTTTTTAAATGTATGAATTACAATGAAATATATAGGCTGTCTATTTCTCATTCCTTAATCTCACTACATTTCTAATTAAAGAAGGGTTTTCTTGTTCATAAAGCAGAGTAAAATTATGCTTGATAGTTATTTAGAATAGTTATTTTGTGGTTTAAAAAATTTAATATCTTCTGTTTTTAGATCACCTTCATTTATTAATAATTCCCTTCACCCTCTCACAGAATCTACCTTTATTTTTTAAAAAAGGCTAAAAAGGAGATGGGATAATGAAAATTATTAAAATATCTGACATTGTAAAGAGTGTCCCCACACCCTTAATCTTCATCTCCACAAAGAAATAGAAGATGTACCATTATGTATTTCTTCTTTGGGACCAATCTTGGTCAATACAATTTCACAGCATTTACTTTTGATCACTTTGTGGTTGTTTTTCATTCACATAATTAAAGTCATTTTTTATATTATTTTCCTAGTTCTTACTTCATTGTGTCATTTCAGATAAGTCTCCCATCATTAATCATATTCGTTTTATTTTTTCATTGTTAGTGAATTTTTAAGGGTTGTCTTACTCTTCATGATATTTGGGTTTTCTTAGCAAAAATAATGAAGATGTTTGTCATTTCTTTTTCTAGCTCATTGAGGCAAACAGGATTGAGTCATTTGCCCAGGGTCACACAATTAGTAAGTGTCTGAGGACAGATTTGAACTCAGAAGATGAATCTTCCTGACTCCAATCACAGCACTCCATCCACTGTGCCACCTAATTTTTCTTACAGAATAATATTCCATTATATTCATGTACCACAACTTGTTTAGCCATTTCTCAACTGACGAGCATCCACTTTGTCTTCAGTTCTTTGCTCTTACACAACATGCTAATATGTCTTCATGAAGATGGCACCTTTCGTACTATCTTTGGTCTCCTTGGGGTATATGCAGTGAGATCTCTGGGTCAGAGAGTATAGGTATTTTGATCACTTTCTTGGTATGATTCTAAATTGCTATGGTTGGCTTGTATCTTGAAGAAACAATGTTATTCTTGATTGATTGATTGAGAACTTTTCATTTTTAAAATGAAACCAAAGTTGAATATACGTGCATAGGACTTACAAATAAGAAACAATCAATAGGAGTTTATGGGAGCATGAAGCTGGTACCAAAGGAAAGGTATATTATCAGTCCTAACTAAATAAATATTAAAAGGAATAGCTATGGGGAAGAGAGGAGTGAAGAAGAAGAAAGTTTTTCAATCAGCAATAGTGGTCCAGACAGATGGTACTTATTTGTCCTTTATCATCCATTATTCCTTTCACTGCTGTTGCCATGGCTACAGAAATTAACATTTTCTCTATTGGAAGAATAAAATAAACCCACTAAGCATGGAATTGAAGCAAATCTCATGATCAAGCATGCTATACAGGTACAGAGGTAGGAAAAGATGCATCCCATTGGCTAAGGAGGTGTAAAACAGAGCTGTCACTGAGTATGCAAATCAAAAGGCCTATTTCCAAGGCAGACCAACTTATGAGGTACAAACCATCGAGTCTCTTTCTGAGAAAAGAGCAAAGAAGACACAAATTAATTCTGTTGGAGTGTTCCATTTTTCCACATGTATCTTAACTATCTGCAGTAATTTTTCAATGCTCAAATAGACAGCTGTAAAATCGATTGGGTTGGAAGCCAAATAAAATAAAATATAGCAGCACACTTCATCACTTAATACCGACTATTTATTTCCAGGCAGCCTGGTGTTGGGATATCGACCTTGAGATTAATGCCAGAGAAATATATATTCTGAACTACTATAGACACATAAACACCACTAGCCATGGTGACAGATGATAATGAGCTTGCATTCAGAGGCCATCTTTTATCTCAATGGATCCCAACAGTGATCATTTTTTAAAAAAAGAAATAATGAATTGTACAAACATTGCACAGATCATTTTGCCTAGCATTTCTCAGCACAGTACCATAGCCTTAGCAAGGAGTATAAACAGCCTCTAAACCAGAGTTATTATTTATTTATTTTTTTAATAATCAGTTCATATGGTGGGCAGGAGTAGGCTGCCTCATATTACTGATGACAACCCTTGCATTGCAAGTGGGGTGAAAAAAAAAGGAAATGTATGATAAGAAAGGGAGGTGGGAAAGTCATGTAATGAGAGCAAGGAATAACAGATGGGCATCTTAAGAATTGCCTGGGTACCCATAGAATGTTAAGACCTAGAGGAAAGTTTCTATCATGTGGTTGGATCTTCCAGGAAGAAATCAGTGGAAGGATATGGGACAAGAATCACATAGTATAAGAATACCTGGATGTGTTGAAACCTGCATCAGTGAAAGCAAAGCCCAATATTAATGAATTCTTAGATCCACTCAAATATTTCCTGTAAAAGAGAAATCTCTCTCTCTCTCTCTCTCTCTCTCTCTCTCTCTCTCTCTCTCTCTTTCTCTCCTCAGTTATTTTTCACTCTTGTCTGACTTTTTTTTACCCCATTTGAAGTTTTCTTTGAAAAGATACAGGACTCGTTTGCCATTTCCTTTTACAGCACATTTTACAGGTGGAGGAAACTGAGGTAAACAGAGTTAATAACCTAATAAGCTAGTGAATTTCTGAGGCTGGATTTGAACTCACAAAAATTAATCTTGCTGACTATACACCAGGCACTCTATCCACTAAACCGTCCCACTGCCCTGCATCCTCTAAAACCCTCACCTTCTTCTCTATCAATCCAATTTTTACACATGGTGGGTGTTCCATAAATGTTTGTAGAATTAAATTCCTTCAATGTCCAGTTCAGTCATGCCTTTCCATAAAGCTGCCAGGAATTACTTGTACTCATAAGGAAAATCCATACTCTGTAAAAAGTTATGTTTTGGTGGTTCTAGATCCCTTTGGCAGTCTAGTGAAACCTATGGACCCTTTTTCAGAATCATGAGATGTTTGCTTTTTTTTTAATGTACAAAATAAAATAGCTAGAAATACAAAGGAAAAGTTATACTTAAATAGTTATCAAAATATTTTTAAAAATTCATTAACATCAGGTTAAGAACCCTTGTTTTTGTTATTTTAATATACTACCTTATGCTATTCTGTACTAATTCAACCTACTACATTATAATTCCTTTGCAGGAGAGACTATATCTTTGTCTTCTGTAAATCTCTACTGAGATTATTTAACAAACACTTGTTACAGAGGCAACCTCCAAATGGATACTGACCTAGATATGAAAGATCACATCATAAACAAATTGGAGAAATATGGAAGGGGAATTACTTATCAGACACAAGGATAGGAGGGAAGGGGAAAAGCATTTATTAAACAGCTACTTTATGCTAAACAGTGTGCTAAGCCCTTTTCATATACTACCTTATGTGATACGCACAAAAATTCTGGGGGTAGGTGCCATTTTTTTATACTCATTTCTCTAAGAATCATGGTGGGAGAGAAAAATCAGAAAAAAGGGGAAAAACCATGAGAGAGGGGAAAAAAAGAAATAAGAAGTGAATATAGTGTGTGTTGATTTACATTCATTCTCCATAGTTCTTTTTCTGGATGCAGATGGCATTTTTTCCCCAAAGTTTATTGGGATTGCCTTGGATCATTGAATCACTGAGAAGAACCAAATCTTTCATAGTTGATCATCACATGATCTTCCTTTTACCATGTACAATGTATTCCTGGTTCTGTTTGTTTCACTCAACATCAGTTCATGTAAATCTCTCCAGGCCTTTCTAAAATCAGCTTATTCATCATTTTTTGTACAACAATAATATTCCATTACTTTCATATACTACAACTTATTCAGCCATTTCCCAATTTATGGACATCTACTTATTTTCCAGGTCTTTGTTGGTGGGTGCTATTATAATTCTCAATTTATAGCTGAGAAAACTTGAGTCAAACACATTTAATGACTTGCCTAACAGTAAGCTTCTAAGGCTGAATTTAAACTCAGATCTTTCTAACTTCAGGTTCAGACTTCTATCAATTTTACCATCTGCTTGCTTAAAGGAAAATTCATGTCTAAATAAGAAATAGAGCTAGCTAATAATAGTAAAAGTTGGCATTTATATAGTGCCTACTGTATTCCAGGTACTGTGCTTAGCACCTTACATAAATTGTCTCACAACATCCCTGGGAGGTTAGTGTTATTATTATCATCCTCATTTTAGAGTGGAGGAAACTAAGTCAGACAGAGAATAAATGATTTGCCTCAAGGTCTCACAGTTAGTGAATGTCTGAGACTGAATTTGAATTTAGGTTTTCTTTCTCCACACTCAATACTCTATTCATTGTGCCACCTAGATCTAGAACATATAAAATAAAATGGATAATTCTGATTACATAAAATTAAAAAAGGTTTTGCAAAAAACAAATCCAAAAAAGCTAAGATTAAAAGGGAAACAACTAACTGGAGAAAAAAAGAATATTAAAAAGAATCCAAATAATTACTAACTTGATAAATATAAATTAAAGCACTTCTGAGATTCTATTTCAATCACTCAGAGTGGCAAGGATGACCCAAAAATGATAAACATGGATAAAGCTGATAGAAAATTAGGCACATTGTAACATTGTTGGTGAACTTGTGAATGAGTACAACTCTTTTGGAAAGCAATTTGAAATCATCCAAAAAAAAATTACTAAATACTGTATGCCCTTCTACCCAGCTAGGTCTATACCCAAAAGAGATTAAAGAAAAAAAAAGCCCTATTTAAATATATATTATTATATAATATAATTATATATATTATAAACTATACATTTGTAGTATATAATATATATTATTTATGTTCTATATATACATATATATATATATATACATATAACAGCTCTTTTTATGGTGACAAAAAACTGGAAACGAATAGGAAATCCATCAATTGAAGAATGGCTAGATGAGTTGTGGTTATGGGAATATAAGGGAGTACTACTACACTGTAAGAAATGACTTCAAAAAAGATATAGAAAGACTTACATAAACTGATGCAGAATGAAGTGAGCAGAAACAGAACAATTTGTATTACAATATCAATGCTATAAAAATGAACAACTTTGAGGACTTTTATAAACTGATGAAAAATGAAACCAGGAGAAAAAAAATTTATATGGCAACAATAATGTAAAAACAAGTTACTTTGAAAGCTTTAAAAACTATGATCAATACAATGACCATACATGATTCCAGAGAACAGATGTTGAAATATATCCTCCATTATAGAGATGATGGATTCAGAGGCAGGATGAGACATAGATATTTTTGTATATAGCCATTGGGGGTGGGAGGGAGTTGCTTGATCAGGGATATTTATTACAAAAATTTTGCTTTATTTTTATTTTTCAATGTGATTAAAATGGAGGAAAATAGATTTCTGTTCATTTTTCTTTAACTGAGGGGGTACAATATAGATGTGGAAATGTAGAATGAATGAACTTTCAAATGAAGTCATTGTATTATTAGTTTACTTAATTGTCTTTGCTGTAAAAGACTACTTATGAAGTGGGAGTGATCTGTTAAGTATTGTAATACAAAAACAAAACATATCAATGAAATTATATATATATATATGAAAATTTAAATGCTTTGTATACCTTAAAATTAAAATAAATGAATGAATAAAAAAAGGAGAGTGACTGAAATCTATATTTTTCTCCAAGTTAATTGGATACAGGAGAGGCAGCATTGCATAATGTATAGAAAACTAGGCTCTGTGCCAGGAAAACCTGGGTTTAGGTCTTGCCTCTGGCATACACTGGCTATACGACCTTGGATTTAACCTTAACCATTCAATGTCTCAAGCTTGACAGTGAAAGATCCTTCCTTAGAAATTTCCTTTACCAATAACATCACAAGGCAATTTCTCTCTTCCCTCTCATCCTTCAAAATTGGACAAATGTTTATTTACTTTAAACAAATGGGTAAGTGGCTTTTCCATAACAATATAATGAGATGAAAGGAATATCATTTTCGGAGTTAATTCCAGGGAGAGGATGTAACAATAACATTCAATGCCCCTTGTGTGATTCTAACACTGGGCTAGGACTTTTGCCAACAGTCAGAAGGAAGACCACATGGATGTTAAGTAGGTTCAGTCTTGGTTTTCCCCTATTATGGCCAAGGAATCAGCTGCTGCCCTCCCACCTCAAGTGACCTGGAAATGCTTTATTCTACAATAACCCTCTTTTGACTTATAGAAAGGACCTCATTTTGAGACCAAGGAAAGTACTTTTCACTACTTCCAAATGTACCTCCTTGGCTAGGGAGCTTTGACAAGGGCATGGCCTGAGGACATTTTTAATCTTTAAGAAAGCTCACTTCTGGTGAATACTAATGAGTATTTCCCAGTCTGAAGTGACTTGTAATAATTAATTAAGAAGCTGACACAGCTACCTTTTTGTTATTCTTTTTCTATGGCATAAACTATATTGGAATAAACATAGGCTGTCTTCCTATACTGAGATTTCTTTGAAAGGAAAACAAAATGCATAAGCATACACTGAAAAATTACACAAAATTGCTGCGCAGCTAAACACTGATTTATTTGGGAGAACCATATTTTTTAATAAAATTAAAAGAGAGCTATTAATAACAGCTAGTATTACAGAGTGCTTTACATATATTATCTCATTTGATCCTTACAACAACCTAATGAGAGGAGTACTGTTATTATCTCATTTTAAAGATAAGGAAACTGAAATTGAGAGAGATTAAATGATATGTGCACGTTCACACAGCTAGTAAAGTATCTGATGCAGGCTTTGAACTCATGTCTTGCATCTTGCTGACCCAAAGTCTTCTTGACATTAAGTTGTCTTGACTCAAAGTGGAACATCCTATCCACTGGGACACCTGGCTGCTTCAAGGATGCTTAACAAGTCATCAAGCATTTATTAAGCAGTTACTAGCATTGTAATAACAAGCAAAAAGTTCCCACCTTAAAGAAGTTACATTCTAATGGAGGAAAATGAAATATAAAAGAGAGTTGAAAAAAGTGGTGATCAGGGGAAATAAAAGTATCCAATTTTATGGGAGGCAAAGAAAAAGTCTAGGAATATAATCTAGAGAATCATGAAAACATGGCTGGCCTAAATCTTCAAATGGAAGCTCTGGAGAAACCCCAGTGACAGAGAGTAATTTCAAGGTGTGAAGCCTAGGGATGGAGTTCATAAATGGATACAGAGTGAACCAATGTCTTCAAGACTAGCTCTATAACTTACCATATGAAGTCAGCAAGCATATATTAAATATTTTGTGCTGAGCTTTGTGCTATTCTAAAAATGCAAATACAAGCAAAAAAAACCCCAATGCTTTTCCTCAAGGAGCTTAGTCTAATAGGAGAAAACAATATGCACTAAGAAGGGAATGGGGCAGGGGAGGAAGGTACCCAGATAAAGGCATGATGGAGAAAGTCCAGAGTCTGCAGCAGAGTTTGACAGGAATGCATTGAGAAGTTATTACATAATCATTTCTCTTGTCCATTCGTGAACCTTCCCCGTCCACAAATTCATTAGTTTACAGAATTTCTAACTTAGAAGAGTCCTTGGAGTTCATTTATTACAATCCATGTCTAAAAAAGGATTCCCCTTCCTATGTCTTTAATAAGGGATCAATCATTTCCTGGCACAGCACATACAGAACTCTGATGAGTTCCAATTCACACATTCACAGAATCCCAGAAATAGGGGACACCAAAAAACATTTTGTTCCAAGGCACACCTGAGCAAGAATCCCCTTGTCCAGTGCTCATGGAATATTTGCTTCAGTATCTGCAATGATAGGAAATGGGCTGCCTCATTTTTGAATGGTTCTGTTAAGACATTTGTACTTCAAAGTCTAAATCTGTTTCTTTGCAGAGTCTACACATAATTCCTAAATTCTGCCCTCTGAGACCAAATTCTTCTTCCATTTTAAGTCTTTCAAGTATTTGAAGGCAGCTATCCAGCTCTTTCTTCCTCACTTCCAGTCTTCTCTTGTTCAAACTAAAATATTTCCAAGTCTTTCAAATGATTCCCATATTTCACTGTTCCCATATTATGTGGCTCCCCAAACTGAAGATAATATATCTCATGTAGTATGTAAGCAGGGCAAGTATCATCAGAATAATATCTCCTTTCCATCCCCTGGATTCTCTATTTTATAATAAAGATGGTGGAAACTCCTTGGGTGGAAATCACACTACTTAGAAAATCACAGGTCCTAGAGGTATTGAAACATTTTTTACTCTTAATTCATTGGGTTTAAAGTCTATTAAAATCACTAGTTCACTTTCAAACATCAGTTATCTAGGTTAACCAAATGCAAATTTCTACATTTATCCTTATTAAAATTTATTGTATTATAATGATCAATTCTAATGGATCTGGCTCTTTTCAACAATGAGATGATTCAGGCCAGTTCCAATGTTCTCGTGATAAAGAGAGCCATCTATACTCAGAGAGGACTGTGGGAACTGAGTGTGGATCACAACATAGCATCTTCATTTTTTGTTGTTTGCTTGCATTTTATTTTTCCTCATTTTTTCCCTTTTTGATCTGATTTTTCTCTGTGTGTGTGTGTGCAGCAAGATAATTGTATAAATATGTATACATATATTGGATTTAACATATATTTTAACATGTTTAACATATCTATAGAGTCATAGAAACATGGCTGGACTTAATCTTCAAATGGAAGCTCTGAAAAAACCCCAGTGGCTTGCCATCTAAGGAAAGGGATGGGGGGGAGAAGAAAATCATAAATTGATACCACAGAAGCAAGAGTTTTCTTTCTCATGTAAGACATCTAGACTGCCTAATTTTTTTTTTTCTCTCTGAGGCAATTGGGGTTAAGTGATTTGCCCGGGTCACACAGCAAGGAAGTGTTTAGTGTCTGAGATCATATTTGAACTCAGGTCCTCCTGACTTCAGGGCTGGTGCTCTATCCACTGCTCCACCTAGCTGCCCCCACCTATTTTTTTTAAATGAAACTACCCAAATTTGGAACACAAAGTTTTGCAAGGGTCAATGTTGAAAAATTATCAATGCACATGTTTTGAAAATGAAAAGCTTTAATAAAAAAATTATTAGATTTGGCCCATTTTTTTCTACTTTGTCTTAATCTGTTCTGTCTTCCCACAACTCCCATTAACAATACAATTAAGACATAATTTATCAAGAAAAATACAATCCTCATTCCAAGTGTTGGAAGAGTATCCAGTATTATTCTTTCAGTTCTGAGACTAGAAAATGAAAAGGGAGTCAAAGGAGAAGACCAAGTATCCAAGAAGTTCTCATCCCATTCCCTCCCCTTCCTTTTGTAATCCTTCTTTCATAGCTTTGCAATTGTTTGTTCCTTCCCTAGAAAAAAATGAAATGCTAAAGTGATATGACCAAAATACTGCCTCTGTCCTGGAAGCCATAAATTGATAAAACGGAAGCAAGAGTTTTCTTTCTCATATAGGACATCTAATCTGCCTTATTTATTTTATTTTATTTTTAATGAAACTACCAGCTATTAGATTTCAATCTGCAGTCTTCTCTTAGCCAACCTTCTGAAGTCAGTTATCTTCCTAATATTTAATGATCTAAACAGATAAAAAGTTCTCAGCATTCTTGAAATTTTCTTTTGCTTGTATTACTGATAAAAATATTCTTCTAGTTTCATAGTACGTGTCTATCTAACGTAGAGAGAGGTAGGGTCAGAATCTGAACAGAAAACTTAGATGAATTTAACAAGTCACAATCCATTTATACCTTTCTTCTCAAACCTCAATTGGTAATCTATACAGGGTGATACTAAAACTGAAGACAAAGAATTTACATATTAGACATTATATTCTGGTTGTAATTAGTTGTTTGTTTTTGAATAAGATCACTGACCAAAATACCTCCCCTGAAGCCAAGTTACTTTGTTGTTATGGTTAACAAACACACACATACACACACACATTTCATGCACACACACACATATATATAATAAAATAGGAATTTTTATCAGTGTGTGTATATATATTTATATATATAGTTAATTTTATATATATTATATATTCCACATATATGTATATTTTCATAGATTATATATATAAATATAAATATAAACATAAACTACTATAATATAATTTATCTATCTATATTTATTTACACACAAATGCACAAACACAAAGATAGATTCTGATCTTGGTGAATTTTAAAAAAAAAAATCTGTTTTGTAGACTTCACTTTTTTATGAAGGCTTTCACTAATTTGCACGCCAAGCTAGAGAGGATCTTGGGAGTGAAACAGACATTGGTTTCCACACAACTCTTAAGAGGACCTTTAGCAGACACTCCCAAAAAATCATTTTGGGGTTAAAGAGAGAAATTTCTAATTGTAAGTATTTAACTGACAAACTGGCAAAACAAAACAAAACAAAACAAAAAAAACTTAATCATAGCCTAAGAAAACATTCTATCTTCATTTTGTTTCACTCCCTCCTTACCTGGTTATGGTTAAATCACAGCCAATGTTTGGGACTAAAGCTGCCAATCTGCTCTTAGCTCTTTACTGTAATAAAGTGGAGTTAATTTACTGGGGAGGTGACCCTAAAGGGACAAAACTAAAACGTGGTACCACATCGGGTACCAAATGTACTTAGTAGTGACAAGGGAACATCAAAGACAGAGCTTAGACAACGTATTCAGCAGTGATGTATACATTATTCTCCAGCCTCCATCTCCCAGAGTACAGTTAACGTATCTTGACCTAAGGGTTCTAGTCTCCCTTAGAAACTTTAATGCTATCAGCTTGAATCCCTTTAGGGTTAGGATACTGGCCAACAGAGCAGAGAAAAACTGCATTATGGTCCGACCAGGGCACACAAGTGCCCTATGCTTGTGCCTCTGTACAAGTGTTACCTGGACAAGTGCATCCTTCCTTATGTATGTTCTCTATTCATGCATTTTTATATGGTGATAAAATGATGATTTATGGGAGAACGTGCCTTATCTATACAATTATCAATAAATATTAAGCATCTACAATGGGCCAGCCACAGTCCTAAATGCTAATAATACAAATAAGAAAAATACTCCCTCAAGGAGTTTACAATCCAAGAGGGAAGCCAATATACAAAAGAAAGCTAGAAAGCTTCCTAATAGGGATTTATTTTGTTTGCTTATGCAAATTCAAGGATTTTCTCTTTTTTTCCCCCAAGGGACAGAAGAGTTTATACTCTTAATTGAAAAAAATCATTAAATTAAGGGAATTTAGTACAGAAAAAAGACATGATTCTTGACTTTATGAGTTTACAGTATTCTAATGAGATAAGTATGCAAACATAAATAAGTATAGTAGAGATGGGTAAAACTATGTTCTGTGTGAAGTCAAAGGAGAGGGTGACTCAGAGGCTTTAAGACAGGGCTTCTTAAACTTTTCCCACTTGCAATACCTTTTCACCCAAAAAATTTTTATGTAACTTCAAGGATATAGGTATATAAAGTAGCTATACAAATCAAACATTTACTGATAACAAAATCATAATTTCACATTTAGTTGCTAGATCCCATATGGAGTCATGACCCACATTTTAAGAAGCTTTGATTTAAATTCAAGTGCAACCAGGCGGAGTAGTCCACAGAATGCAGGGCTTAGAATCAGGAAGAGTCATTTTCCTGAGTTCAAATCTGATTTCGAACATTTACCAGCTATGTGATCCTGGACAAGTCACTTAACTCTTTTTGCCTTAGTTTCCTCATCTGTAAAATGATCTAGAGAAGGAAATGGCAAACCACTCCATTATCTTTGCCAAGAAAACCCCAAATGGGCTTGTGAAGAGATTTATTACCTGACTGAACAATAACAAAATATTTTATCTCCTTTAAATAAAAATGCTCTTTGAATAATCCCTCCCAACACACACACACACACACACACACACACACACCCCATACAAACAACTTACTTACTATCTAAATTGATAAATTCTTGGATTTACCCAGAATTTTAACAAGCTCCCAATGACTAATTGTTTTGTCTTTATTTTCAATTAGCCAATCTATACTATGGATCAAATCTATACTATGGACATTTATTTATAGGAATTCTCCAATACAGTTTTTGAAATTCTAAACAGAAGAGAACTAACCTCAGACTTGGATGAGAAATAATACATCTTTTGGATTATGAACTATTTTGGAGGAGCCAATATTTTCTACCAGAGTTTGAATAATAATATAATCTTGAAAGTTTCAAGGTCAGTTAAGAATCCTGAGAGCTGAAAGGAACAAACCTTTCTTTGCTCTTATACCTACACATGGAGAAATGCTCACTGGTTGATTTCTTTAATGTAGTTTGTGAGATGTTCAAATGGAAGGAATGCTGGATGGATTTGGAATCAGGACCTAGATTCAAATCCTATCTCTCTCTCATTACCTGTAAGACTCTGGGCAAGTCATCTGTGCTTCGTGGATGTCAGATTTGGAGTTTTTAATTGTTTTTTTTCATCTGTAAAATGGGGATGGGAGGAAAGAGTAGATTAATGAGCCTCTGAACTCCCTCCCAGCCCTCAGTCTAGGGATTTGTGATCCTAATATTTGTCGTTGTTCAAACTTGAATGATGCAGGATCAGACAGTTAGATTTAGAGATTTTGGAGATTACCTAATCCTACCCTTTTATTTTATAGATGAGAAAATAAAGACCCAGGGATATTGTGACTTGCCCAAGATCACGCAGTTATTGTGTCAGATTTAGGATTCAAACTCTACGAACTTCAGAGTTAATGATCTGTCCCTACTGAAACACAAACAGGCACAGGGGCACACATATGTGTCCCCCACACATACACTCAGAAACACAAACAAGATCATTCCAGTTCAAGCCACCACATTTTGAATCCTCTCCAGACACTAACCTAAATATGACATGGCTGCTGCTGGAGGGGGGAAAAATGGTTGTTTCCTTGAAATAAAACATTTAAAGATCCCTTAGTGGCTATTCAGGGACTGGAATTCAATTTCTATTCTCCACCCTCTGGCCAGCTGCAGCTCTGAAATGCCAACATAAAACATCCCGAGATTGCACTTTGTGGTAAGGTTGGATTTTTCTTATGCAATAGAAACGTGCTGTCATTAACTCTGATACATTTTCATTTCAAAAACAGGGGGAAAAAACAACAATGACCATTAACAAAAGAGAATGGAATCTGGCTTTGAAGAAGTCATATTTTATTGGGGGGAGGTGGGAGAGGGAAGAGGGAAGGGTAGATTTGTAAATGATTTCACAAACTCTCTGTATCTGGTTTTCTGGGGGAAGGGGCAGGCTGGGTGGTGGTCTACCCCTTGGGATCAGAACACTCTATCTTTATTAGATCATCTAAGAATATCACTTTGAAATCTCCTTCCAAGGAGTCTTTGCTCATCCATGCCCCCAAAATGTAAACTTCTTATGCAAACCACATAAATACTATGACAGCTAACTTGACATTATACTTTTAAAAAATCAGAATGCTTTTATAGCTATAAAAATTGTGCCTATGGCCTACTCTGCTTTAAATGCTCCAGACTTTGTAACAAACTGACTTGGTACAGGGCATACTGGGCTCATCGAAGGACAAAAAACTCAGAATCTATCCCTGATCGGAATTCAGTCCACAGGTAAAGCAACCACTTGAAGCTTGTCTGCAGTCTACTGCAAAATGGGAGGGGTGAAGGAGCATCCTGGGAGGCTCAGGAAAGATGGTGATTTCAAAATCGCCATCTGGAAAGAAGGCCTTCAGTTGGGGGAATACATGAGATTCACTCCCAAGACCTTGAATCAGAGGGGACCCTGCAAGAAATAGATTCATCTTGATGTCCAGCATCATTTTGATTCTCCTTCACTGAAGGCACATTGTTGGGGAGTCTGCTAGTTACAACCCTTGTTTCTTAGACCATTGAGGGTGAATTATGCTGCAGAATGTATAAGGCCCCCGAAACTGGGTGGCCTGGGAAAGCATCCTGGTGTTTAGATTAAGAAATCTAAATACATACAAATATACATATATATGTGTGTGTATACATATATACACATGTGCAAACACACATGCATGCTAGCTAAACGTAATTTCTATTTTAACAGATTTACAATTTCAGTTAAGCAATCCATTGGAACCCAGAACTTAATGTTTAAGTTTTAATTAAAGCAAAGAATAGAAGTTTGTACCTGGGGTCTGTACTGATTCTTACTCTAAGTAGGGTTCTTATTAAAAGTTCAGCTGCTGATACTAGTTTCATCTGTAGAATTATATTCAAGCACTGAAATATATATTTTTAAATGTTAAGTGTATTTACACAGGATTGGCAAGCAGATAAAAAATGAGTTAAGAATCATACTTTGGCTTGAAGAAGGCATTCTTGTGTGTATATATGTGTGATGAACCCTTCGACAGTCTGCTAAGACTTATGGACCCCTTCTCACAATCCTGTTTTTAATGCATAAAATACAATACATAGAATTACAAGGAAAATGAGCTACATGGAGGTAAAAAAACCTAATTATTTGCCATTCATGCCCTGTACCCCCTTGAAAAATCTAAGAATCATAGACTCTAGATGAAGTATTCACAGACTAAAGTCTCTTGACTCCATCCTTAGAAAATATAAAGAAACTAGTTAAAAAGCACAACTTCCCAGAACACAAAAAAATGCACTGGAGGGGTAGAAAATGCAATAATAAACATGATTCCACTATATCATTCATTTACTCCTCTCAGGGTATTTTCTAAATGGCTTGTGTCCTCTCTTTATGGCATACTTTGTATGCCTTTAAAACTACACCGATTTATTAAGACTTCAAATGATATGGTACTTGATGTCTATTAAAGACAAATAACCACTCAATATCTATTTTTCTAAGGGATTTCTTCTGTGTTGTGACTATCGTATCAGAGAAAGAGAAGGGGGGATGTCTCGGGAGCTGGGGGTCCGAGGATTTCCCCACACAGGGCAGGTACAAGGTGAGTCCCAAGCTCAGGAGTGCCCTTTATTACATATGGTACCCTGATTAATACTGTCTTCTATACATTGACTAGAGGTGTCATTGCTCCTGCTCAAGACTGTGGAGGGGATCCTGGAAGACCTCCTCTCTGCACTTTCTCCCTGAGAACAACAGCAGATCATCCGTCTCATTGTGCTGTACATTTCTTCATCTTTGTAGGAATAAATGATGGGATTCATGACGGAGTTGAGGAGGGCCAGCAGCAGGAACCACCTTTTGACGTGCTGTACCTCACAACCAGTACAATTCAGGCCATCCAGGAGCAGGACAACTAACCCAGGGGTCCAGCACACAACAAAAGCTCCTAAAGGAAGAGAAGAAGAAATGGTAAGATTTGAAAACCTGCCTCTTCCTGGTTCTCAGGTCAGTTTTATATACTTTTTATAAAAGAACACTTCAAAACACATCAGATCAGACTCTCCAGGTGCAAAAAAATGTGGAATTTTGGATTGAATCTAATAAAGAAAGAAATGTCAAAATGAATATTATTTTTTACTTTATTCCAAAAGTTGACTTTACAAATGAGTAAGCAAGTGGTCAAGCAGTAGTTTCTCTGAAAAGATCCAAAGGTCTGGAAAGAGAAGAGAAATAAAAGAGAGGGGAAGGTTATGGAATTTTATCTCATGAAATCAGGATACATAAGTAACTACCTATCTATACAAATAGGAGTAAGAGTTAAGGGTGGGGGAAGCTGACATCTGGATCTCACCTGAAGTGGTCAAAGGAAAGATGAATACACAAACATAAAGATATATAGATAAAAACATATATACACAGCTGGGTATAGAAATACATTTAATGCCAACAGGGATATAGCAGAGAAAGGAAAGAAAGGGGAAGAAGGAATTAAATGGAGAGTGAATTAAGGAAAGGATTAGTTCTAAATAAAATAAACTCTTGGGCAGCTAGTGGTGTAGTGGAGAGAGCTCTGGTCTTGGAATCAGAAAGGCTCATCTTCCTGAGTTCAAGTTTGATCTGAGACACATATTAGCTGTGTGACCCTGGGCAAATCACTTAACCCTGCTTGCCTCGGTTGCCTCATCTATAAAATGAACTAAAGAAGAAACTGACCCACCCTCTCTAGTATCTTTACTTTTAGTGTCTTGAAACTCCCAAATGGAAATAAGAAAAGTAGGACATTGCTGAAAAAAATTAAAAATAACAACAAAATAAACTCTAAGGATGTATAAAAATATTTATAAGCATCTCTTTTTGAGGGGGCCAAGAAGGAGGTATCCATCAATGTGGACCTATGAATAATTATGCCTATGTAAATGTGATGAAATACTATAGTGCTATAAGAAATGATGAGGAGGATGGTTTCAGAAAAACCTGGAAAGACTTGTATGAACTGATACAAATAAAAGTGAGCAGAACCAGGAGAACAATTTATATAATAACAATATGGCAAAGACAAACAACTCTGAATGAACTGGGAACTCTGATCAGTTTAATGACCAACTACAACTCCAGAAGACTCCCAATGAAACATGCTACCTATCTCCTAATAGAAGAAGTAAGGATTCAGAATACTGAATGAGACATATTGTTTTCAACATTTCCAATGCAGAAATGTGTTTTCTTGACCATATATATATTTATGAGAGGAGTTTTATTTTTCTTTTGTTCTCAATTAGGGGAAAGATGAAGGAAGAAAGAAGGCAGAAAAATTATATAATTATTTTAAAAGGATCTGTGGGGTTTTAGATATATATATATAAATATATAAAATATAAAGGAGAACAACATGGACATGAATAAGTCAATATGAAATATATAAAAAGTAATTTTGGGGGAAGAAGGAGCTAATAACTGAACACAAATATATATAAATGATTAAAATAGAAATTAAAATGTGACACA
>JAJPUD010000067.1:371250-389696 GCA_023553655.1 Myrmecobius fasciatus
ACACAAATATATATAAATGATTAAAATAGAAATTAAAATGTGACACAAATATATATAAATGATTAAAATAGAAATTAAAATGTGATCAGGACATAAATGAGATTAAAAAGATTGACATGAGGAAAAAGGGTTGTGCCCAACTAGGAAGAATCAAGAAAAGCATCATGGAAAAGGTAGCACCAGAGCTGGGAAGGATTTTAATAAGAAGAAATAAGGAAGGGGAGAGCAACATTTCCAAGTCATAAGGTCTGATGTGGGCAAATTCATGACAGTAAAATTCAGAGAATGAAATTCAGAAAGACTTTTAAGTCAAATAAATAAGCATTTATGAAGTATTTTCTTATGTGCTAAGCACTATGGATAGAATTATCAGGAAAGAAAGGGGGAGGGGGAAGAAAAGAAGGAAAAAAGGAACTTCCATATGAGATCAAGAAGAAAGGTGAAAGGGGAGGAGAGGCAATTGATAGAGTCGTATGATGGTAAGGTTTGGGAGATAAACAATGATAGAGCTGGACTCTTCTTCAAATGGAGGTTCTGAGAATTCACTAATGAGAGAAGGGGCCTGCAGGGACCAAGGGCAAATGCTTTTCTGATTTAGAAACCTCCAAAGGGGAATAACATAAAATAGAAGTAGGAAGGTATGCTGGATTTATATTAGGATAGTCAGTGAAAGTCAAGTCAAAGAGTTTATTTTGGGAGTTCAGTAAGGACAATTAAGAATTCACATTTACAGAGTACTTCAAGGTTTACAGATCTTTTTCAGTAGAAAATTGGGAGCTATGGAAGGTTTCTGAGCAGAGAAGGGACACAATCATACCTGTGCAACAGGAAAACTAGTTTGGCAATAGTGTGATGGAGAGCTTTGAGTCCACATTAAGGCAGAGAGACCAGTTAAACAGGCTATTTAACTGAGGAAAAAAAAGCCCTCACATGCCAACTGAGTGAACCTCTACTTGACTCACAAAGTTCCCTTGCTCAAGGTAACACAATTAGTTTGGAGGAAGAGCTGAGATTTTTTTTTCCTAAAGCCGAATCTAACACATTTTCTGCTCTTACAACACTGTTTCCTCTCCACAAGGCAAAACCACTGTCACACTTTTCTGCATCACCAATAACATCTCAACCAGTATCTCTGTCCATTGTCAGAATTCAATAAATATTTGGCTTTCTGATTAATATTCAAATAAACAGAAAATTGAATTAATCAGAACTCCCCATTTCTCAAATATTTTGCTTTATTGGAGTTTTACTTTGTGTCTCTTATAACACACACATACAAAACAAACAAACAAAAAAAAACAAAAAAAAAAATCAAGCATGTTTCATTTAAAAATGAAAGTAGGATCTACTGCTGGAGAGAAATGGGTGGGGTTTGAATGTTTTTTGGGTTTTTTGTTTTGTTTTTTTACTGGATGACACCCAGGAAAAGGGGTGTTATTTATGTTGTCAGGAAATTAGGAGAACTAAATGAGTCAGACTTTAAAAGCTGTGCTTACCGCAGTTGGTGTTAAGGGTTTTTCACCCTCACTATCCCTTTAGAAATTAAATAATTCCTCAAAATCCCTGTGGGAAAAAAAGAGTGCATTCCCTGTTCACACAGTTACTTTCTAGATGTCAAAATGTCAGACTATTGTCTGGAGACAATGTTTTTACTAAAATTACAAAACTTGGAAAAATTAAAATGTTACATAAGGACATATAATTCTGAATTTTCTAGTAATAACTTGTACCACTTTTGAATTACCCAGGGGCTCCTACTTCTGCTTCATACTTTCAACCAATCAATCCATCAATACACATTGAGTGCCCCCTAACTATATTAAAAATGGTCACAGCTGCTTCTTCATTTCTAATCGAAGCAACAACAACAACAACAACTGGAAATAACCCATATGTCCAACAATTGGAGAACAGATGAAAAAATGAATGATATATTAATGCAATGAAATTTTATGGTGTTATAAATATACATACAGAGAATATATAAGAAAATATGGAACTCCCCTGAAGTGATGAAAAATGAAAGCAGAAGAAGCTAAAGAGAATAATCATATTGAGCCTTATTATATGTATAAATATAACACATATACATAAATGTACATATGCAGATAAAAAGAATAATTATAGTGAGCATTATATGTATAAATAGAATATATGTATATATACACACATTTATACATGTGCAGATACACATGTATATACTAAAGTCAGAAGAGATAGAATTAAAGAAGGATTTAGAAAAACAAAGCAAAAGTAATTTTATTTGTTAATTTGTTTGATTTTGCTTTTTCAAAACATTCAGTAAAATTCTGTCATTTTTTTCCTTTTTCTCCGATCAGGATGCAAACGGAGGGTTTTGTTGAATATTTAGGATGTAAGCTCCTTGAAGGAGCTTTATTTTTATCTTTGTAACCTCAGCACCCTACCATAGCTTCTTACACATAGTGGGTGTTTAAAAGGTGCTTGTTAATAAGAAAACTAATTTTTGTTTATCCCAAGATTCACCCCATGTTATGTTTGCTTACTGATTTATTGGTGTTGCAAACTGAGTTCATAGTGCTGATATGATTTTTAAAATATCTTTTTACCCATTTAATTTTTACCCATTGATAAGCCTAACCATGTCCACTTTTAATCATCTTAACTGTAGTTTAATAATTAGACCAACACATGGGTAGATTTAAGAAGATATCAAAGTTGAATTTATTGAATTTTCAGTATTTATTCTCAAGATTTCCATTAATTTCACCATCACATTGAACCATTAATGCACATTCTGGGACTCAGAAATGCAATAAAATGAAGTCCTGCTATCTATCAGTGCTATATCTATCAGAAATAAAAATTTCTTATTTTTTAATAATTACTGTAAAACCCCAGTTTTATACAATAGTATTTTGTGGGAAGAATTGAAAATAACAATTTGAAAATAACAATGGAAATAGTGAATCCAGGTCTTCTTTGACATTTTTAAATTGAATTGTTGTATATCTAATTTGTAAATATAAGTCTGCCTAAATGAATATGTTTTTTCCTTGATTTGGACTGATTCCCTCCAACATGCAGATCTCAAACCCTTTTAGGCCTGCTCATCTTGAGAATTCTTGTCTATTTCCTTGCATCCATTTGTCACAGAGAATTCACCCAGACTGTTCAGTGCCTTCATTGCTTCTCTTAATATAGCAAAGATACAAATAATTCTGTCTACCTGTTATTGTCTCATTCTCTCTACAGAAGTGCAGTAGATAGAGTGCAGGGCTGGGAGTCAGGAAGATTGAGTTCAAATCCAGCTTCAGATCCTTCCTAGATAGGCAACTCTGGCCAAGTCATTTAACTCTGTTTGACTCAGTTTCCTCTTAACTGGAAATGGGACTAATAACAGCACCTATGTTTTAAGAACTAAATGAAATAATATTTGTAAGGTGCTAAGCACAGTGCCTGACACATATACTTTTAAATATTTGTTCCCTTCCATAAGACTAGCCCATCTTTTTTTATTTTATTATAGATTTTCCTAATGACATCCTTTCCTCCAGTTCTTCAAAGTTTCTCATTTATTATATGTTACAGCCAGCAGCACATCCATTATGAGCCTCTCCGTGTGATACCCATTTTCAGTTTATTTTAGATGCTATAATAATTTATATGGAAAGGTTTGTTCTCATCAAAATCCATTTCCAGGAAAAAGCAATTTTCAAAAGCAATGTGGATAATAATCAGGAATACCTGAGTTCACATCCTGCTTCAGACACTTATTAGCTGTGTGATCCTGGGAAAGTCACTAACTTCATCCCTCACATGGAGTTGGTTGGCTTCTGTGGCCCTTTTCAATTCTAATCTATTACCCTATGAAATATATAAAATAAATCAACAAAACACTTAATGCCCTTGGAATGACCTGACCCATTCTCAAAATAACATTTTACAGCAAAAATCAGTTTTAATGGCTAGAGCCCTTTTGAAAATAATTTACACAAATGATAACTTTTTCCTTTGCTAACTTTATAGAGTCTATTAATTTCAGCAGGGATCCTAATAAGTGCTAAATGGTGAAGCCTAAATTTAGCATAATCTCCCAATTCTTTGCTTAGAGAAATCCATAGTAAATCTTTTTCCCCCTTTTTCTCTTTACTCTGAAAAAACAAAGAGTTGACTAGAGCTTTGGTGATCGATGAAAGTTCTTGTTAATGAAGCTTTTCAGGGTTTGTTCTTCCAGAGGATATCAATCAATACTATTTGAACAAAAAACTGGATCCTAGCCAGTTCATTCCCCGTATGATATCTGTGTATTCCCAGCTCTTGACAAACAAATTCTTTAGTCAGGCTAAGGGAATAGTTCATTCAGTCTGAAAACGAAGAAGTTTTTTCATACCCAACTATCTTATCTATATCCTACCTAAGTTAAAGGTAAACCTTAAGGTAAAACCAGACTGACTAAGTATTGACCTTATAGCTTGAAATATAGCTTCTTAGGATTGTGAACTGGAAGGTCCCTAAGATAATATCAAGTCCTTCTTCCACTGAGAAACAAAAGACCATATTAACTAGGTGCAACCAACTGCCATATTAAACTAATTAGCAAAACTCTTTGGAAAATCTGATTTTGGATAATGTTTACACTTCACAACAGAGATAGTCATGTATTCCTACACTATATTGTCATTGAGATACATTTCAAAATGGATACCACTATTTATCCGATAACTATGCGACATGTAGCTCTGAGCCCCCTGCCCTTCTACACAGAAGGGAAAAAGGGAAGGAGGAATGAAAAGAGGGAGGGAGGAAGGAGGGAAAGGGAGAAGGAGAGAAGGAATGAAGGAAGCATGGGAAGGGAAGGAAAGAAGAAAGAAGGGAGGGAGGGAGGGAGGAAGGAAGGAAGGAAGGAAGGAAGGAAGGAAGGAAGGAAGGAAGGAAGGAAGGAGGAAAGGGAGGAAGGAAGGAAGGAAGGGAGGAAAGGGAGGAAAGGAAGGAAAGGGAAGGAAAGGAAGGAAGGGAGGGAAAGGAGGAAAGGGAAGGAAGGGAAGGAAGGGAAGGAAAGGAGAGAGAGAGAGGGAGGAAGGGAAGGAATTCTTTGTCTAGAGCCAGCTCATCCTTCCTTAGAGGTTGCTCCACCCTCTAGCCCTCCAATCAGAGGGAGATAGTTATGATCTTTTGATAATGAGTTTATCTCAGAGTGAGTAGCTGGTGGCAAATGAAGAAATAGCCAGGATTTTGCACCCTCTATGAAAAAAGGTTATGGGAAAAATTTTTTTGCTCTACCTTCTAGCCCTCTAATAAGAAGGAAGAAGCTAGCATTTTTATAGCACTTCAAAGTATGCAAAGTATTGAACAGGATTATCTCATTTAGTCTTTACAACAAAACTTCATGGAACTATTATTATCTTCATTTTACAGATAAGGAAACTGAGGCTGAGAGGTTAAATGACTTATCCAGAATCATATACCTCATAAGCATTTGAAATGGGTTTTGAACTAAGGCACTACTGTGCTCTTACCCATTGTACCATCTAGCTATTTGTCAATATGACCTTAGAAAGAATAGATGCCATCATTAAAAGTATTATTAACCTACCTCAAATGCCTAGAACAATAAGTACTGTTGGTTGGCTTAAGAAATATTAGTAAAAATAAATGACAGGGTCAAATGTTAAGCCAAATCCAAAATTATGAAATTTAACAAGAATAAATCTAAAGTCCTATGCTTATGGTTCAAAATATTAGTTATACAGTAGAAGAGACCTGACTTGGTAATTGTATGAAAATATGAAAACTTATGAAAAATATCTCAATGTTCTATTAAGCTCAAGCTGAATGTTAGTTGACAGTGTTAGGGGAAGTAAAAGTCTCAATTGTACAAGTTGGATCCCTTCTAGAGAACAGCATTTAATTTGGGGCACCACAATTTAAAAGTTAGATTGACAAACTTCATTAATAACCCCAAACTTCTCTCACAAATGAGGGCCCATTTTTTTGATACCAAAAATTTACAAGTGCTGTTGTATGCTATGAAATGTGGACTACAACATTCTCTGAAGAACTGAAGAATGATTATCTCACAAAAGATAATAGAGAAGAGTAATGAGCAACAGCAGGCTGCAACATGTCCTAAAAGGAGAATTCTGAAGAACAGGAGGAAAAGGAGTCATCAGGAAATTGAATACAGAAAGAGATGATGAGAGGTGGATGGTGAACGTAACATGTTCCACTAACACCATCTTACTATCAGAAGAAACTGAGTAAAGCCCTCAGCATCTGGAAGAGGGTAGACAGCTTGTGATTAATTTATGGGTAGACACAGACAAAGCTGGAACAGGATGGGTGGGCAGAAATGGACTATGGTCTTCATCACTGTAAGGGTCATACTAACTGATGAGATACAAGATCCACTTGAGCATTTGAGTTGAGTCATATATTGTCATAAGATTACCAGGTGGGGCACAGTCAGAGAAATGAGCAGGATATTGAGGAATCCCAAAAATATGATCTATTATTAGAATAAAAAAGAAGAAAAAAATGTACTAGAATGTAAGGAACACTGCATTTAGAGGTATGGGTTTGGAATCAGTGCTACTATTTTTTATCAGGGTGAATTGAGGCAAATCAATATCATAATAATAACTCATATTTACATACACTTTACATCCACAGTGTCATTTGATCATCACAACTATCCTGTCATAGCAGCATTACAATAATCCCTGTTTTACATTTGGGGAAACTGAGGCACGGAGAATTAAGTAACTTGCCCATGATCACATAGCTAGTAGGTTTTTGAGAAGGGATGAGCTCAGGGCACAGATGACCTTCTCATGTCAATAACAAAGTCCCTCCTCACCTCCACCTCTTGGAATCCACAGCTCCCTTCAAAACACCCTCTCAGGTATTTTCTCCTACAGAATGCCTTTTCTGATCATTATCACCACTGCCACCCCATCTGTTAATAAAACCATTTTATTATATGTATGTACTTAATATTTACTTACCTGTTTATATAAGATCACAAACTGATAATTTAGAACAGAAGCAGGGTTGCAAAACTCATTGATACTAAATCACCTTCATTTGGCAAATAAGGAAATGAGGTTAATTGACTTGCCAGGCTCACAAACTGGTTAGCATATGAGGAGGCACCTGAACCCAGGTTTTCCTGACCTCAAATCCACAACACCATCTATTATGCTCCTTTGCACTTAATCTCTTTAGTTTCTTTAACTAAAATAAGAGAGTTGGATTAGATAAAAGGTTCTTATACTTTTTTTAATTTAACAGACCCTAACCCTTTGGTTGTTTAGACCCTTTTTCAGAATAATGTTTTTAAATGCATTAAATAAAATATATAATATTTCAAGGAAATAAAAATGTTGAAATACAGCTATGTTAATATTTTGAGTTCACGGACCCCTGAAATTGCTCCACAATTAGGGTTCACGGACCACAAGTGAAGGACCTCTAAGGTACAGTCTAGTTTGAAATCCTATGAAATGCTTGAATAATTTATCATTTAGGCAAAGGGAAAGATATTCTCAGGACAAAGGGGTATAAGTTACTAAAGGCGAAGGAAAGAGAAATCATTTCTACTGAGATGAGCTGTCCAAAGGTGCCCTGGTATAGAGTTCTCTCCCAGTGACTGGAAGAATTTAGGTAGGAGGTAGATGGCTATCTGTCAAGGACATGGTAAATGTGCTTCTTTCTCAGGTGGGATGTGGGATTAGATGACTTTTAACAAGTTTTCCAAGTGTAAAATTGGACAATTCTATTAATCTATGAATTTCAACCCCCACACACAGCTCAGATCCTTTTGAGTTATTCCTCTCCCAGTCACAGGGTATATTTGGAGGAAGATTTATAAGGTGCTAAAAAGCCAGAATTGATTAGAACAAAATCTCTACATCCATCCCAAACTGCCTAATGCAGCTGGCCCTGATTACTGATACCCTGGAGTCCTTACTGAACAGACTGAAGAGCTTCTGGTTATTTCTGTGAACTCAAGAAAAGAGGACTTAGGTGCTGGGAGACTTTTAAAAAAAGATAAAATAAGCAACCCTAGAAATTACAGGCAGTGTTGGAACAAATTATCCCAATCACTGTAATGGATACCAAGAGCCAAACTTGACTGTTCACTGTTCCTGAAACAGGCTATAACTACTTTTGCCTCTGTTTCTTTGCTCAGACCCTGAATGCCCTTCACTCTCATCTCCATTCACCTCCTTTTTTCTGGAACCAGACCAAGTCCCATGTCCTCTATAACGCCCTTTCTTATTGCCCTAACATCCTGGAGACACTCTAAAATATGAACTTTGATAGAACTGATGAGGTAGAAAGACCTGTGAGGAGGTCACCGTAACCCACAAGGAAGTTCATCCATCCCATCAGGAATGGAGAAATGTAGTTGCAGAGAGGAAAGCCTTAGATTTTGGTAACAAACTCATATGAAAGATGAATGAGGAAAAAAAGAGTTAAAAAATGACTAACACTCAGCTTACAGACATTGGAAACTAGGTGAATGGTGTCACCATGACAGGAACAATAGGTGAAAAGAATTGAGTTTAGGAGAAGATAGGTATACATTAGGTTTAAGATTTGCTACTTTGGGGATCAGGCTAGAATATTTAGGTGGGGAAAGCTAGGAGATATTAAGAGATACAGGCTTGGAATTCAGAAGAGGGGATTGGTTCTGCAGATGTAGATCTGGAATCCTATTTATGTTCAGTGGCTAAATCTGTGGGTGACAAAAACTGACAAGGAAGTGCAAATAGAGAAAAGAGAAAAAAAGTACAAAGACAGATATTTGGGTAATATCCACATGAAGGAGTTAGAAAAAAGATGAAAAGCCATTAAAGAAAATAGGAAAGTAGTAGTTGGAAAACTAATAAAAATCAGTGGAGTATGGCAAGAGAGGAGAGAATATCCTATGAAAACTCCATCAAAATCCTCAAGGAGGAATAAATACAAAAAATTAAAGGACATTGGCAATCTTTGAGAAAATATTTTCAGTACAGTGGTGTTTGCAAATTACCTCTCTACTGAGCAGACTGGAGTGGATGTTAAACTATAAAGGGCTGAGAAGAAAGACTATGGAGGAAGAAGAAGCTTTTGCTGTGGACAACCTTTCATTAATGTTTAGTTGCTAAGAGCAGGAGAGATATAAAATGGTAACTGCATGGAATAGAAGGGTCAAGAGAAGGCTTAGGAAAAGTCAACATACATAATGAATATGTAATGAATATAACAACCAGACTTAGCCAAGGTTTCCAGGTTAAAGTGGTATTATTACCAGCAATCATGAGAATTAAATAGCTTCCATTTAAATAGAAAAAAAGCACTTTCAGATTCATTACTATTTGACATATTCATGATATTAGTCAATCATCAAACCTTGATTGATGGTATAATAATGATGAACACAGAACCTGCTGATTAAATTGCTCAAAACTAACAACCTGGAGATGTATTTGAGGACTTAACTCAAAGACCTGAGCTTTTTCATTTTCCTCATTTGTCTTATATAATAAAATAATAATACTATAATAACTAACATTTAAATACCACTTATCAGGGGCCAGATATTGAGTTAAGCACTTTCCAATTATTATTTTATTTGTTCCTCACCAGAGTCCTGATCGATGGGGGCTATTATTATCCCTACTTTACAGATGAGGAAACTGAGGCAAACAGTTTAAGTGACTTGCCTAAGGCTACACCGCTAGTACAGGTTTCAGACCACAGTTGAACTCACGTCTTCCTGTCTTGAGGACCAGTACTTTATTGAGTGAGTTCTTTCTTATGCTTCTGCTAGACTATAAACCTCATAAGGACAGGGGATGGGTCCTACCTAAACTTCATATCTCCCTCAGTGCCTAGCAGAGTCTTTTACACACAATAAGGACTTAAGAAATGCCAGATGAATTGAAGCTGTTGAATATTATTAAAAATCAAAACAATGTCGAAAAGAGAATAAAAAAGGGACTACTAGAGGTTTCATATCATAAGAGTTCCAGATGTGTAGTTAGAGCATCTGGATTTGAATCCTAAGACTTCCTCACTTCTACTCATGCATCTGAGGAAAATTTAAGGAAAATATTTTGGGGTACAGTAGACAGAACACTGGGTTTGGAATGAAAAGACTTAGATTCAATGTGCATAATCATGGGTAAGGCCCATAACCTCTTAATGTAGGGATTGGACCATGGGACCTCTTAAGATATTTTCCAGCTCTAATCTATGATTCTATTAAGTTGGGAAAAACCCAAATCACTAGCTTGTAGGAAGATGAACAAATCCCTTACTTTTTCTGAACCTCAGTTTCCACATCTATAAAATGGGGATGATAAGATCTATATATTTTTCTCATACAGTTGCTAGGAGACTCAAATAACAATAGTTATATAAACTACTGCATATGTCAACAAATATTATTTTCCACATGGTCCTATTATTAGATGATCAATAAGTACTTGCTGGAAGTTATCACCACATTTCATTGAATGTCCCCATTAATATTTTATTTATATACCAGGAAAAATGTGAAAACTCTTTTCAAGATAAGGTCACTGAATTTGATCAAATTCCATATTCGTGGGGACAGGGTGAAAACCCAGGCTTTAAAATCCTACAATTGAGCCCTATATCTTTCAATTTCACTTATCAAGTCTTGAAACAATATTCTCTTTCTATAGCATTCCTTATGCATTTTGGTGCATATAAATCTTTCTTTTTCTTTCTTTCTTTCTTGCTTGCTTTTTTTTTTTTGCAGAGGCAATTGGGATTAAGTGACTTGCCCAGGTCACACAGCTGAGAAGTTTTAAGTGTCTGAGGCTGGGTTTAAACTCAGGTCCTCCTGACTTCAAGGCTGGTGCTCTATCCACTGAGCCACCTAGCTGCTCCTGGTACATACAAATAAATATCAATCTCTGGCCAATACAATGACCAAGCAGGATTCCAGAAGACCAATAATGAAAACTCTTCTTCCTATCCATCATCTGTCAGAGAGAGACAATAGATTTGGGGAGGGGAGAGGATTATACATATACACACATGTGTATATATCTACATGTATATTTATATAATATGTATGTGTGTATATATTATAATTGTGTGTATTTGTCTGTTTTTACCCCTGTTTTTTAGCCAATGAGGAAATATGCTTTACTATATATATTTATTATAAAACATTTGTTTTCTCTTCTTTTTCAAAGGAATAAGGGGGTGGATAAAAGGAGAGAATATAAATTTCTATTATTTTAAAAAAATCTAGTTGTGTGACACGTAAGACATTTTTAACAAGTTTTTGTTAAAGATTTTGTGTGTAATGCAGACCTTGCATCAGACTGAATCTGACCAAAGCACTAATTTCATCAAAGAGGACACCCTTTAAATAAAGTCAGTCTGGTTTCCTTTGTTTCTTAACCCAAGAAAAAGCAAAGGGACCCCAGTGATAATGCCAATTTCCCAAGCCACAAGGGCTGTCTGATGCCCTAAAATAGAAAATTATAACTCTCCATAAAAATCCAGTTGTGGACTCCATTTCAAGAAGCTTTCTCCTTATTTGAAAAGGAATTTACCCATGATTGTTTTTAAAATCCTGCCTAAGTACTGCCACCCAGTAATGTAGAATAAATCATCCACTAACTGTGAGGATATTCATGTTAAAGTACTCACCCATTGCTCAGGAACTCATGTACAGCTAAAAAGCTTTTCAAAGTGGTTTGTTTAAAAAATGTTGTGTAAGCTCAATACTTCTGTAAGTGGGTATCTTGATATTTATGCAGAAAGTAATTAAAGGATGTACACTGAATGAACACAATTGTTGTTTACAAGCATATTCAGTAAGACAAAAAGCAAGCTGAGATTCTATTAGAAGAGGAATGATTGGAAGATGAAAGATTTCATAAATGATGCATTTGCCATTACTTAACTCGCCTGTTGTACAGTCAGATCTTTCAACACTAACTGCTAGTTTCACGCACTTGTTTTGAATTTGTGGTTAGCGCTTGGAAAATTGAAAATCTCTGTACCAAGGGCTTATGGGTGAAGATTTAAAGCAGAGGTGTACAGTGCAGCCAAGCCCTAATTCTAGTCATTTAACTTGGGCTGGAGTTGGAAATCATAAACTGTGTAAATAGCCAAACACGGGGATTTATCTCCTCCACCTCCCTCTTTAAGAATCACTCATAAGGAAATAATGCAAGCTTGGGATCAAACTTTAACTGCCTAAGAGCTTTAGCAGCCAAAGCAAAAGAACAGGGCATTCCATTGTAGAAAAGTAAGGTGTCAACATGGTGGGAATTGGGGGGGGAAGTTCCCTGCCAGAATACAGATAAAGCATGAACAGAGCTCAGAGATTAGACATTCACTAGGAGGGCAATCCAAGAAGATCCTAGAAGTGTATGCTGGGAAGAGGCAATTGTTAGAGATCCATGCAGTTGAATTATTGATAGAAAAGGGAAATTCAACACATGAATGATTTCCCTAGCAATCAATTAATCACTAGGTATTTATTAAGTACCAACTTCGTGCTGGGTGCTATTCTATTGCTAGTGATATGAAGATAAAAACTAGAGAGTGATCTGCTCTCAAAGAGCTTATGTTTTATGAGATAAAATATACAAAAAATAGTGATTGATAAGGACTGGATTCATAATTTCACTAACTTAGGGGGCTTCCTCTGAGAAACTTCTGTCAATGCTGGACAGCATTTTCACTGCAACATTTATAAAGCTGCAAATAGTACAGAGTTAAGTGACATGGTCAAGGTCACAAAGCCAGTGTGTGTGTCAAGCAAGACTTGAACTCAGGTTTTCCTGATTTTGAAGGACACAGGGAATTCTAAAAGATAGACTCAAGGTAGGAATTCACAGCAAGCATAGGAGACAGCCAAGACAAAGGTGCAGAGATGGGAGATGAAGTTTGGAAGGGTTGATGGATACTTTATTAAGAAGGGCTTTTAAAAAAAACAAAGAGGACTTATATTTCATCCTAAATGCAATAGGGAGCCATGGAAAGTGACATAATCTGAACTGCACTTTAGAAAAATCATTTTGAGAATTTGTGGAGAAAGAATTGGGAAGGAGAGAAACTTGAGGTAGGAAGACCAGATAGGAGACTATTTAAATAGTCCATGCTAGAAGTTCAATTAGGCCCATCAAACAGAAGGTTAGGATTGTCTGGATCATGATAGTGAGGGATGTTTGAGGTAAACAAAGTCAGGGAAGTCTGAGACAAAAGCTATGGTTCAGGGGTTAGGATTTCTATCTCAAGTAGTGCATGCAAAACCATGGTAAGCTCCTAGCACTGCAGTATAGACAGAGGCATCAGGAGGCCTTTTTGAGAATAGGAATACAAAATTGGGAGCCAGTTATTAGATTGGCATGAGTGGTGAGAGACTTGGTTAAAATGAATAATGGAAGAATTCAGTTCTTCATTAGAAGTGAGATGAAAAAGAAATCAATAGAAAGAGCAGACTTGCTGCTGAGTCTGTAGAGTATAAAAATATGAGTTTTTATATCTGTATTCCTCAGATCTAGAATCTGAGACAGATTAACTGTACAGGTAGGGGTTAAAAGGTATAAAGAGGCATACAATTATTATAGTCTATTTACACAGTTTATGATTCCCAAATCAGGTCCAAATTAAATGATTTAGAATTAGGGCTTGGCCGCACTGTTACACTTCTGCTTTAAATCTTCAGCCATAAGCCCTTGGTACAAAGATTTTCAATTTTCCAAGTGCTAACCAAAAATTCAGTTCCCTATCTTTGAGGTTTTTGTTTTTATAGACCTGCAATTTCACTGTGTGGGGAACTTCCAGTGGGAAAAATTCCTTTCTCAATGCAAATCTGCTGGTCTGTGAATTATAGTCATAAAGAGTAGCAGGAACACTGAAAGATTAACTGATTTATCCAAAATTACTCAGGCAATGAGTGTGTGAGACTGAAACACAGGTTTTCTTGACTGCAAATGTAACTTTCTATCCATTCTCACTGCCCTGCAATAGTAAATGAAACTGTTGTCTTTAATGTCAGTCCTCTGGCTTAAAGTTTTATCTCCAAAAGGTCTTTGTTGCATCTTACCTGGGAGGGATGATACATGGAAAATCAGATCCTATACAGAATATGACATTATCGCTTAAGACCATACAGAGACTGACCACAGACCACAGACATGGTTTAGGAACTCCTCGTGGACGGCGAACAGTGTCTAGAGCCCAGGTTTTGGAGTCAGGGAAAATCTGGGGTTATATAAGGACAAAACAAGAGTTCTTATACTATTGCTCTTCCAATCTCCCATCTAGTGCTAACATTCATTTCATAAAACATGACAGACAATGAATTATGAAGGAGAAGCAGAGTAGAGTTCTTTGTCCTCAAAGAAATATATGATCAAAAAAAAAAAAAAGAAGGAAGATGGAGTGGATGCAGAGAGAGAAGCAAGGAATAACAATCAGCTTGTATGCTCAATTAGCATCCTCAGGATGCCAAGAAAAAGCAAGGAAGGCCCTCCTACCTAAAAGGCAAACTCCTCTGAGATGTAGGAGGACATGGACAAAAGTTTCAAGGTATGGGTCAGCCTCAATGGGTTGTAGTTTGCATAACTGGAGGAAATGCCCAAAAGGATGGCAGCTAGGTGGTTCTGTGGATGGGGTGCTAAAGTCAGGTAGATCCAAATTCAAATCCAGCCTCAGACACTTATTAGCCTGTTTCAGTGTGCTCAACTATAAAATGGGGATAATAATAGCAGTTACTTTCCAGGATTATTGTAAAGACAGAGCCTGGTACATAGTAGGTGTTTAATAAATGCTTATTTACTTCCTTTCTTGATGAAGACACAAGGGCCAGAAGTCAACAATACTAGATTTCCTTCTAGTTTTGCCAGGGTTGCCAAGTCATGTACCCTCTCTATGCCTTAGTCTTCTGACCTGTGGAGGTTGAGCCACTGTGGATAAGAAAGGAAGTTTTCTTTCTAGCTCCAAAATTGAAGGATTCTAAACTTCCTAGTAGTTATGTATAGAGATATTTGAAACCTATTATATTATGACGGTTACCATGATCACAGTCAACAGATGAAACCAGTTTTCAAAAATGAAAGGAAAATATCCACTCCAATTTAGTTTTGCAGACAATTACTAAGTGCAAGTAACTCAGAAGAAAGGCAAACAAGATTGCTTCACCTTGTACCAAGAAGAGATCTAGTTTAATAGAATTTAAAATCCACGTTCTATTTCACATAGTCCAGTAAGGATCAGAGGTTAGCTGAGGTCCTCAGAAGCTTCCCACAATCCTCAACAGTCTACAATGACCCAATAAAGAAAAATACACTAAATGATGTCAAGAAGCTTATTCAATCCAATGGCCATCTTGATTATAAAATATTCTTTGAGTTTGAAGGGATTTCAGAAGTTATCTACTCAAACTTCTCTCAATATAGAGATGAGAACACTCCAGGCAAGACAGATGGCTTGTTTAAGGTCACATAGGCAGAAGCAGGATTTTAAACTTCAGTCCTCAGAACCACTGACCCCCCCTCGTTACACCAAACTACCTTTTATGATGAAGCAATCCTTGTTCTTCCTAATAGAGAGGCAGTAGACTATAGATGCAGGATATTGCATATTCTATCAGATGTGGTTGTGGATTAGTTAATTTGCTACATTGATATGTTTTGGGGATATAAAGCAGGATTCTAGGGAATGGGATACTTACCAGGAAGTGAGTATAATCTAAAAACAAAAACAAAAATTAAAAAGAACTAATATAACTTTTTTAAAAATCCTGTCATTGTACATTTCTAAATACCTGCTTATAGATAGAAGCAAAAGAGATTCAGCCTATCTTTTTTTTTTTTTTTGCCCAGCAATTAAGTCATAAAGGAAATCCTGTTTTTAGGAAATGGAAATGTTTTATATGGAAATTCTAACAATATGCATCATGGGTAAATATGATAGAAAAGAAAATAGTCATAGTTTCCCCCTTTTTTCAAAGGTCCTCAATTCTGACTCTCTATTCCATGTCATACATCTCCAGAAGACTGGAGCTGGAACTAAATATACCCTGATGTAATCTGTGCTACTCAAGATGAAGAATAAAGTCTTTTCTATTTAAAAGTAGCACATTAAACAAAGTACCCTGTTTCCAAATAGGTCCTCTCTCTGGATACTTAAATCAACAAACCCGAAGGGATGTTCTAGAATTAGTATTCAACAGCTGTGTAGGGGCCAGATTAGAACATGGTGAGAAGAAATGAGAAAGCCCATAAAAAGCCCGACACACCACTTGGAAGGCACAGAAGCAATTTATCAGTATAATAGGGCTGCATTTCCCAAACGGTGACCTGTAGACCCCTGCCATTCGTGCACTATGAAGAGGGCTCAGGGAGGAAATTGTGGTGCTCGCAATATTCAATGTGAAGCTTTGTGTACCTCAAAAAATATTGTGTGGCAATTTTTCAGTATGAAAATAGGCTTAATTTCCTTTCTTTTGCTCTGAAATGTTCCTGACCTCCCTTTATCCATACCATCAAACCTATTCCCACCCCCAGTACCAATGATTATGGGGTCCATCAATATACTTTGAGCCCCCAGAGAGTTTTGTGGCCAAATTCGTTTGGAAAATTCTGCAATATAATCTAGGTCACTGCAACTTCGCCAAGTAGAGCTCAGTCGACATTGTTTCAAAATGACCCTTGATCCTGTTTTTATCAAAAGTAAAGTCCAAGCAACATGCATAAAGACATATTTATCAGGTTAGCATTTTTCCATTTAGATTAAAATCCAGGGCAAAAATATTCCAGAGATCTGTGGCTATTCCTTATTTATTTTCTGTCCTTAATTTGTTTTCATTGGTTTCTCCTTCAAACCTTTGCTCATGCTATTGCCTATGCCCCAAATGCCTTCCACCTGATGAAGTTCAATTCGTTCTTCTAGACTAAGCTAAAATACCACCTTCTCTAATGAAGGAACCCTGATCACTAAGTTCCTCTCACCTAATAGATCTTTCTCACTAAAGACCTTGCATATTACTTGGCCATACAACTGGTTCTAGCATATTGGGTAGATTGTCTATGGCAAATTTATGGAAGCTCATGTACAAGAATCACAAAGGATGAGAGAAAACATGGCTTAGCTGTGGAGGTTAGGATACAAAAGAGAGGACCCATGCTGATTCGATTACAGACCCATCAAAGGATGGAGGGATCCTCTGTTGAGCAAAACAGGAATATGAGAAAAAGATTTCAGTAAATTAAAAGGTATACAATTTTTAAAATTAAATATCAAAGGGAAATATAAGGAAAAAATAATGAGAGAAGATTTGCATGGCTAGACCTTCAAGCACTACAAAGCAGTAATTATCAATACTATTTGGAATAAAAAATATAGATAAATGGGACGAAACAGAAAATTCCAAATTTTTGGCATGTAATGGATTAATGTTTGATAAGTCTCAATTAATCAGACTGTTAAAATCATAAGTCAAAAAAATCAATAGAGCTCTAAGTGAAGACTTCAAGAGTAAACTATGTTTTTAAAAATTCAATATTATTTTGTTTCCAGATCCACATTCTATTCCTCCCATTTTTAACACTCAGCCCTCTCCCTCCTGCCCAGCCCCCCACTAATGCTACAGTTAAGAAAGCAAGAAAAATAAAATGCCTGTTACCAAGCACATATAGTAAAGCAAAATAAATTCATGCATTTGCTATGTTCAAAAAATAAGTCTCAATCTGTCCTACATCATCTCTATCAAAAGACAGACAGCAAGTTTTATCATAAGCCCTCTGGAATAGTGTGTGGTTGGCCCTGTTTTTATTTTGTTTTGTTTTGTTTTTAATAGACATTCCTAGGTCTCTCAAAATTGTTTGTCTTTACCAAGTTGTTATTATTGTATACATTATTCTCTTGGTTCTATTGACATCAATTTGCATCAGTTCCTGCAAGTCTTCCCAGGTTTCTCCAAAACCATTCTATTTTGGGTATTTTGTGATAACTGCTTTTATCCAGGGACTCCTTCTAGTTTAGGGTTAGCATTGAAGCCGCTTTGAAAAAAATGACCTTTTTCTTTTTCTTTTTTTTTAAGCTTTTTATTTGTATAACATATGTATGGGTAGTTCCCCAAACTTGATCTTTACAAAGCTTTCCAATACAAATTTTACCCTCAGTCCCCTCCCCTCCCCTAGATGGCAGGAAGTCCACTACATGTTAATAATGTTGAAATGCTTGAGAAGTTATGCAAGAAAAATCCTATCTACAAGAAAAAAAAAAAGAATCAGAGAAAGGCAACACAATGCAAGCAAATGTCAATAGAGATCATGAAAATGTTACGTTGTGGTCCATATTTCATGTCCCTCTTTCTGGGTGTATATGGTTTTCTTCAGTGAACAACTGGAACTGGTTTGAGACAATTCTTTATTGCAGAGAGCCATGTCCATCAGAATTGATCATCATGTAATACT